>OX345649.1:2867632-3297632 GCA_947044365.1 Petrosia ficiformis | reverse complement strand
TTACATATAAAATCATCACATCCTAAATTTGAGGTCATTGTGAATGTGACCAGACTTTAGTAATAATACCATCCCACAAAATGGACTATATAATAAACCATATAATCTTTAATCTAGACTACATTTCTAATACCAGGAGCCCGTAATGACATTGACCAGAAACGCTTTCTCATTATGGGCTCCTGCTAATACATGTAACCACATTTGTAATAGCCCCTTTGTGTATATGTATTTGGACAGAGATATGCATAAGTATAGTTTAGGCCAAACGATAATAATTTATGACTTGTTATTGCTGCAATAATCATGTATAATTATCATATTAATTGTAGATATTTCATGCTATTCATGACAAGACTTCATCAAGTGTTAATTTATTGGCTGTTGGTGGACATTTGAGTCTGAGAATCATAAACAAAAAGGATAAACAAACACAAAGTATCATGTTAGCACAAACATCTCCTCGTATACTGGAATGGATGAGAAAACAGGTATAAGCCCTCCTTTCCTTGTTTGTGAGTAGTAATATGTTTGTATATCTCACAATAATAAACACAAAATAATTATTAAGCTCATGTGGTGTATTATTAATAGGTTCTTATTTAGTGCTATAGAGTCTGCTTTCATAAGATCAGCATAAGCACATTTAATTCATGGTTATAGTTTGCTAATTAGCTCAAGGTATTTTTCCTATTGTCAACCTCAATTAATTTACCCATCCTTCAAACCTCAGCACTGAACTTTTGTGTATCATCATCCTGATAGGTTCATCACCCTTCTGTTTCTACTATCATGAAAGTATCTTGTTCTGCTAAACATGTATTACAATTGATGGAGATTTTAAGACCTCATTTGATGACATCTAATTCTGAACTATTATCTGAACTCACCAAACTATTAGCAGTACTAGTAAATAGGTAATATTGAAACATTATTGTAATCTTTACTATTTTTTGTATTAAGTTTTAACTCATTCAAATGAAACAGTTGTTTCTGAAAGCACTTCATCCACAATAGCCACTCAAAGCTAAACAATTAATTACTTTAGTCATGCACAAGATTCAATCCCCATCCTGAATTGCATATATTATTATATAATATAGCAATTAATTTGAATTTCAGCATCAAATATGATGTTCATGCTTAAGTAATTCTACATGTATCTAATTTTGAAAGATACATGTAAATATGATTATTTTTTTATAAAATAGATAAGTTAGGCTAGAAAGGGAGTCTTAATAATGTTTCAGAATTTAAAAAAGTAGGCAGAACCTTAATTCTTGATTTGCGAGTAGCTACATGTATGTTAGAGCATGTGAAAATTTTAGTCAACTCAACTGAGGGTATTTATGGTTAATCTTTACTCAATTCAACTGATACAATGATGAAATAAATGTACTTACATATTGAGAGTTATTTGACTTCAAAAATATAACGTGCAGGACAGCAGCATACAGTTACATTGCATATGTGCCATTTTACCAATAAATTTTGCAATTAGCTGATGCACAAACATTACAAGACTAATGTGTGTTATGATTGTCAATACTCACTGAGAAGTGAACGTTATGAAATTCCAAGAATAAGTTGTGATAAGCCAACTTCCATGAATAAAGTACATTTGATAACATCAGCTATTATGAACACATGTTTTTCTTGGAATAGATAATTCTTGAAATGAAGCCCTAAGAGTATCACTTACCCTATAAAAGTTCTTATCTATCTCTTTAACGTCATTAGATTCGAATTTATATCTGCTGCTAATATATGCTGAAATGGCCAGCTCAAGCCTCTCAATAGAACAGAGTACTACCGCAAATAAGGAATTGCAACCATATACTCCCAAAGGGCAGCAAATACAGCAAAATGCAAATGCTGGCCAGCGGGTACAACCATACACTGCACCAACAGTACCAGTACCTGTTCAAGAGGTAGGTCCAAGATCTCCACAACCTGGTGCTTCAATGATGGGAGTTAAAGCACAAATTCATACACAAGATTTCGCAGTTATTCAAGTTGAAGGAGAAGTTGGGATGGATTCAGCTCATTTAGCTGTCAAAAAGGTTGAAGGAAAAGTGGAAGAGAAAGAGGTAGCAGTACTCAAAGTTGAAGAAGGAGAAGATGGTATGGTAAATGTATCTATGGAGCGATGGGTTCAAAGGACATATATGGTTGTAATGCAAGAGATGTTTGTTGAAGTAAAGAGATATAATACAGAAGCGCTAGCTATTGAAGGCCCACCAGTGTATCAACCATCAAGTTTTGAAGAAGTAGCCGACTGCTGTTGTCAAGCTTACACGTGTGGAAGTTGTACAAGCCTTCGGAAAGCATCAAGCTTAAAAGCAGTTAAAAAGCGGTTGGAGTTGACCGATTCAATGCGAAAAGCTAGAGCTCTTGGAATAAAAGGTATGGCAAGTGCAGTTTCCAATCTCTTCACAGAGACTCCGCTGGGTTCTCTAGTTAGAGATGCAACAGTTTATGGTGGATTCATCATCACAGTGTGTTTCTTTCTTAATACATTAATTGGTCTAATTTATGATTTAGTAACAGATGATGACAAGAGTGATGATGTCTTTAGGATTAGTAAGCTCTGTATTAGTTTCGTTTGCTTGATATTTTTGATTTATGAACTGTTTCATCATTGCTGTCACTATCGTTGTACGACTTGCAAACAAATGAAAGAATGGAAAAAAACAAGAAGGATAAGCTCTGATCCTCCTGAGCTTCCTAAGGCCCGGCAATGCCAAGAAAAGTGTACATGCTGTCCTGAGAAATGTACCACTGTCATAGATATTGCTCATGTATTGATAATTGGGATTATGTTTTATCCTAATCTACTGCTGAGTATATTTCAGTTTAGTATCCAGTACATTGACCATGGCAATGATGCAACGAAGGTTGACGTTACAACATGGCTTTCTACTCTCTTCAGTTTTCTTCAACAGCTATTCAATGTTTACATTGCACGTGTATTCATTTTAGCAGGAACGGTTTGGTCCATCCAGAAAGTAAGAAACACAAAAAAGGTAGGAGGAGCAGCATTTCATGTAGTATTTGTCCTGTATGCTACTGGTCAGATGTTTCTACAGGTGCTAATGATTGTTGCAATTGGGGCTAGATTTCACTTCGAATACAAAAACAGTGAAGATAAGAATAACATGAATGGCAATAATGATACTGAAACCAATATGGATAGCAACACTGGCAGGGATAACTATCTTCCGAGTGGACAATTGTGGTATATGATCATCTTGGCCTATTTTATTCCTGTGATTGGAATGTTTATGTTTTTCGTGGTTCACCATTACTGGACACAGAAGTTTCCAATTGAAGTCTTTCGTGATCTCTTCGAAGTTCTTGTGAAGAAGCCTGGATTGAAAGAAACGTTTATGTTCTGGAAGAAAGGAGAAGAGTTTTCAGGTACAATGACAGAAATAATGCAGTACATAAATGGCGAGCGCCTAGAAGAAGACTATGAACAATATCAGAAGACAAATTGTGAAAATAAAATTTTGTACCCATTCACAAGTCCAGTACATGTCATCTTGTGTTTCATTTACACAGGCTTGCTGTTTTCATTTGTTTTATGCTTTGGTATCGGATTTCCATCACTGGCAGGTAATCAGAGTGGAGTATGGATAATATTCTGTGTTGTTGCTACAATGTATGGCACTTTGGTAAATGTGTATGCATTTTCTGTTGCTGGTTTGTATGTGATGATATTTGTTGGCATACTGCTTATTATAGCTACAGTGTTAGTGCTCTGTTTTCTTGCAATTTGTCTTTCAAGCTCAAACAACAATCGTAGAGATTATTAAAATTAATAGTTTTTTTGACTTTTTTTCTATTGTTGAATGACATTTGGTTTATAAATTTTACAATTGCAACTAATCGTGGGTTAACCCTAGTCTCGCGTAGCCAGACCTCCGCGGAAAAGACGGGAGGGTCTGGGGACACTAGCATACCATCGTTTGTACTAGAGGAATTTAATTAGTCCATAAAATTATTATGAATATACTTATTTCACCACGTTGTGAAAACATTTCCACGTGGGTGCACTTGTATAAATATTACTCATTGGTTGTGGGGATGATCTGAGCGGCAAAGTTTGTTGCTACTTTGATTTTTGTAAATTGCATACCTGATCTTTCATAATAGCTGTAAGAGGAGCTAATACAACAACAATACTAGCACCAGAGGAAACTGAATTCAGTTTGTCAAAAACAAGTGGAAGGCATTGGTAGCAGAGACTTTTCCCATACCCAGTAGGAAGTACATGTATGCCAAAAACGTCACGACCCAAGACAAAAGAAACTATTACAGACATTTGTAGATCCTTCAACTTGGAATAGCCAAGCATAATAGCTGCTTCTGATGCTGCTTTCTCGACATCTCGAACCTCCATACTCTTCAACTGACAAATTAACATTCCACGTAATCACGTGACAGCCTGCCTGCGATCTGATTGGGCTGCAACTATAGTTGCAGCGAGTACAAACGATGGTATGGTACCGGTATGCTAGTGTCCCAGACCCTCCCGTCTTTTCCGCGGAGGTCTGGCTACGCGAGACTAGGTTAACCCATAGATTATATAGACTACGTATACGTAGTCTATATAATCTATGGTTAACCCCTCGTTATTTCACTAGACATGATTGGGCGAGCCCACGCTAAATATAAACTGGAACCGAACAACTCGAGTTTACTGGACTACCTGAGCATACACTTTTTTAAAGGTGAGTTAAAGTCAAAAGAGTATACAATGGAGTGGTAACATATATATAACTAACATTACTCCACGGCTGGCCCAGACACTTGTGCTGCCTATATATATGTAGCGATGTCAACCATTTTCCATTTTTTTTTTGTTTAGTATAATTATTAACACAATCATTCCCTACAGTCCTAGGAACAAGAATATATATATAGTAATACCTTTCGTTGCATGAAAGGCTAGAATTTTGTCACATATTTTGTCAATTTTTCTCTTCTTTCGCTTAATTAGAGACTATTATGCATACGGCACAATTAATAATAACCGTAATTCTAATTATACGGAGAAACATTTTCTCAAATTTAATTAATTGCTGACATCGCTAATATATGATTAATGAAACCAGATTGGTTGCAACTTCTGTATCCCATTGCCCCCACTGCAAAAACAGATTGTTCACTTGGATGAACTGCTTGCCAATGTGAATTATTATTCATGCAATAGTATAATTCAGGCTATGCAGTTTGCATCTCTATAGTTCTAATTAAAACATGGAAGAAATGGTGATTTTATGTCATAATTATGAAAAAATATGACACTGTGTAAGGAGGATAAATGCATAGTACACAGTGTGTAAGTGTGTGCTGGTTTCTATATGTAACTATATGCATAGTACAATAATTATTATTTGATTATAATGTCAGTAACTTAATTAATTTTTGCTTCATGTATATTTACTGTGCACTACTAAACGTTACTTGAAGTTGCGGTAACAAATATAATTATGTTTTCAAAAAGATGTAATTTGGCATTCCTGATAGGAACTTTTGCATTCATAATATAAATATGTGTACACAATCCTAATAATATTTCTTTGAAAGAAGAAAACTGTTTATTTGGTGATATTAAAAGTGTATTAAGACAACCATATTAGGTTAAACTATCAATTTAATAGAAACGATTATACACTTTCTACAGTGTCGAATAATAAACAATTGAAATGGCCAAGTATCCTGACAATGTATTAATAGAACAGAATACCATTATCGATGAAACACAAGTATATCACGTTCAGCAATATCCAATTCCAAATGATGGTGTTATGCATCTATCAGCAGTTGTTCCAATATCTTCACAACCTAGTGATTCAATTCCCGGTATTACAGCACAGATTAATACCCAAGATGGTGTAGTGCTAGTTGAAGGAGATCAAGATGTTGGAAATGATTCAGCTAATGATACAGAGCAGTGGATTCAAGAAACATGTAATGCTGTAATGCAAGAGTTGGTCATTGAGGCAAACCTATATGATGAAGTTACTCAACGTGAACATGTGTCTCAGGTTCCAAATTGCGAGGAAGCAATAGACTGCTGTTGTCTAGCTTACAGATATACGTGTTCAAATACTACATGTGCAATTGAAACAAAATTGAAAGATAAAATCCATGAAGCTGGAAAGTTTGGATTAAAAGGCATGGCAAATGCAGCTTCCAATCTCTATACTCAGACTCCACTGGGTTCTCTAGTTAGAGAGTTAATAGTTTATGGTGGATTCATTATTACATTTGCTTTCTTTCTTAATACATCGATTGAGCTAATTTATGATCAAATGGATAAGAAAGACAAGAAAGACGATACTTATGGGATAATTAAGTTCTGTATAAGTTCCATTTGCCTGATTTTTTTATTGTACGACATGTTTCATCATTTCTGTTACTATCGTTTCACTACTTACAAGCAAATAAAAGAATGGAGCAAACAGCGAAACAGCAGATGGGAAAACGACGATGAAATTGGTTTTGTTAGAAATGAACAAAGGTCTTCACAAAATTCTGAATCTACTAAATGCTGTGACACTCAGTGTTTTCAAAAACGTGCTACTATCATGGATGTAACCCGTTTATTGATAGTGGAGATATTGTTTTATCCTAGTTTACTACTGAGTATATTTCAGTTCAATATTGAGTATATTGATAAAGGGAATGATGCGGGAAGGTTGATATTACAACATGGCTTTCTATTCTCTTCAGTTTTCTTCAGCAGCTATTCAATGTGTACTTAGCACGTATATTCATTTTAGCAGGAACAGTTTGGTCCATCCAGAAAGTAAGAAACAAGAAAAGGCTAGAGGGAGCAGCATTCCATGTAGTATTTGTCATGTATTCTACTGGACAAATGTTTCTACAAGTGCTAATGGTTGTAGCAATTGGTACTAGATTTCACATAGAGTATGAAAAAAGTGCTAATAAAGTCCCCAGTGGTCAGTTATGGTACATATAGTCTTCGCCTATTTCGTTCCTGCAATTGGAATGTTTGTGTTCTTAACGGTTCACCATTATTGGACACAGAAATTTCTTGTTGAAGTTTTTCGAGATATCTTTAAAATTCATGTAGGAAGGGTAGGGTGTCAACTCGTATTCTGGAGAGGGGGAAAGAAATTTACGTGTGAACTGTCCAAAATGGTGCAATATAATTGGCAGCTCGAAGAATCTTATAAACAATATCAACAGATGCGTTGTCAGAAATTGTTTTATCCATTCACAAGTCCAGTACATGTTATTTTATGCCTTGTTTACACAATGCTACTTTTTGGATTTGGTTTATGCATTGGTATTAATCTTCCTTCAGGTAATGGAGGATGGATAATACTTGGTGTTATTTCAGTGTATGGAGCTTTATTAAATGTGTATGCACTTTTTGTTGCTTTTGTATGTTTGATGATATTTGTTGTTGGAATCATTATTGGTATAGTATTAATCCTTATTTTTCTCATTTTGTTGAGATCAACAATGAGAAGAGCAATTTTAAATGACTGTTAACCTTTTTCTTGATATGCCCTAAGTTTAATTACATTTTTGCATTTTTAATTTGTTTGGACTTATGCAAAGACTTTAAACTCTTTTGATTTTGAAAATATTGTGGAAATTCAAGACTGTTATATATATATGTAGCTTGTTTGTTATGGACACAACTTCTAGTAGTTGCTCACATTTACATGATATTGGACAAAACCAAAGCATTAATTTATATTTGCTGGTAGCTTCATTTATTGAACAGAAAGCCTAAAGGCCTTCTTCAGCTGAAGAAGCCCCTTGGGCCAAACATTCTTTCAAGAATAAATTTTTATTGTGTTAAAATGATATTAAGTTGAAAAAAACTCCACTATACTATGAATACAAAAAAAAGGCACAGTATAGAACCTTTATATGGAATCTTTCTCTTTATTATCTATTTCTTTCTCATGCACAACAGTGAAAATATCAAATTACCCTTGCACATATATAGTACGGGACAAAAATCTATATTGCCATGCCCACCCGGTACCCTTTTTCCTTTTTTAGCTTTGTTAATTTTGTCAATGTACTCATGTGTATGAAGAAATTGATAAGTTGTCATTGTTTATTACATTTTATATATATATATAACTATGATATATATATTTTAATGTCATTATCATTCATAACTGTAGTCTTATTATTATTGTATATTTGGTACATAAGTATAGACAACTTAAGTAAAGGCAAAACACAAAGAAGTGATACTTATGTATGGTTGTTATGTGGAAGTGGTATTTCATTTTGTTGCCAAAGCCATCTTGTTCCTGTGCTTTTTCGGTTTTGATATATATCCCTACATACTCTTTCATTTTTTAAAATGTTTTTTATTATTCTTCAGTATTTTGTAGTCACCTCTATGAATGGTTGTTCCTCCTGTTCTTAAAGATTGTGAATGTATCTTCATTATCCTCTTCAGAAACTAACTCTAACTCTTCAGTTCATAAGTAATCTATTCGTTTCAAATTTGTTTTTACATTCCTTCTCTGAATATTTATTTCATCAGTTCCTGTTGACTCTACTAACTGAAGGTCAGAGAGGGGTGTGTCAGTTGTCAAAGGATAGCCAAAATGTAGCTGGTCAGCAGGTACAACCATACATTGCACTAACAGTACCAGTACCTGTTCAAGAGGTAGTTCCAAGATCTCCACAACCTGATGCTTCAATGATGCACACAAATTCATACACAAGATTTTGCAGCTATTCAAGTTGAAGGAGAAGTTGGGATGGATTCAACTCAATTAGCTGTCAAAGAGGTTGAAGGAAAAGTGGAAGAGAAAAAGGTAGCAGTACTTCAAAGTTGAACAAGGAGAAGATGGTATGGTAAATGTATCTATGGAGCGATGGGTTCAAAGGACATATATGGTTGTAATGCAGGAGATGTTTGTTGAAGTAAAGAGATATAATACAGAAGCGCTAGCTATTGAAGGCCCACCAGTTTATGAACCATCAAATTTTGAAAAGGTAGCCAACTGTTGTTGTCAAGCTTACATGCATGTGTGGAAGTTGTACAAGCCTTTGGAAAGCATCAAGCTTAAAAGCAGTTAAAACGCGGTTGAAGTTGACTGATTCAATGCAAAAAGCTAGAGCTCTTGGAATAAAAGGTATGGTAAATGCAGTTTCCAATCTCTTCACAGAGACTCCGCTGGGTTCTCTAGTTAGAGATGCAACAGTTTATGGTGGATTCATCATCACAGTGTGTTTCTTTCTTAATACATTAATTGGTCTAATTTATGATTTAGTAACAGATGATGACAAGAGTGATGATGTCTTTAGGATTAGTAAGCTCTGTATTAGTTTCGTTGGCTTGATATTTTTGAGTTATGACATGTTTCATCATTGCTGTCACTATCATTGTACGACTTGCAAACAAATGAAAGAATGATCCTCCTGTCATAGATATTGCTCATGTATTGATAATTGGGATTATGTTTTATCCTAATCTACTGCTGAGTATATTTCAGTTTAGTGTCTAGTACATTGACCATGGCAATGATGCAACGAAGGTTGACGTTACAACATGGCTTTCTACTCTCTTCAGCTTTCTTCAACAGCTATTCAATGTTTACATTGCACGTGTAATCATTTTAACAGGAAAAGTTTGGTTCATCCAGAAAGTAAGAAACACAAACAAGGTAGGAGGAGCAACATTTCATGTAGTATTTGTCCTGTATGCTACTGGTCAGATGTTTCTACAGGTGCTAATGATTGTTGCAATTGGGGCTAGATTTCACTTTGAATACAAAAACAGTGAAGATAAGAATAACATGAATGGCAATAATGATACTGAAATCGACATGGATAGCAACACCAGCAGGGACAAATATCTTCCGAGTGGACAATTGTGGTATATGATCATCTTCACCTATTTTATTCCTGTGGTTGGAATGTTTATGTTTTTTGTGGTTCACCATTACTGGACACAGAAGTCTTTCGTGATCTCTTCGAAGTTCTGGAATGAAAGAAACGTTGGAAGAAAGGAGAAGAGTTTTCAGGTACAATGACAGAAATAATGCAGTACATCAATGGCGAGCGCCTAGAAGAAGACTATGAACAATATCAGAAGACAAATTGTGAAAATAAATTTTTGTACCCATTCACAAGTCCAGTACATGTCATCTTGTGTCTCATTTACACAGGCTTGGTGTTTTCATTTGTTTTATGCTTTGGTATCGAATTTCCATCACTGACGGGAAATATGAGTGGAGTATGGATAATATTCTGTGTTGTTGCTACAATGTATGGGACTTTGGTAAATGTGTATGCATTTTCTGTTGCTGGTTTGTATGTGATGATATTTGTTGGCATACTGCTTATTATAGCTACAGTGTTAGTGCTATGTTGTTTCTTGCAGTTTGTCTTTCAAGCTCAAACAACAATCGTAGAGATTATTAAAATTAATAGTTTTTTTGACTTTTTTTTCTATTGTTGAATGACAATTGATTTACTAATTTTGTAGTTCAGTTAAATTTTTAAAATTGCTTTTTTGTATAACTTATTGTGGGTTAACCCCTCCATCAACGCCCTCGCACATAATTTTGGGCGAGCCCACGCTAAATGGAGATTGGACACATTATCTTGAGTCGGAACCGAACAACTCGACTTTACTGGACTTCCTAAGCATACACTTTTTTAAAGGTGAGTTAGTTAGTATGTGTTGAATAGAGTGGTAACATAATTATTATAATAATTTATATGTAACTAGTACTAACATTACTCCACGGCTGGCCCAGACACTTCTGCTGTCTATATAATGAACCAGATTGATTGCATTAACTTCTGTATCCCATTGCTTGCACTAAAACAAATTGATTTGTTTGATAGTATGATTCAGGCTACACAGTTTACATCTCTACAGTTCTAATTAAAACATGGAAGAAATGGTCATATATATGAAGAAATACGACACTGTGTAAAGGCATAGTACACAGTGTGTAATTGCATCCATGTGTGCTGGTTTCTATATCAATTATTAATGCTATATCTGTAACTTAGTTACTTACATATAAGTTACAGTAACAAATATAATTTATGTAAAAGATATAATTTTGCATTCCTGATTAGAACATGTGTACACAATCCTAATAACGTTTGTTTAGAAGATTCAAAGTGATATATTAAGACAACCATATCAGGTTAAACTATCCAAAATACTAACCTGTGAAATGCAAAGCATTGTGAGGGCGAACTTATCACTGCAAAAATAAATTTGTTAAAATAACTAAGTACAGAATAGTGGAAATTGTAATTTAATTGGTCATGCAGGTTGTTATGACTACATGGTGACATACATGCAATTATAATCACAATTTCAATTATCCTTATACTGTCTATTGTTAAATCCATCCAACTTTATGTAACTATTTTGTTTTTGCAGTGTATATATATATATATATATACACATATAATCATAGCATTTGACACATTAGCATTAATTCTTGGAATCTGTTATGCTATTTTGAGATGATGAATATCACTGCAAAAATAAAATTGTTATATAATGTATTGGTTAGTATACAAACTCTAATTTAATTGGTCATTCATGTTGTTATTACTGCATGATAACATATTTGTACCAATTATAATCAATTATCGGTATTTCATATTAGATGCACAAAGATGGGGAACCTAATTATTCTGCTTCTTTGTATATATCTATTAAACAGGATAATGAAATTTAGATTGCAATTATTCGATTATAATTAGTATATCACCATGTAGTCAGTCATAAGAACAAAAGCAACCAATTACATTACAATTTCCACTATTTCTTGCAACTGTTCTAACCAATAAATCAACAATTTTATTTTTGCAGTGATATGTATACAATAACCACAATTGACAACTATACTACACTTGCCTTTAATTTGTTGCCGAATAACTGGCTACAATTGTTTTGATTAATCCAACTGCATATAATAACTATGTGCTGTAAAAGTAATAAGTTATTTTAATGGTTATAGGAGTTTCAATTTCCTCAATCCTGATTTGTTTTTCCTGCTAGGTAATATTTACAAGTCACAGTTCATTTCATCTTGACTACTATACACTGCAAAAACAAAATAGTTAAAATAACTAATTTAATGGTTAGTACAGTTGCAAGGATTTAACAATTAGTTTGTTGTTCATGATAAATACATATAATACCACAGATACTTTGTACTAATTATATTCAATAACAATTGAAGCTATATAATTTTAGGGTGCTGTCTACTCATATTTCATGTCAAAGGTTTGGTATAATTTATACTAAAGTATATGTAATTGTATCTGGCCATCAAAAGGATTTGTAAACCCGTAAACACATAATTTAATTATGCATTTCAATATTTGGTGCACATTATGTCGTAGTAACATCATGCATGTAGCCACAACATCCTCTATGACAATTGACAATCTAAATTGGAACTCATGCTTTTCCTTGCAACTGTACTAACCAATAAAATGGTTATTTTAACGATTTAGTTTTTGCAGTGTAAAGTATATGGTATATGTCATAATAAAGCATATGACAACGAACATTAATACAATATTTATTGCCATTCTAACATATGTGAAAACAACAGATGTTACTTGAAAGTAATTAATACAATTATGTACATGAATTTGTACTTATAATAACATCCATTGTATTCCACAGGTATTTGAGAGTTAGTACATGTATGTAATTACTATGGGATTTACATACTATATGTTTGAAGTGCATTGTACTGAATTATTTTTGTTGCCATTCTTTATTATGGCATGTAATTCATACTATATAGTCAGTATAGATCAAGATCAAAAGAAATAAATTACTACTTGTAAACATTACCTAGCAAAGAAAGCAGCATTGATTTATATACATGTAGTGTCAGGAGTTAAAATAACCCATTCATTTTTACAGTGATGATAAATTTGTTTTTGCATTGATAATTAATCATAATAATTTATTATAACTATAATTATTGTCAATGATGTTTCTATACTTTTCTTGAACCATTTTCACTGTATATTATTACACATACAATCTTGATTGCACCCAGTCTGCTTTATAAGTTACACATGTCAGTATTGCATTTAATAAAAATATTTATACATTTTTATAGTGTCTTGAAAATAATAAACAATTGAAATGGCCAATTATCCTGACAATGTACAGAATGCTACTATCGATGAAACACACGTTCAGCAATATCCAATTCCAAATGACGGTATTATGCATCAACCATATATATCAGTAGTTGTTCCAATATCTTCACAACCTAGTGATTCAATTCCCGGTATTACAGCACAGATTAATACCCAAGATGGCGCAGTGCTAGTTGAAGGAGATCAGGATGTTGGAGATGATTCAGCTAATGATACAGAGCAGTGGATTCAAGAAACATGTAATGCTGTAATGCAAGAGTTGGTGATTGAAGCAAACTTATACGATGGAGTTGCTCAACATAATCAGGTTTCAAATTGCGAGGAAGCAATAGACTGCTGTTGTCTAGCTTACAGACATTCATGTTCAAATGCATGTGCAATTGAAACGAAATTAAAAGATAAAATCCATGAAGCTGGAAAGTTTGGATTAAAAGGCATGGCAAATGCAGCTTCCAATCTCTATACTCAGACTCCACTGGGTTCTCTAGTTAGAGAGTTAGTAGTTTATGGTGGATTCATCATTACATTTGCTTTCTTTCTTAATACATTGATTGAGCTAATTTATGATCAAATGGATGGGAAAGACGATACTTATGGGATAATTAAGTTCTGTATAAGTTCCATTTGCCTGATTTTCTTATTGTACGACATAATTCTTCATTTCTGTTACTATCGTTTCACAACTTACAAGCAACTAAAAGAATGGAGCAAACAGCGAAACAGCAGAAGGGAAAACGATGATGAAATTGGTTTTGTTGGAAATGAACAAAGGTCTTCACAAAATTCTGAATCTAATAAATGCTGTGACACTCAGTGTCTTCAAAAATGTGCTACTATCATGGATATCACCCGTCTATTGATAGTGGAGATATTGTTTTATCCTAGTTTACTACTGAGTATATTTCAGTTCAATATTGAGTATATTGATAAAGGGAATGATGCTGGGAAGGTTGATATTACAACATGGCTTTCTATTCTCTTCAGTTTTCTTCAGCAGCTATTCAATGTGTACTTAGCACGTATATTCATTTTAGCAGGAACAGTTTGGTCCATCCAGAAAGTAAGAAACAAGAAAAGGCTAGAGGGAGCAGCATTCCATGTAGTATTTGTCATGTATTCTACTGGTCAAATGTTTCTACAAGTGCTAATGGTTGTAGCAATTGGTACTAGATTTCACATAGAGTATGAAAAAAGTGCTAATAAAGTCCCCAGTGGTCAGTTATGGTACATGATAGTCTTCGCCTATTTCGTTCCTGCAATTGGAATGTTTGTGTTCTTAACGGTTCACCATTATTGGACACAAAAGTTTCTTGTTGAAGTTTTTCGAGATATCTTAAACATTCATGTAGGAAGGGTAGGGTGTCAACTCGTATTCTGGAGAGGAGGAAAGACGTTTATGTGTGAACTGTCCAAAATGGTGCAATATAATTGGCAGCTAGAAGATGCCTATAAGCAATATCAACAGATACGTTGTGGACAGAAATTTTTTTACCCATTCACAAGTCCAGTACACGTCATTTTATGCCTTGTTTACACAATGCTACTTTTTGTATTTGGTTTGTGTTTTTGTATCAATCTTCCTTCAGGTAATGGAGGATGGATAATATTTGCAATTGTTTCAGTGTATGGAGCTTTCTTAAATGTGTATGCACTTTCTGTTGGTTTTGTATATTTGATGATATTTGTTGTTGTGATCCTTATTAGTATAGTATTAGTCCCTGTTTTTTGTGTGTTGTTGAGATCATCAAGTGGAAGATCAATTTTATATAAGAATTTTTAACCTTTTTCTTATTGGTTGATAAGTCCTATAATTGATTTTCACATTTTTTTTTTTAATTCAGTATTTTTTGGACTTATGCAAATACTTGAAACTGTTCTGATTTTGAAACAATTGTGGAAATTCAAGACCTGTATATATACATATATATATATATTTATACCATGATGCAGCCACACTTCAAAGGGGTGTAAAACTGATATACTCCCTAGGGTTGTATATAACCCTTTGATGTTTGATATACTCCCTGCCTGTGGTTAACACCCTTCAATTCAGTTGAATGATAGTGACCAACTTGCATATACATTTCAACAAAAATTAAAAAAAAAAAAGATAATTGAGTGAACAAATAAAATGATAGGTTAAACACACTGATCTAAATTGCATATCAGTCCTGGAATCAATTTGAAGGTTATGTATCTTCTGGTTGGTTACTTGAATAAGGAGTGACATACAGAGGTAGATAATAACAGCCAAATCCTGCTGGAAATCATATCAGTATATTGAGTTTCATTTACAAACACACAAAGCCACTTGTCAAGAACTTCCTTGGAGCAAGTGTGGGATAGAATGTCTTCAGGACACATCTCATTCGGATTTCTACTGTTATAGTCTTCATACCACTCTTTCAGATTCTTAATGGCCCATTTACCAGACTTTTTGGCACACTTGGCTTGGACATGGCTCTTCAGAAACAGTTTTAAATCGGCTCTTTCGCGACAGTGAAAGTCTTCGTTTCTTCGATCGAACTGGATTAGGATCCTTGTTTTCTTTTTCACTAGACATGGCTGAAAGTCTTCGTTTCTTCGATCGAACTGGATTAGGATCCTCGTTTTCTTTTTCACTAGACATGGCTGAAATGAAATGTGTGCACGTGGAGTGGACACTGGACAGTTCTGCGCATGCGCACTAAAATACACTTGTGCTGTCATCGGACAGTGAAGTCTTCCTTTCTTCGATCATTTTTCGATGGAACTGAATTCAGTTTTCTTCTTCACAAGACATAGCTGGCTAAACAGTGAAACGTGTGCACGAAAGAGTGTGGAACTGGCACAGGTACAGTGTGGCTCCATTATGGCTATTATACCACCCCCGCTCGGTGTGTATATATATCACCGCGCCCTCGGGCTTGGTGAGTATAAATGTGATATACACCTCGCGGGTGTGGTATAACATATACATAATATATATATATATATATATATAAATTATACGTATATATATATATATATATATTTATGTAGCTTGCATGTTTATGGAAACAACTTCTAGTAGTTGCTCAGATCCACATGATATTGAACAAAACCAAAGCATTTATATTTGTTGGTAGCTTCATTTATTCAACAAAAAGCCCAAAGGCCTTCTTCAGGTGAATACCCCCTTGGGTGAAATGTTCTTTCAAAATAAATTTTATTATGTTAAAATAAACCTCCACTATGAATACAGAAAACACAGTATGGGACCTTTATAGAATCATTCTTTTTATTATCTATCATACTTATTAATTTTATTTTTTCCCATGCACGTTGCAACAATGAAAATATCAAATTACCCATGTGCATATATAGTATTGGGACAAAAATCTATGTTGCCATGCCCACCTGATACCCTTTTGCCTCTTTTAATGGCTAGTCATAAGTAGGTTGCTGAAAGTATTCGATGGTTGTCTAGGTCAAGAAACAGAACAGTGTGAAGTTTGTTCCCCTGAATTTAACTTAAAATAAATTTGTATTTGTGCTACAACTACTTTAATAGCTCACATTTTTGCTTGGGACTTATGCAAAGTCTGGAAACCCTTTTGATTTTGAAAAGATTGTGGAAATTCAAGACTCGTATATATATAATTTATATATATATATATGTAGCTTGCATGTTTGTTATGGGAAAAAATTTCTAGTAGTTGCCCACCTGGTACCCTTTTTCCTCTTTTAGCTTTGTTAATTTTGACAATGTATGTACTTATGTGTATGAAGAAATTGTTATGTTGTCATTGTTTATTATATTTATAATACATTTTATATATAACTATGATATATATATTTTAATGTCATTATCATTCATAATTGTAATCTTATTATTGTATATATCTGGTAGTTTTGTACCTGGTATTGTTTACACTTCATTAGAGATGGCAAACTAATGAAGGTAACATACTTCCATACTCAATTGTAATATGGTGTCGTCATCAAATATAGATTTGCAAAAGGAAACCAAAGGAAAGGATGGTCTTTCTATTCTCTAACATGCTACTCTATGCTAGAAAACATTTCACAATGTTCCTTTTGGCATTTTTTTGTATGCTTTGGTATCAATTCAGCGAATTTCTGAGCCAAGCCCAATAATATGCTTATAATTATCAATTTTGAAATATAATATATTTTAGTGCATACTGATATGTATATTGTTGGGTGTTGTGTTACTTGTGTATGTATGTGATGATATTTGTTGGCATAATCCTTATTACAGTAGTAGTGCTCTGATGTAACATTTAGATTACTCCTTATTTTTTAAATAACAAGCGCCGTCGGGACGGGACCCTCGCCTACGTGGCAAGGTAATACAACTATAATTTTTTTCGAAATATAATATGCCAAAAGATTATAATTATCATTGCTCTTTTGTATGGTCATATAATAATGAGAATGTTTACTTCAGATTGTTTAGTTTGTGTATAAATCATATTAAGTTATAAAACCGTACTGGCATGTTAGTTTTTATAATAATATTATAATAGATATATAATATATATATATAAATTATATAAACTAACATGTCACTACTTATTACTTTATAACTGAAAGATTTTAGTATGATTATACTAGTCTCTTCCTTTGCTATACTATAAGTCTTACATTTTAGTCTCTGTATTATCTAAAAAAAGAAAGAAAGATCCTCAATTCGTCTTGTGAAATATTCCACAAAGACAGCCTAAGACAGGTCCTCAAAACTGCTGACGTTCGAGTAACGTGCACAGCATGCACATGACTTTGCAATTTGAAAAATTGAAATAGGCGGAGTTTGAAAGTAATGGAGAATGCTTGGAGCCAGTACTCGATGTTGTAGCAACCACTACCCAAATTTTGTTTGCTTTTATGTAGTGCTTTGCTAGCGATAGTCATGATACAGGAGTAGTTATGTTTTGATGTGTCCAGATGCCTTCACGAGTCTTCTCAAGTCTGGAAACAGTAACCGTGAGTTATAAACATTGTGATAACTTTATAACCGAAAGGTTTAAGAAGAATTCCTACGTTATTTTTTCCTTGTATAATTTGAAGTCTACCAGTACCCCTTTTGAAATGTCAATGTTTTTATTTTTCCAGAAAAATTGCTAACACACACACACACACAGACAAAACGATTACCGTACCCTTCCGCCTACGCTACGCGGCGAGGGTAATGACTGAAGTGTTTCTGATTTTGAATCATTATGATTGTAACTCTTGTATGTGTATGTTTTTTGTTACTGACACAACTAATAATAGTTTATATTTTATAGTATACTACTCACTATATTCAAATAGTATTGGACATGTCTTATTAAGACTGAAGAATTTGGTAGCCATAATTATGGGGTGCCATCTGTCTCAAAATACAGTTCGAAGTCAATGTTTAGAAAGTCATCAATGTCATCGATGTTTAGAAAGTCGTCGATGTTTAGAAAGTCATCGATGTTTAGCAATGTCATAGTCTGGCGTAGCCACACCCTTCGCATAGAGGAGGAAGGGTCTGGGGACACCAGCATATAGCGTTCGTGCACGCTGCAAATATATTGCAGTCCAATCAAATTGCAGTATTCAAAATAATACTTAAAGAACACGCCTTGTTGATATTCACACGTACTCGACTACACGAGGATTCGAGCTAGCTATGGCAACTGGTATAGATTCGAGCATTATAGTGAAGGCTGCACAAAGTGCTGCGAAAGATCTTGGATATAAATACCTGAAAGAGAAGCAATTAGAAGTATTAGTTAATTTCTTATCTGGGAATGATGTTTTTGCCGTTTTGCCAACAGGCTATGGCAAGAGTTTGTGCTACACCTGCATTTTTTTCCAAGTATCAAAAACGGAGGTTGAAGAGTCACTGCACAAATTCCTCCTGTTGTTCGCCTTAAAAGTAACATCTTCTCCACAACCGAGGCAAAGGATCGCAGCACACATCTCCTCCGGCTCTTTTCAAACGTGCTTGACACCCACTCATAGCAGCACCACCCCAAAACCAAATCTGCATTCCACTCGCACGAACGCTATATGCTGGTGTCCCCAGACCCTTCCTCGTCTATGCGAAGGGTGTGGCTACGCCAGACTAGCAATGTCATCGATGTTTAGAAAGTCGTCGATGTTTAGAAAGTCATCGATGTTTAGCAAACTGTGAAGTCAATGTTTAGAAAGTCATCGATGTTTAGCAATGTCATCGATGTTTAGAAAGTCGTCGTCGATATCGCGATATTTAAAAAGTTGTTGATGTTTAGAAAGTCATCAATGTTTAGAAAGTCATGGATGTTTAGCAAACTCTTCGATGTTTAGATGTTTAGCAAGTCAGTTTACTTCGAGCCCCTCCCATATCCAAGGTATAATGGCACAACATGTTGAGGAAGGGCAAGAAGTCAGGTAAGTACATGCACTAAAGTACAGTATGAGTAGAATTATAATATTATAGTAAATTTTATATTATAAATTATATAAGTGATAGTACTAAATTATTCTTTAGAAGTTTGGGACGTCCAAAAGTCGACGTGGATATTGAAGATATTGAATTTTTATGGGGTTTGAGATTCACATATGTGAAAATTGCAGAAATTCTAAGTATTAGTCGAGCAACTTTGTACAGAAGAATGGATGAAGAAGGTTTATCACCATGCACATACACACATATTACAGACGGAGCTTTGGATCAAGTTGTGAATAACATTAAACAACATCATCCTAACAATGGAGAACGTCTCCTTATCGGGCATCTTACAAGGTGCAATATTTTTGTTCCTCGTACACATGTAAGAGCATCTATTCATAGATTTGATCCAGAAGGTATGGCAATTAGAAGGAGCATAACTGTCAGAAGACGTGTTTATTGTGTTGAAGGGCCGAATGCACTATGGCACATAGACGGCCACCATAAATTAATTCGGTGGCGTTTTGTGATCCATGGTGGTATTGATGGTTACGCACGGGTGATTGTTTATCTGAAATGTGATGATAACAATCGTGCATCTACTGTACTCAATTGTTTTTCTGAAGCTGTCACTACACATGGACTTCCACAAAAAATTCGTTCTGATTTAGGAGGGGAGAATGTTGATGTATGGCAGTACATGTTTGAGCAACATTCTGATACAGATGTTGTTATAACAGGTTCCTCAACACACAACGAACGAATTGAGCGCCTTTGGCGTGACATATATCGATGTGTGGGTGTGCTTTATCATGACGCTTTCAGATCATTAGAAGAGAATGAGAAATTAGACCCTCTCAATGAGATTGACATATTTTGTCTACATTATGTTTTTCTTCCACTCATCAATAATACATTGCAATCTTTTGTTGAGTCTTGGAACAATCACGCATTGTCCACTGAAAACAACCTAACACCTAATCAGCTCTTTATAAGAGGTGCAATTCAGCATAATGTGATGCCAGTTATACCGCACAATCCTGAGCAGAATGCAGGTATACTTCATAATTCATCATCTGAAAGGGTAACTGTACCACGCATAAATTTTAGACCTTGTTTGCAATTGAAAACAAGACTTGAGTCTCAGCTGAATCCCTTTGAACATACCTCTGATTTAGGATGTAGTCTTTATATGGTTGCTGTAAGGATTGTAGGAAGGCATTTGCAAAACTGTACAGATTGTGCTTAAAATGCTATATACCTTGTTGACATGTGTATTATGATAATTATTACTATCATTATTATAGTGTTGACCATTTCACTGAACAATTTCTACATATTTTGTATTAACTGTAAACCCAATTACTATATTTATTTAGAGTTGACCATTTCATTGAACAATTTCATATAAACTGTAAACCCAATTAATTTTCAGTACTGAATGTATAACAATATAAATATACATAACAGTAAATGCTTAATTAACAGTCAAAGTTTTCAAACACTAAGAAAATCTGCTTTTGAAGTCAAACTTGACCAAATCCAGGAGAATTTATAATGCCAGAAATCATGTTGTACTTGAACACCTCAAAATCCATTTCCTGAAGTGGTAAATACAATTTGTTGACGCCTTTGGAAAGACAGAAGAAGAATGAAACTGAATGGATGGCTGAGGTGTGAATCACAGTGGAGGTTCAGATGGGGCTCCTGTCACGAACATGAGAACATCAGAGAGGGTCAGCTTTAGCCGAAGTAGTTCTCCTTCATCAGGAGTCTTTATCTCAACTGACCCTTGTGCATCTGTATAGACAAAATTAATATGCAATATAATTAAGTGGTTATAGTTGCTCTCTGAGCTCTTACTTTCCAGGAATTGTGTGAGTTCAGCCCAGTTCATCATGACTGCCTCTTCGCAATCCCTTTGATTGTGTCCTATCGGAGATAATGTAACTTCAAACATGTCAAAGATTGCATCTGCTGTCAAAGTTGGACACTTGCTGAAAAGAAACAGCGATCATGTCAAGTTTGAATTGCTTCGAACCAGCTCTAGAACATTCAGTGTAGATGACATTCCACAAATAATCTGGTCTAGTTCAGCCTTCACTTTAAGCACAGCAAAATGCTTTGCCATTGATGACACCAACAACTCTTTATCTTCAAGGCGAATTTTAGGTATGGTAATGCCTAAGTCAAATCTGAAATCATACTCTTCACTATTCATTAGCTCTTGTAACTCTTCCACTGTGTTTGCATTCTGAATCTACAATGAGTCAATATAATTATGTACATAAAACATAAATAAGTAAGTACAATTCTATAAAGTACAATTGTATAAAAATATAGATTTACCTTCATGAGTTTCTGTTGAACCTGTTCATCAGGGACATCATCTATTGTAGCTTTAACATTCTGTACCCCATGCACAATGTAATCTGCAACTTGTTGTCCAGAGTGTTAGGTGACTTGCTCTTGCGTTTTCCCTCCATATGACCAACAGCATGCAACCATGTGCTAAGAGTCTGCGCGGCCACACCCTCCAAGCAAGCATACGTACGTACGCATACGCCTATACGTACGTCGATATTGCTAAACATCGACGCGACGACTTTATAAACATCGATTTGCTAAACATGATAACATCGACGACTTTATAAACATCGATTTGAACATCGATTTGCTAAACATCGCTAAACATCGATGAAACATCGACGACATTATAAACGTCGACGACTTTATAAACATCGATTTGCTAAACATCGACGACTTTATAAACATTGACGACTTTATAAACATCGCTAAACATCGATGATTTCTAAACATTGACTTCACACTGTATTTTGAGACAGATGGCACCCCATACATAATTACTAATAAGTGATGCCAGGACGTACATTTATGTAATATGGAATTCACCAAAAATGCTGAACGTAAACAATAGATTTCACTTCGAATACAAAAACAGTGAAGATAATAGGCAATAACAACACGCACTGAAATCGACATGAATAGCAACGCTGGCAAAGACAACTATCTTCCCAGTGGCCAATTGTGGTATATGATCATCTTGGCCTATTTTATTCCTGTGATTGGAATGTTTATGTTTTTTGTGGTTCACCATTACTGGACACAGAAGTTTCCAACTAAAGTTCTTGTGAAGAAGCCTGGAATGATAGAAACTTTTCCTTTCTGTAAGAGAGGAGAAGAATTTTCTGGTACAATGATAGAAATAATGCAGTACATCAATGGCGAGCGCCTAGAAGAAGACTATGAACAATATCAGAAGACAAATTGTGAAAATAAAATTTTGTACCCATTCACAAGTCCCGTACATGTCATCTTGTGTTTCATTTACACAGGCTTGGTGTTTTCATTTGTTTTATGCTTTGGTATCGGATTTCCATCACTGGTGGGTAATCAGAGAGGAGGATGGATAATATTCTGTGTTGTTGCTACAATGTATGGCACTTTGGTAAATGTGTTTTGCATTTTCTGTTGCTGGTTTGTATGTGATGATATTTGTTGGCATACTGCGCTACAGTGTTAGTGCTCTGTTTTCTTGCAGTTTGTGTTTCAACCTAGTTAAGTATATAAGTACAAATTATTAGGCATTACTTTAAATAGAATGTATGCATCGGGGCAAGAATGGTTAGGGGCAATTGATGCAGCGCGCTTGCGCATCGCCAAAAATTTTAATCTAATTAATTTTTTTCATAGCGTGGTTTAAAATGATTCGACATCCTGTAGTTAATAAACTGAAAATAGAACACTTAGAGTAACTGCTGTTTTTGATTGACTAACCGTTTATAATCCTGAAACCCATATCAAATAGCGATCGACTTCCAGACATCTTCTGGCTTCAGCACACGTGTTGATGTGTGTTTGTTTAGGTTGTTGTCAATCACACGTATCCAGCCCCTCCCCTCTAAACGAGGGTAAGGGTGTGGTGGATTGTCTCATTCTGAATACTGTCATTTCCAGTAATCTTGCAACGGCGCTCTCAAACCGGAGATGACGTAATTATACTTACAATAGTAAACATTAAAGCAAACACCACATGATCAGAGTAAATTGATTGGCTAAATGTTATACCACACCCATTCCCGCTTTGACATATTTTGTTGCAAGATTGATGCAAATGACAGTACTGTCGTTTCCAGTAATCTTGCAACGGCGCTCTCAAACCGGAGATGACGTAACCTAATTTTTTTGCTTAGTCAGCAAACAATTTCTAGCGGGAATTTTGAATTTTAATGATGGATTCTTACGAACCGACTCGAACCATTGCTTACAGCAATGATTTGAGATGGAGGATGGTGTATCAAAGGAAAGTACTGAAGTATAACTATGCAGAGATCTCCAGAAATCTCGGTGTAGACAAATCTACAGTTCAAAGGACTGTTGTTCTGTTTGATACAACTGGTGCTGTTGATAAAAAAAGTCTACCCCAAGGAAAATTCATTCAGAAAGCTGACACTTCCAGCTCAATTACTCATTCTAAACCTTATTATCGAAAGACCTTCTGCTTATTTAAGTGAGATTCAACAGGAAATTGAAAATACACTTCAGATTGAAGTAAGTATTTCAACTATGAAGTTAGAAAGGCAATTGAAGATGTTGGTGCTCTAGTTCTGTTTCTACCACCATACTCACCAGACCTTAATCCAATTGAGGAAGTATTTTCAAAAGTAAAGTACAGTCTTAAAACAATATCTATAGAACTACCACACATTACAGACCTGAATACTCTTCTATTAGCAAGCTTTACAACAGTAACAATGGAAGATTGTGTTGGATACATTAATCACTGCAAAATTTATTATTAATCAAATTGATTGTGTAATAACCAAACTTTAAATATTTGTCAATTATAAGCAAACATGAAAGGATATATATACCTCTTGTTTATGAATTAAGCTTGCAAAGAGAACAGATTATACTTTCCTTTTGTTCCTTGAACTCATTTTCATTTATAATACCATCATCAAGTAGCTGTTGAAGATACCTCAGCTGTTCATAATTTTTCATTCTTAATTCAATAGATTTGCCAGGAGAAAAACATGGTACTACTGGTGTTAAAGATTGATTAACAGGCTTTTCAGCAATAGTTTTGGCAAATGCTACTGCAGCAGTGGTTATAGCTTCACACATGTTTTCTTTTTTGGGTTTCTTTGACGTAATTCCTGAAAAGGTAGGAACATTTGGAGGTGTGTCATAGTTGTCATACAAGTCAGCAGCTATCATTCGAGCCCACAAACGTAGCCTAGGAGTATCAAACACTTCACTGTGCTTTTCCTGAAGATTTTTATAGATTTCATCCACTTCAGCCTCCTTGTCTTCTCGTGTTACATCAGTTCATTTCCGCTTATTGGTCTTAATTGCATCTGATCTACCATCACACCATAGTACCAGTTCCCCACCATTTGGGTGTTTCGAGTACATAGATTTCAAGTCATCACTTGTAACAAGGCAGAGCTTACAATGTTGTGGTCCATCATAATAACCAACATTAAAGTGAGTAGTATCAGATACTTGATCTTTAAATTCATCCATTAACTTTACTCTAATTGCTGCTACAGACTCAAATTTGGTATCAAAATGATGAAGCTCTCTAATAATTACATCACTTTTCTTGGATGGGTTAATGATTTTTACTTTATACGAGTATTTTGGAGGCTATATCAGTTGAAAAAAAAGCAGTATTACAGAGTCATACTTGACATACAATTATAATTATTACTTGTAGATCTAACTGCAAACATAATGGCAAGTTATACAAAATTATACTTACAATAGCAGCTTGAATGTTCGATGTGGTCCCAGTATTAAGAATAATCTGATTAGATCTACCAGTATGCTGCTGAACAGCTATTACTTGACGCAAAATATCAGGAGTCAATGCCATAGTAAACATTACAGCAAACACCACATGATCAGAGTAAATTGATTGGCTAAATGTTATACCACACCCATTCCCGCTTTGACATTTTTTGTTGCAAGATTGATGCAAATGACAGTACAAGATTCACGGAAGAACTCAAGTACCTTAAGTGGGTGTGGGATCACGTGCGATGAAAAATCTAAGTATTGTTCTGGAGACTTTACAGACAGATTAACCGCCAGTATGATGTGAATGTGAGAAACTACTAGAAGTTGTGTCCACAACAAACAAGCTACATATAATATATACAAGTCTTGAATTTCAAGAGTTTCAAGTCTTTACATAAGTCCAAACAAAATAATTATAGATGAAAATCAAATTAAACTTAGGACTTATCAAACAATAACAAAAAGGTTAACAATATTCATTTAATTATCCCTGTCTCTTCAACACTACAAGGACTAATACTATAGGTAAAATAATTACACCAACAAATATCATCAAACATACAAAACCAACAGAAAGTGCATACACATTTAATAAAGCTCCATACACTGAAACAACACCGAGTATTATCCATCCTCTAGTACCTAAAGGAGGATTGACACCAAAGTATATACCAAATACAAAAAGTAGCATTGTGTAAACAAGGCATAAAATGACATGTACTGGACTTGTGAATGGGTAAAACAATTTCTGTTCCCAATATAGTCGTTTATATCGTTTATAAGCATTTTCTACCTGCCAATTATATTGCACCATTTTGGACAGTTCACATGTAAATTTCTTTCCTCCTCTCCAGAATACGAGTTGACACCCTGCCCTTCCTGCATGAATATTTAAGATATCTCGAAAAACTTCAACAAGAAACTTCTGTGTCCAATAATGGTGAACCGTTAAGAACACAAACATTCCAATCACAGGAACGAAATAGGCAAAGACTATCATGTACCATAACCGACCACTGGGAATGTTATTAGCACTGTTTGCATAGTCTATGTGAAATCTAGTACCAATTGCTACAACCATTAGCACTTGTAGAAACATTTGACCAGTAGAATATATGACAAATACTACATGGAATGCTGCTCCCTCTAGCCTTTTCTTGTTTCTTACTTTCTGGATGGACCAAACTGTTCCTGCTAAAATGAATATACGTGCTAAGTACACATTGAATAGCTGCTGAAGAAAACTGAAGAGAATAGAAAGCCAAGTTGTAATATCAACCTTCCCAGCATCATTCCCTTTATCAATATACTCAATATTGAACTGAAATATACTCAGTAGTAAACTAGGATAAAACAATATCTCCACTATCAATAGACGAGTGATATCCATGATAGTAGCATGTTTTCGAGTGTCACAGCATTTAGTAGGTTCAGAGTTTTGTGAAGACATTTGTTCATTTCGAACAAAACCAATTTCGTCATCGTTTTCCCATCTGCTGTTTCGCTGTTTGCTCCATTTTTTTAGTTGCTTATAAGTTGTGAAACGATAGTAACAGAAATGATGAAACATGTTGTACAATAAAAATATCAGGCTAATGAAACTTATACAGAACTGAATTATTTCATAAGTATCGTCTCCCTTGTCTTTCTCATACATTTGATCATAAATTAGAGCAATCAATGTATTAAAAAAGAAAGCAAATGTAATGATGAATCCGCCATAAACTATTAACTCTCTAACTAGTGAACCCAATACAGTCTGAGTAAAGAGATTGGAAGCTGCATTTGCCATGCCTTTTAATCCAAACTTTCCAGCTTCATGGATTTTATCTTTCAATTCTGTTTCAATTGCACATGGATTTGGACACGTATATCCGTAAGCTGAACAACAACAATCTATTTCCCTCTCGCAATTTGGAACCTGAGACACATGTTCATGTTGAGCAACTCCTTCGTATAGGTTAGCTTTAATCACTAACTCTTGCATTACAGCATTACATGTTTCTTGAATCCACTGCTCTGTATCATTAGCTGAATCATCGATAGTGGCATTCTGTTCTATTAATACATTGTCAGGATAATTGGCCATTTCAATTGTTTATTATTTTTTACGACACTGTAGAAAGTGTATAAAATTTTTTTATTAAATGCAATACTCACATATGCATATGCAGTGAAAATTTAAAATGGTTTGAGAAAAGTATATGATTATGTTGAAATATCATTGATATAATTATAATAATTATAGTTACAATAAAGTTGGTTGAGAAAGTTTTTTTTGGCTAGACTGACTAAGATTATTTCTGATAAATATAAAAACACATGGAAGATGACTAAAAAATATAAACATTCCCATCATTACTAATATAAGGAGATCCTAATACACTATCTAATAATAATTCTTCATCATCAGTACTGTATTTCCCTCTATTACATGTAACAACTGAATTTCTATACATTAATCTATGACAACTAGTATATACAAACATAATCGGCACCAATTTTTATCTTAGCCCAGAATTTTGCTATAGCTTTTTCATTAGTTGAACATTGTCTACGCAGAACTTGACTCTCTTTATTCTTTTGCTGCCTAACCTGTTTTTCATAATCAGTTTCAAATAACCTATGCGTTGCTTTACAGGTTCTATCTAATTGCCTACGACATGAGGTTTCTTCCTCACTTTCTAACTTGCGTCTTTTAGAGGCAGATTCTCTATTACCTTCTTTCCTAATTATTAATGCCTCATCTTCAGTTTCACATGCTAACTGTTTTCTTTTAGAAGCAAGATTACGGCTTTTTCTATCTGATGTTTGCTCTTCAGTTTCAAGAGCTATACACTTTCTTTTTGAAGCAAAATTACGGCTTTTTCTATCTGATGTTTGCTCTTCAGTTTCTACAGACTTTGCATCTGCTTTTGCTATTCTATCAAGTGTATGACGTCTTTCAGTCTTTTCAGGAGTTTCTAATGCTCTCCTTTGTGCTTTTGTAATTTTATTTGACTCCTGTCTAGTCATGAAACACTTACCATTACTCTTTTCAACCGATTTTTTAGAAAATCTATGCCCACACTTGCAAACAGTTTTTCTTATATGGACAGATTCTTTACATAAAGGACAAACCTTATTAACAACAGGGCCAGGATTCCGCTCAATATCACCAGATAAAAGCAGAATCCTTCGAAAGTAACAATAATTACACATTACACAACTACTTAAGGTCAAACACAATATACTCTTCCAAAAAATATTCATTACCTCACTGATTCATTACCAAAATATCTATGCCACAACTGTCCGTTACTAAAATTAATTATCCTATAATTGTTATAACTACAATGAGCAAAAGCATTGCAACTTACAGTTCAAATATTTGAAAGTCCAACAAAAGTTGAATAATAGCGACCAGTTCAGAAATGAAAGTATTCCTCTGACCTCCACGTTTGATCTCACGTGATCACATTGGGTGTGGCTGAGGGTGTGGGTTATTGCATAGACTACGTATAAGCATAGATTATATAGACTACGTATAAGGGATTGGAAACGCCCACGCATTTCCGTACACTCCGTTGCCCCACCGTATCTTTTTTAGCCAGCCCCTCCCCTCTAAATACAATGCGCTATGCATGCAAGAGTGGTAAAGAACTTGTTTTAAATCGTGTATCATTAAAGAACACGTTTGTTAAACTAATTGATAATATCACCAACCAACATAGGAGTGCTATACCTTCAGCTAGAAAACTGGAGTGTTGAACTATATGACCTACCAAACTGCTTAGAGTCCCCAAAATGTAAGTACCTCGTAACGGTTTCAACTGGATTTTCTACATCTAAACGGTAACTTTTTTCTCTATATTTGTTTTAAACCCATGTATTTTTATTGAGTAACAAAACTTACATGGAAATATTGCAATAGAACTGTTATTAAAAGAAGTAAGAGTCCCAAAACCCGTTTTCGTTATGATATGTACTAAAAAACAATAGTTTTTAACATCGTACATGATTTGTTGCTAATGTTTTAGCAATTGAGATGTTAAAACGATACAATAGCAACATGTATATCAAGAAAAAACACCTTAATTGTCCAGTTTCAGCAAGGAATAGTGTTTTTTCTATAATCAGTCCTCACAACTAAGTAATAAAATTTAATTGATTTCTGGGGACACGGAGTGCGTCACAGACTTATGCATTGATGCTATGGGATCACGTGCGCCGTTTCCAATCCCTTATACGTAGTCTATATAATCTATGGTATAAGGGATTGGAAACAGCGCACGTGATCCCATAGCATCAATGCATAAGTCTGTGACGCGCTCCGTGTCCCCAGAAATCAATTAAATTTTATTGCTTAGTGGTGAGGACTGATCATAGAAAAAACACTATTCCTTGCTGAAACTGGACAATTAAGGTGTTTTTTCTTGATATACATGTTGCTAATGTATCGTTTTAACATCTCAATTGCTAAAACATTAGCAAAAAATCATGTACGATGTTAAAAACGATTGTTTTTTAGTACATATCATAACGAAAACGGGTTTTGGGACTCTTACTGCTTTTAATAACAGTTCTATTGCAATATTCCCAGGTAAGTTTTGTTACTCAATAAAAATACATGGGTTTAAAACAAATATAGAAAAAAAAGTTACCGTTTAGGTGGAGAAAATCCAGTTGAAACGGTTATACGAGGTACTTACATTTTGGGGACTCTAAGCAGTGTGGTAGGTCATATAGTTCAACACTCCAGTTTTCTAGCTGAAGGTATAGCACTCCTATGTTGGTTGGTGATATTATCAATCAGTTTAACAAAAGTGTTCTTTAATGATACACGATTTAAAACATGTTCTTTACCAGTCTTGCATGCATAGCGCATTGTATTTAGAGGGGAGGGGCTGGCTAAAAAAGATAGGGTGGGGCAACGGAGTGTACGGAAATGCGTGGGTGTTTCCAATCCCTTATACGTATAGTCTATATAATCTATGGTTATTGCAAGTAAAAATGGCAGAAACTAGAGAGCTTACAGAGATAGAATGTATGAGTCTGTAACTTGCTAAAACAATGTCTGTGGCAAATCTCTTTTCAATACGATTTTGATAAACTTCTTTCTCTACTCTATCAAGTCTTTAAATTGACGCTTAAAGCATCTGGCTAGGATGTGTAGTGAGTTTAGCATTTTCTATTCTAAGTAACTTTTCATACAGTTTACTTCGTTATAAAAATAACAGAGCAATAGAAGACCATGTTTTTGAACAGATCTGAAAGTTTGGCGGCTGTAGGAGCTATGCGTTTGAAGTTATAACTGTTCAAAGTAAAAATAGTTGGGAAGGAATGAATGAATAACTTGCTAAAACAATGTCTGTGCCAAATTTCTTTTCAATACGATTTTGATAAACTTCTTTCTCTACTCTATGAAGTCTTTAAATCGAAGATTAAATTAAAAAAGTGGGGACAGAATGAATGAATGAATGAAAGAAAGAATGAATGACAGAATGACAACCAAAGTACTAAAGACTCGCCCACGCGTAGGCGCGGCGAGCCCAATAAGTGCACTAGCAGTCTAGAACCCTTGCGATTTGGGTGATTCAGTCACTGACACGAAAATAACCGCAGACAATATTTGACTGTAATAATAATTATTAGTCCAAGTAAAATTATCGTGTTATACGGTACATTTATTATTATACTGATATTATGTTATATACGTATTTGTGCGTTACAACTTACACTCCAAGTCCTACTATTAGAAGCGCAGTAAACAGGCGCGTGGGTGAAATGAAATGAGTGGAGCTATATAGAAATTGACAGAAAGCTTAGAACCAGCTCGAAGTTGTAGCAGCCACTATTTCAATTGTACTTCATTTCAATCTGTAATTTGACAGCAATATAGACTTCAAGCAAGATGAGTTGTGTTTCAGTGAACTCTTTTATTATCAGACATTTTCTGAAAGTTGTGAAACGAAAATTGTCATAACTTTAAAACAAAAAGGTTTTAGCAAAGCCTGTTGTTACGTTTGATTCTTGTATGATTTGAAGTCTGCTGGTAGTATTTTCAAAGTGCTGTTGTTTGTAGGTTCGCTGGAATATTGGCAAAAGCCAGACAGGGTAACCCTCAGCTTCGCCTACGCGGGCGAGGGCTTGGTTATGTAGGTCATGGTGATATAAACTAAATAATTGCAATTTCAATTTCCTTCTCCTGTCTATTAGATATACAAAGAAGCAGAATAAATATTTTAATTAAATCCTTATAGGTTACCAGCCTTCTTTGTGCGTCTAATATGAGATATAAGACTTGATAATTGATTATAATTGGTACAAATATGTTATCATGCAGTAATAACAACATGAATGACTAATTAAATTATTACATACTTGGAACTGTACTAACCAATACATTAAACAATTGTATTTTTGAAATCAACTCAAAATAGCATAACATATTCCACGAATTAATGCCAATGTGTCAAATGCCATGATTACTGAGTATAATAATTTATGTATAATTATATACACTGCAAAACAAAATAGTTAGATAGTACAGTTACATGGATTTAACATTGTTGGATAAATGCATCTAATGCCATAGTTGCTTTGTACTAATTGGTCGAAGCACTATAAATTTAGGGTGATGTCTACTCATAATTATTTCAAGCCAACAATTTAGTATAAGTTTATAATTACATGTACATGTAATTATTTGAATTATAATTGCATGTATGTCACCATGCGATCGTAACAACCTGCACGACCAATTAAATTCGAATTTCCACTGTTCTGTACTAACCAATAAATTAGTTACTGTTATTTTTGCAGTGTAGGCTTGCCCTCACAATGCTTTGCATTTCACTGTTGGATAGTTTAACCTAATATGGCTGTGCAATACACCAGTTTTCTTCTTCTAAACAAATGTTATTAGGATTTTGTACATATATTTCTATTGTGAATGCAAAAGTTCCTATCAGGAATGAAAAATTATATCTTTTTGAAAACAATTATATTTGTTAAGTTACTGATAACATTATAATCGAATAATAATTATTGTACAATTACTATACATACTTATAATTACATATAGAAACCAGCACACATGCATGCACTTACACACTATGTACTATGCATGTATCCTCCTTACACAGTGTCATATTTGTTCATAATTATGACATAAAATCACCATTTCTTCCATGTTTTAATTAGAACTATAGAGATGCAAACTGCGTAGCCTGAATTATACTATTGCATGAATAATAGTTCACATTGGCAAGCAAGTGAACAATCTGTTTTTGCAGTGGGGGCAATGGGATACAGAAGTTAATGCAACCAATCTGGTTCCATTAATCATATAGACAGCACAGGTGTCTGGGCCAGCAGTGGAGTAATGTTAGTACTGGTTTTATAATATGTTGCCACTCCATTCAACACATTGTATACTCTTTTGACTTTAACTCACCTTTAAAGTGTATGCTTCAGGCAAATCAAGTCCAATGAACTTGAGTTGTTCGGTTACGCTCCGTTTCAGGAAAATGCAATTTCATCGTCAAATCTAAATTTATATATCACTGCAAAAATGAAATTATAATCCAATAATTGTAATTTCAATATCCTTATGCTGTCTAATAGATGTACAAGGAAGTAGAATAAGTATTTTAATTGAGTCACTATAGGTTTCCAAACCTTCTTTGTCCATCTAATATGAGATATTAGGCATGATAATTGATTATAATTGGTACATATATATCCCTTATGTATTTTAATATAATTAGTACGAAGTAACAATAGTGTTACATGTATGTATCCTACATCCAACTAATTGTTAACCTTTAGAGCACTGATGTCACATACATGTGACATTTGACACCTACGCGGTTCAGAGTGTGTTCCTACTTGTACAAAGCACTGTTGTCAGGCATAAGCCCATAAAAATGGCTAAAAAAGTTTATGGTTTTTTGGCCACCCTTAGCCTAAATAACGAATATGGGGGTATTTTAAAGGGGGTTGTCTCCTGTTAATGGGGGGTTCGAAGGGGGCATAGCATAGGTTTCAGTGTCCCCGCCCACGCAATCTGGTGGGTAACTGGTGCCAACATGCAGTGGAGTCGTTTTGTTTGCCCCTGTTGCAGCCAAAAGAGGGAGAGCACCGCATTTAAATAAATCCTACGACTTGGTTGGGGACTTTGGAGTCCCAGTAAGCAAGTTGGTAGAAGTAGTACTCCATGTTGGAAAAGGAGCCAAGTTTGGGGTAAACGGTGGCCAAAATATATGCAGCAAAGACACCAACATTGGCGTGACTGAGCTCTGAGCATTACAGGTTTAGTGTTGTTGAACAACATTAAACCTGTAATAATCTGTCTGTAAAATCTCCTGAACAATATTTAGTTATTAGATTTTCATTGCACGTGATCTCACACCCACTTAAGGTACTTGAGTTCTACTTGTGTAGTACTCAGAACGAGACAGTCAATAGCAAATGAGGGGAGCTGGCTAGGCTACGCAAGACTAATTGACACCCACGTGACACAAACGTAGTGGTCACACCCAATTTCGTTTCTTTATTGAAAGGTTAGCTGTTAGTAATTTTTTTGTAGGGCTGGAAATTATTGGTAGGGTAAATGCCCTATATACATGCCATACCACTCCCAACGCCTCTGTGTCTGTATAACATGTCTGATTGCCAATCAGACACGTTATACAGACACAGAGGCGTTGGGAGTGGTATGGCATGTATATAGGGCATTTACCCTACCAATAATTGATTGGGGCACCATAATTATATCGATATCCGGAACTATTAATATTACAGTACCCCAGACCCTCCTTTTCGAAGTTAGGAGGGGCTGCGTTCACCAGACTAAATTTTGGGCGAGCAAGGATCCCTTAGAGGGCTGAGCTTGTTTCTCAAAATGTTTCTCATTTTCAAAACTGGCATCTCTGCTGCATATATTTTGGCCACCATCTATCCCAAACTTGACTCCTTTTCTAACATGGAGTACTACTTGTACCAACTTGCTTACCGGGACTCAAAAGTCCCCATGTGCTTCGTAGGATTAATTCAAATGCAGTGCTCTCCCTCTTTTGGCTGCAACCAGGACAAACAAAACGTCCCCACTGCATGTTGGAAACCAGTTACCCACCAGATTGCGTGGGTGGGGTCACTGAAACCCCGAATTGCATGGGTGGTGAGGGGGCTGTGCCCCCTTCGATCCCCCCATTAACAGGAGGACACCCCCCTTTAAAATTCCCCACGTACTTGTTATTTAGGCCCATTTGTATGGGCTTATGCCTGACAAAAGTGCTTTGTAATGGTAGGAACACACTTCAAACTGTGTAGGGGTCAAATGTCACATATATGTGACATTAGTGCTCTAAAGGTTAACAATTAGTTGGTTGTAGGATACATACATCTAACACCATTGCTACTTTGTACTAATTATATTAAAATACATAAGGGATATATGTACCAATTATCATGCCTAATATTTCATATCAGATGCACAAAGAAGGTTTGGAAACATACAGTGACTCAATTAAAATACTTATTCTACTTCTTTGTACATCTATTAGACAGCATAAGGATATTGAAATTACAATTATTGGATTATAATTTTGTGTACATCCATAACGATCTACATGCCAATTAAATAACAATTTCCATTATTCCTTGCAACTATAATAACCAATAAATTTGTTATTTTAACAATTTTATTTTTGCAGTGATATATAAATCTAGATTTGACAGTGAAATTGCATTTTCCTGAGACAGAACATAACCGAACAACTGGAGTTTATTGGACTTAATTTGCCTGAAGCATACACTTTTTTAAAGGTGAGTTTAAGTCAATTAAAAGAGTATACAATGTGTTGAATGGAGTGGTAACATATATAACCAGTACTAACATTACTTCACTGCTGGCCCAGACACTTGTGCTGTCTATATGATTAATGGAACCAGATTGGTTGCATTAACTTCTGTATCTCATTGCACCCACTGCAAAAACAGATTGATTTGTTTGCTTGGATGAATCGCTTGCCAATATGAATTATTCAATAGTATGATTCAAACTACGCAGTTTGGATCTCTATAGTTCTAATTAGAACATGGAAGAAATGCTGATTTTATGTTATATGAAGAAACATAACACTGTGTAAGGAGAATACATGCATAGTACACAGTGTGTAAGTGCATACATGTGTGCAGGTTTCTATATGTAACTTAATATATGCATAGTAATATATTATCCGATTATTAATGCTATCAACTGGATTCATTATTACTTACATGTATATTTAAATGTGTTTTCTGTGTACTACTGAAAGTTAGTTGAATTTACGGTAACAAATATAAATTATGTTTGCATTTCAAAAAAATATAATTTTGCATTCCCTGATAAGAACCTTTGCATTCACAATAGAAATATATGTACATACACAATCCTAATAACATTTGTTTAGAAGAAGAAAACTGTTTTTGTTGTGTATGCACTTTTTAAAAGTGTATTAAGACAACCATATTAGGTTAAACTATCCAACAGTGAAATGCAAAGCATTGTGAGGGCGAGCCTACACTGCAAAAATAAAAGTGTTAAAATAACTAATTTATTGGTTAGTAAAGAATAGTGGAAATTCGAATTTAATTGGTCGTGCAGGTTGTTATGATCGCATGGTGACAAACATACAATTATAATTCAAATAATTACATGTACATGTAATTATAAACTTATACTAAATTGTTGGCTTGAAATAATTATGAGTAGATAGCACCCTAAAATTATAGTGCTTCGACCAATTAGTACAAAGCAACTATGGCATTAGATGCATTTATCCAAAAATGTTAAATTCATGCAACTGTACTAACTATTTTGTTTTTGCAGTGTATAATTATATACACATTATACTCAGTAATCATGGCATTTGACATATTGGCATTAATTCGTGGAATATTTCCAAGTATGTAAATAATAATGTAATTAGTCATTCATGTTGTTATTACTGCGTGATAACATATTTGTACCAATTATATCACGTTCAGCAATATCCAATTCTAAATTACAGTATTATGCATCAACCATATATATCAACAGTTGTTCCAATATCTTCACAACCTGGTAATTCAATTCCTGGTATTACAGCACAGATTAATACCCAAGATGTTTCAGCAGTGCTTGTTGAAGGAGATCAAGATGTTGAAGATGATTCAGCTAATGATACAGAGCAGTGGATTCAAGAAACATGTAATGCTGTAATGCAAGAGTTGGTGATTAAAGCAAACCTATACGAAGGAGTTGCTCAACATGAACATGTGTCTCAGGTTTCAAATTGTGAGGAAGCTGTGACACTCGAAAACGTGCTACTATCATGGATATCACTCGTCTATTGATAGTGGAGATATTGTTTTATCCTAGTTTACTACTGAGTATATTTCAGTTCAATATTGAGTATGATGCTGGGAAGGTTGATATTACAACTTGGCTTTCTATTCTCTTCAGTTTTCTTCAGCAGCTATTCAATGTGTACTTAGCACGTATATTCATTTTAGCAGGAACAGTTTGGTCCATCCAGAAAGTAAGAAACAAGAAAAGGCTAGAGGGAGCAGCATTCCATGTAGTATTTGTCATATATTCTACTGGTCAAATGTTTCTACAAGTGCTAATGATTGTAGCAGTTGGTACTAGATTTCATATAGAGTATGAAAAAAGCGCTAGTAAAGTCCCCAGTGGTCAGTTATGGTACATGATAGTCTTTGCCTATTTCGTTCCTGTGATTGGAATGTTTGTGTTCTTAACGGTTCACCATTATTGGACACAAAAGTTTCTTGTTGAAGTTTTTCGAGATATCTTAAAAATTCATGTAGTAAGGGTAGGGTGTCAACTCGTATTCTGGAGAGGAGGAAAGAAATTTACATGTGAACTGTCCAAAATGGTGCAATATAATTGGCAGCTAGAAGATGCCTATAAGCAATATAAACAGATACGTTGTGGACAGAAATTTTTTTACCCATTTACAAGTCCAGTACATGTCATTTTATGTTTTGTATACACAATACTACTTTTTGTATTTGGTTTGTGCTTTAGTATTAATCCTCCTTCAGGTAATGGAGGATGGATAATACTCGGTGTTGTTTCAGTGTATGGAGCTTTCTTAAATGTGTATGCACTTTTTGTTGCTTTTGTATATTTGATGATATTTGTTGTTGTAATCATTATTAGTATAGTATTAGTCCCTGTTTTTTGTGCGTTGTTGAGATCATCAAGTGGAAGATCAATTTTATATGAGAATTGTTAACCTTTTTCTTATTGGTTGATAAGTCCAATAAGTTTAATTTGATTTTCACATTTTTGTTTTCAAAACATGTTGGGACTTGCAAAGTCTTGAAATTCTTTTGATATAATTTTTTTAATATATGTAGCTTTTATGTTTGTTATGGGAAACAACTTTTTTTCCTCTTTTAGCTTTGTTAATTTTGACAATGTATGTACTCATGTGTATAAAGAAATTGTTATGTTGTCATTGTTTATTATATTTATAATACATTTTATATATAACTATGATATATATATTTTAATGTCATTATCATTCATAATTGTAATCTTATTATTATTGTATATATCTGGTAGTTTTGTACCTGGTATTGTTTACACTTCATTAGAGATGGCAAACTAATGAAGGTAATATACTTCCATAGTCAACTGTAATGAGACTTCATCATCAAATATAGATTTGCAAAAGGAAACCAAAGGAAAGGATGGTTTTTTTATTCTCTGACATGTTGCTCTATGCTAGAAAACATTTCGCAATGTCTCTTTTGGCATTTGGTTTAAATTTCTGAGCCATGCCTAATAATATGCTTATAAATTTATAACGATCATGAAATATATATATATTTTAGTGTGTACTAATAGGTATATTGTTGGCATTGTGTATGTATGTGATGATAATTATTAGTTGGCATAATCTCTATTACAGTAGTAGTGCTATTAATAGAGGCCACGTATAAGAACACGTTATGGGGATTTTTAACTCTTTTTGTATGTCTGCTTGATACACAGGCAAGGGTTAAAATGTACTAATTCAAGTCTGCAATAATGCAATTGCAAGATCTTAACCCTTACAGGACTGAGCTTGTTTTTCAAATTTCTTCCCATTTCCAACACTGGCGACTCTATTGCATATATTTTGGCCACTGTTCACTTTCTCTACCCCAAACTTAGCTCCTTTTCTGACATGGAGTACTATTTCTACCACCTTGCTTACCAAGCGCTTTGTAGGATTAAATCAAATGCAGTGCTCTCCCTTTTTTGACTGGAACTGTGGCAAACAAAATGACCCCACTGCATGTTGGTACCAGCTACACCCACAATTTCAGGTTTTACATACAGCAAGGGAAATACCTCAGGTACCCACCAGAGCGCGTGGGCGGGGTCACTGAAACCACAATTTGCGTGGGCGGCAAGGGGGCTCAGCCCCCTTCGAACCCCCTTTAAAATTCTCCCATAGTCATTATTTAGGCCTAAAAGGTCGAAACCAGCAACTTTTGTAGCCACTTTCATGAATTTGTGCCTGACACCAATTACAAGCAATTGGAGGGCTAATGCTAGGAACACACTCCGAACCACGTAGGGGTGAAACGTCACATATATGTGACATCAGTCCTCTAAGGGTTAATTAAGCTATAGTTCACATGTAGTCTAAAATATGCATGTACATAATAATTATACTGTTCCTACATTTCATTAGTTTCATGTCTATAGTACATATAAACATATTAAATGGAAAGTGTCATAATTTACAGCGTTTATGCAACAAGTATTTATGTACATTCATAGCAGAATACATATTATACACAGAAGAATCATGATATTACACAACAGTTATTATGCATTGTTCCTGATATTCTTGACGTAGATCTGTGGAATTGATGAAACCCATCTGATTAACAACTTACGATGTACATCTCATTACATGTACAAAATGTGCATGTATGCTTATGTACTGATTATTAATAACAGTATTATTAATAACACTTACCCTGTTGATAGATCTTGAGATATACCATTTGTTTCTTCTTGATCAGTCTATGAGCCCAATTTCGAAATGAAAGATTATAGTTAAATTTTCATAAATCTAATTATTTATTTTATTTCATGCATGACTGAAAATATCACACATACAGAAATAAGTTTCTATTTATAGTTTTTTGTAGTCACCTCTATGAGTGGTTGTTCCTCCCGTTCTTCAAGATTGTGAATATTATTATCATCTTCATTATCCTCTTCAGAAACTAACTCTAACTCTTCAGTTCCTAAGTTCTCTATTCCTTCAGTTCGTTTCAAATTTGTCCTTACATTTCCTTCTCTGAATATTTCATTAGTTCCTGTTGACTCTACTAACTGAGGTTCAGCAAGGTTAGAGAGGGGTGTGTCAGTTGTCAAAGGATAGCAGTCCTGCGTTAATAAAAATGTAAATACTAAAATAATTTTAATTCAATAGTTTCAGTTCATTTAGAGTATATATATCAATCTGATATTATACCACTAAAAGGTACACTCAATTGAAAGGGGTACATTATTCTTCTTAGAGCATTGTTTTGCACTGTTCTCTACATGGCATATATATGTAGATATTGAATGATTCTGTATCTTCCGATTACCTCTAAAGACATATTGAATGATTCTGTATTTTCTGATTCATTTCTTCTGGTTGATGATAACCTCAATTGAGGTGAAGTTGAAGGAACAATAAATGAAGCAAATGACTCTTGCAATTCTCTGTGCGTAAATGATTAAAAATCATTGTAAGTCTTCTTAGCAAGAATGTGGATGAAATTCAGGTAATTGACATAATAGTACCTTATAGTATCTTCTATTGACTGAGCCCATGCATATGTTTCTTGTTCATCATTTGTAAAGAATGTGACTGATTTGTTTTCATTGGAGACCTGTTGAATAGATGTGTTCATTATCAGTACAAAACAAATCATACTGATTTTAAACAAATTGTTGTATAGTATTACAAGTACCTGGAAAAATGCAGAGACTCCTGAAATTTTTATATCTTTGAACATCACCTGTAATTCTGAGCTAAGTAGAGGTAGAACACCTCTACAAGTGTATGTCCTGTGTACCATAAATCAAATTCTAAGGTAACACTGTGTATGTGACTTACTCTGCTCTGATATCTAATATATTGGGTCTAGCATAGAGCAGCATGTCAGAGAATAGAAAGACCATCCTTTCCTTTGGTTTCCTTTTGCAAATCTATATTTGATGATGAGGTCTTATTACAGTTGACTATGGAAGTATATTACCTTCATTAGTTTGCCTTCTCTAATGAAGTGTCTTCCTGGAACAACAATACCAGGTACAAAACTACCTGTAAACCTCTTTTGTATCGAACACATTTTCTTTGCATTTTCATGCTGTCTAATGAATTCATTTATATGAGAAGCAACTACTGCTATTTGCTGTACAGCACCTGGCATAATAGATTACATGTATATGGAACTTGAAGATTGATATCAATAAGTTTTAAGAAGTATTTACCACTTAGTTTTGAGTAGTCTAGATGTGTTGCTTTGGTGTGTTTCAGTAAATCTTCTAATAGTAGTTTATACCTGTGGATTATACTTCTTTTATTGTCTCATATTGCATAGAATTGAACATACTTACACGTATACACAATTACATGGATAACCACTTGTATTTGACAACAATACCTTGGTATTCTTTGTATTGGTGTAATGAGTAGTGCTGGTAGTTTGAGGTAACAACATTCAGGCCGGGATTCTTGAGTCTCTATAAATCCTGCAAATTCTGTATCTCTTTTCAACCATTTCTGAAATGAAAAAAGAATAATAGTCAGGATTGTTTTTGGTGGTGGTGGGGGGAGGAGGACACTGTCAGTATTTCTGTTAGCAATGTAATTACATTTTAGGGGGGCAATAATAGCACATAATCATACAGCAACTATATACTAGAGTATAGAGTGAGGGTAGTGTAGGTCAGGAGATTGTCAAATTGTGGATTCTCTGAGATTGATTCTGGTAGTCTAATCAACTTGGCTTAAAAAATCTCCCCTCGATCTGTTTGGAACCCCTGATATTAAATACCTTATAGGAAATCATAATTGAGATTAATTTTAAAAAACGATTATAATTGAATATACTACATACTAATAAAACCATAAAAACACATTGTTTATGTGTTCAAGTTCAGTTTTCACCTTATAAAACTGAACAATTGGAATGTGTCGATGAACATCTTATATTCAATGACCATGTTCTCACCTCAAGTGTCTCAATTGCTGTTTGGTAATTACTTGAGTATGATGAGTATAGCTTGAGAAATGGTCCTAAATAAGAAAAGGCCTCTCCAACACTCTGTTGCTTCATGTATCGAAGGAGCTCAGAATTCACAGACAAGATGCCCTCAATATTGTTAAATATTGCTGTTATTACATCTGATGGTAGTAGACAACTCACTCGAATGGGTTTAAGATATAACTAAGAATAGAGTAGAATTTTGCAAGTATATATAATCATGAATTAAAAATGAAAATGAGACCTTGAGGCTTGATATACCTCAACGAATGACATGGGTAATAGCTTGGGAAGGATGGAACTGGGTTTAACCATTGACTGTTGTGGGAAGCACTTGGGTAAGGCTGTTTGGTAGGTTGATGAATATTTCTAAGCATGCAGTTTGAAAGTTGCAAACTAGTAGTAGCTCATATTTGAGCACTTTAGCTTGAAGCTGGTGGAATTGGCTAATTTAATAGTTGCTTTTCACTTACTGAGACTATTGTATTTAGTTGTGATATGTATGTCTGTTCTGAATCAAAGATTTCCTTCACCACTTTCTGTCTTATTGTCATTTTGCTCTCTCTATCTGCAGAAATGATAAAATCAAAATTTGAAGCAAGCCATATCCCTACCTCCTGAGAATGACAGAGGATGAAGTACAGGAGAACCAAATACATCTGATCGACCATTAAATGTGTGCTGAGGAGTGATGGCTGGCAACACGTCCATGACTTCTAAGAGTGAAAGTAAACTAACTCCACCCAAATAATATTTGCAATTGTGCATCTAGCTGGATGAGCCCCACCCTCTGCTCAACTGCGCATTAATTAGAAAGCCACATGGCGGGAGTCTTATTTTTGTTGCTCCTCAACATATGGCTCAGTAAAGGCGCTGAAGTACCTCAGAACTACAGGGAAGACTTAATGTTAAAACATCTTCCTGATGGTAGAGTGTTAGGACATTTTGAACACCGTACAACATGGAATGTTGACCCTGTATTACTTGCTGCCCCTAACCAAGGTAAAAATATATTGATTCATTTTGTTCATAGTAGAAGTTAAATTTCTTTTAACAGTTCGTCACTTTGGATTATTTCCTCGATCATTGGCACAACTTATAGGACATTACGATATTCAAGAACTCCATCTTACTCTCACTAGAGGGAAATGGCGGACATCTTCATGGGGTTATTCACCTGTTTCTTCACCTCCAGGTGCTGAGTTTTGGGTGTGGTTTTTACCAGATACACAAAAGTAAGATATGTACATGTACACAAGGTGTTTTTACAATTAACCATTCTCAGACCTCTCAACTCTTACAATTTTGTGTGAGGCACATGATTTTGGGCTTCATGATTTTGATAATTATAATTTGACTAAATTATTTCTATTTAACAGAAAAATAACCTATTAGTAGACAGAATGCTATATACAAGAACCTAAAATTACCCTCACAAATCGAATCAAGCATAGAACTATGGAACCATGCATGTGATGTATTGTATGTGGGATACAATGAACATACATGTACATCTCCCTACAGCTTAGCTTTATTCTCGGCTGTTTCTGCATGTAGCCTTCTCTACTATAAATAGCAACAAAACAGCATACAGCCCTAACAATGATACTGCCCTGAATGTATGATGTAATCTAGTGAACAGTTACATGAAGAAGCAGCTTTATTCTCACTGTTTTGGCTTGTTTAAGATTAATTGAGTTTTTAAGTGCTGTTCATAAAGCAGAAATTTATGCTTTTTCTTCTTAAACTGTTGCAATTCATTTAAAAATACATTAATTTTAGAAAAAAATCAATTGACAATTCTGGGGACCACACTGTGTATACATTTATATATAGTACTGATAAAATAGTTACTATATCATGGCAAAGCTTCATAGTAGTCATATGATGTGTTTCCATGCTAATTATATTTAATCTTATACATGTAGTATTGATTACCAGTGGAAAGGTGTAGTGAATGGTGTGTCTGGACTTATGTGTGCTTCTCTTAATTCTATTGACTCTTCCTCAACTTATCAACCTCCACTTTCATTCAGACCTGAGGGAGCTTTATTAGGTACATTTGTAATACATGTACCATGTTTAATTTGTAACATTATAAAGGTCAGGTTATGTGTATTGTAAAACAAAAGGGAAGGGGGAGACAGAATTCAGGATCTCTATAATTAATTGCTTCAAAATTTATATTAATTGGTACATTTCCCATACTTGCTTACTGTGTTCTACATGTACATGTATAACTGCTTAATGGTACATGTACTGTGTATTTGTGTACTATATTTGTATCTATTTCAGTAATTCTTGTATATTTTAGGTAATGTTTCCTCTACTCTTCTTCGGTATTCTGGTTTACCTCGTGAAGCTGTGTGTACAGAAAATCTCACTCCATGGACTAAGCTATTACCATGTGGACAAAATGTAGGGCCTAATATATATACATTTATCTTCTACAGGAAGATTAAGGGTGGGGATATAAAATGGCACATGTATATACACATGCAAATGATAATGTTTATTATATATTACATACAGATTATTATTATTCACCCTTTGAGTACTTATTCAAAATTAATATTGCCAAATTGGGTACATCTAAAATTTGTTACAATTTGTTATTTCTACATACAAATAAAGTGAATATTAACTGCCTAACGTATCACATCTGTATGGTATGTGCTAGTTTCACACTCCACCCATTTTAGCTAGTATTCACATTCATTAATTTCACTAATTATTAATATTAAAGGTTTTCATAGGGAATTGTTTCTGCGAGGGGGATACCATTGAGGTTTCTATTAGCAAAAAGATATTTAATATAAGTTTTAGAGGGCAACAATAAGATATAATAACCAGGAGTCATGGTCCCTTGGGAGTGTGAGGACATATTTAGTATTTACACCACTGTTGTCTTCATCCCCATGTACATGTACATATAATTTGTCAGTTAAAATTGACCATCGATTTATTTACATGTATTGGACTTCATGAATGGCTGTTCTAGTACACCAAAGAACCTCTTTTGTAATAAAGTAACACTGTGTACAATGTACATGTACTTGTTCCCTTCTTTAGGCTGGATTAGGTAGTTTATATGTGGCAACAAGACTGTATGATTCTGACTATCATTCAATGGGTTTACATGTGAAACCAGTGTGTATGGTAAGACATAAAATAATGTAATTAATGTACTGCATGTACATGTGTATACAGTTTACATGTACAGTAGTTTCAAATATAGTGTTCATTTAGCAACTCGACACAAGTCTTGCATGTTACAATACAATTTAATTTGAATTGGTGTTAAGGTACATTACATGTAGTACGATAGTACATGTACATATACATCAGCCATTGTGGCTGTTTATTTTCTAAGCCATTGTGGCTTGTAATTATTTCTAAGCCATTGTGGCTGATTCTTTTTCTAAGCCACCATAGTGGCTGCTCTAATGTTTAATGAAGCCATTGTGGCTGCTTGTTTGTTTGTTGGTCTACGCCTATTGCTAGCATGCTAGACACATGAATTTTCATGTACATGTGTCTTAACACCAAATCTTAATTAAGGCGGAGCAGGTGTGGGGTATGCCTCCCAGGAAAGTGTTTAAATCTAGGCTCTCTGAAGTTGTTTCTGAAGTTAAACTTGTAAATATTTTGGATCTCTGGAGAGAATCTCACCCCTGTCTGAAATGCTGACATGTACATGTACATGTTTTTTTTTCATTTTATTTATATATTTTTACTTTAGGATTCTGAGTGTAATCATGTTAGGACTGAACTTCATCAAACGCTAACTGTAGTTTTCAGACCAGAGAGAAAGGAACAGAAGATATGTGAGTGATCGTGTATGTACTATAGGGACATACATGTACATGTAGCTAGTATTACACAATGTAAGTAAGGTATTGAAGACTATACACTATAGTACACCTTTCAATGTCTCAATGAATGCCGTAAATGGGTAGAGCCTATAATCAGGACAACTTTAAGACCCTGGCAATCAAGACTACAACACCTATAATCAGGTGAGGTAGAGCTACTATCAACCCTTAAGTTGAACGTTGAAAGGTGTACTATAGTGTATAGTCTTCAATACTTTACCTAACCCTTTCATCAATATTATCGTTACTTAGTTATCAATTATTCAGAGTTGGAAGATAGGCTGGGCTATCAGTCGTGCCGCCCCAGACTATTTGTGCACTTCCTTCTACTTCACTTGTTGTACAATTTTTTTTTTTTGGATGCAGTTTAGCATAGTGGTTAGAGCTTGGGCCTCCTGGTCGTGTGGTTGGTGGTTCGAGTTCGGCTGCCGTCATGCTGTTTCCCTGGAAAAGATTGTTCAACTTAAGGGTTGATAGTAGCTCTACCTCACCTGATTATAGGTGTTGTAGTCTTGATTGCCAGGGTCTTAAAGTTGTCCTGATTATAGGCTCTACCCATTTACGGCATTCATCGAGACATTGAAAGGTGTACTATAGTGTATAGTCTTCATTACTTTACCTAGCCCTTTCATCAATATTACCGTTGCAATGTAAGTAAGCTTTATTTGGTTGTTTTCCCAATATAATTTCTTTTCTCTGAACAAAATTAGATCAAATTACTAAAAAATTAAATTTGTTGTTGTGAATTCTTAATGTCAGTTGCATCATAATTGTATGTACATGTACATGTATGTATAGCAAGACTTTATACAGAAAGGGGGAAACCCAGAGATCCCTTCTTCTTAACTTAACTTTTTTTTGCACCAGAAGCAGTCTCATACAGGTCTGTAAATTCTAAACATTTTAAATTTCATGGGACATACATACATGTACATGTACCCCAGATCCCCTAGGTGGGTGTGCTTCAAACACCATAATACATGCATATCATTTAACTACATGTATCTTGAAATGTTTCTTCCCAAAGTAAAAAAAATGCTATATACATGAACAACCCTTCATACATACAACACATGTACATGTACATGTAACATACATGTAACATTATTATAATTATACCATTGTACCTGTGTTCTTATTACCTGTATATACATTGTAATTCCCCTACAGTTTGGTCTTTGCGTTCCCTTTTCACAACAAAGCTGCGATCACACTGTCCATTAGCAGATGAATCAAAAATATTTGTGGACATTACTGGCATTGAGGTACATATATAGTAGAAGGCTTTTGGTTTTTCATTAGTCTTACATGTACTGTATTATGGTAAGTGTGTAGTGGAAGAACAACTCAACTCCGTAATTCAGCATGAACTAGTTACATGTTAAACCACAATCTTTGAGTAAAGTAAAGGGGAGGAAGCCCTTTTCATTCTTCAGTACAGTGACAGAAATGAAATAATTCATATCCAATATACTTATTCTCACCAGCTAGTTTGTTTTATCCCAAAAACATTTTTGACATATCCCTCTGCTAAATCTAATAACTGCAACATATTGTCAGCTCTAATCACTGATGGATCCATGGTGACAAAACGTTTCTCTGCAGTTGGAACAGTTTAATAGAGCACTGTCCGATGTTGCATGAATCTAAAACAGCTGTAGAACAAAGACTCTTCAGCAATGAGGTATTACACTCTTACAAACTGCACATGTGTAATTTGGACTAACATGTAAGGGTGTGACTCGTTACCACATAGACTTAACTCACCACTTTAGTGAGCTGTATATGCTTATCTAACAAGTGGAACAGGACCACAGTTTTATGTACAAGTTATGCAAAAAAAAAACAAACTAAATAAATGTTATTGTAACAAATTACAAATTTGGACTTGGGCTGTTCTTCCTTAATTTTAATTGGGATATTTGATGTACATGTACTTTACTATTGTGATGTATACACAATATAATTGTGCTGCATGTACATGTACTGTACTTCTGTAATCTATACACAATATACATGTACATGTACTATACAATGTACTTCTTTAATGTATACACAATGTACATGTACTGTTTTCTATTAATAAAGTTGAGTGAGATGAAACTATCTCCTTTACCTTCTGAAATAATACACAACTTTTTATATGGACAAGACACAGAAATTGCAGTATTTGATATTGCTAACCTGACAGGTACATGTACATACAATATATAAGCTTTATATCAGGGCATAAACGAAGGTGTAACACTATGAATGTGTTAACTTTGTATCTATACAAGTGTTTATCTAATGGGAGACCTCTTAATTCAGAAGATGGCAGATGAGATTCAGTACATTCTGGTTTTGAAAGTCCACACTCTCGTCCATGGTCTCTTCACTCTCAGCCATTATCAATCTCCACGTGACAAATGTAATAATTAATTAAGAGTTATAAATAATTATTGCAGCAAATAATTAACCACGTGTTAATTGCGAACCTTTGTGGAATGGATTCTACCTTCGAAGGTAAGAAATTATAACGAACCTTCGAATGTTTCCACCTTTGTTTATGCCCTGCTTTATATACATGTAAACATATTTTTGACAATTGTGAGTGCTGTTGTTCAAACAATGAGATTAGTTACAAGTGTATTTTATGACTATCTGTCTATACATGTACATATGGCTGCTACGAATACTAGTTTTTAGTATCCAGATATTCACTTAATTTAACGAGCGAATATTTGGATATTTGCTTGCGATATGTTGTCGTAACTCATTTCTATTGAAATATCAAATGTTAGCTCACCATTTTGCTATAACCCATACACTTTGTATACAGCTCAGTTTCAATTTACTGGACATTCACTAGATTTATTGGGTAATGTCCTGCATGACTGGCTGTTTCCACACCACTTATTGTACATGTATCTGCATTCATTACTTCACCCATCCCTTCATCCATTTTTCCATACATGATGCTATCAATCCACTCACTCTACTTTACGTGTAGAAATTGAAAATGTATTTGAAGTGTTAGTTTGTTCTATTACACATATATCATCTCCTAGCTCAATCTAATCTTGATGTGTCATGTGAATGGAAAGTCCCATTTATACCAGGTAATATACATTGTTTACATGAGATTTATGTACATGTACATGTAGATGTATATTATACACATGTACAGTACATGTATATGCTCTAATGCAGAAATGAAGACACTGCCTCTGTTGCATGTTCAAAGATATATTACTGGTAAGTGATTATCATACCTGATGTACGTGTACATAGTGGATGTACATGTACAAATAACATAGTACATGTAGACTGGTTGCATGTACATGTACATGTAAATTAATGTCATACATGTGTATTATTTTAGAAATAACAAATGTGTGAAATACGAAGCTTTGTTCATTTTCACTGATAATTGAATGACATTCAAACATTTGAATGGATATTGGCATTAACCTCATTACTCAATATGCATATTTAATAAGCTGCTTTCTCTAGTGTTAATGTTTTCTATAGCCTTTAGTTACATAATAAAATAAAATTATTATATGTTATTCGTACATTATCAGGATCAGGTCTAGAGAGAGGAGGAATAGTAACAGAAATAAGTAATCTTGATCCTGTTAATTCACTTAAAGTTGTGTTTTTTGACATGGTTCCATGGTACTTGAGGATATTACTACACACAAGGGATATTGATTGTGTACATGAAGTCAATGGAAAGAGTTGTAAAGATAATGTAGGTAGGTTCTGTGGGTCGTTAATAGGAGGATAGGTAGTCAGGTTGGTATGTGCTATGTACATGTACATGTACATACATGTAGGTGCATGAAGGTACAATGTACATGAGTAGGAAGTACATGTACTGTACATGTACTGTACATGTACATACATGTAGATGCATGAAGGTACAATGTACATGTGTAGGAAGTACATGTACATGTACATACATGTAGGTGCATGAAGGTACAATGTACATGAGTAGGAAGTACATGTACATGTACATACATGTAGATGCATGAAGGTACAATGTACATGTGTAGGAAGTACATGTACATGTATGCACTAAACATATTCTGCATGTAATAATATGAGATGATTTGTTTAACACTCCTACCTACATTGTCTAAATCATACTACTGATTCCTTCTCTTCCTTTCAGTTGTCTCACACTATTTCATGCAAGCTAAAGACAGACAGAGACCATATACTACAGAACTACTCCTATCTCTTCCTCCGTCATCAAAATTCACTCTCTCAATACAATTCTTAAGAGCATTTCTGAAATGGAATGAATATCCTCCTGATGCTAGTCATGGATTCTATGTCAAGTGGGTGCTTCTGTTAACTGTACAATAATTACATGTATATACATGTAGCAAAGACTATGTTGTAATGTTATAACTTTCTTGTTCCTCATGTTTCATGTAGTTCTGCTGTACTGACCACTGTTCTTTCTCAATGTCTCAATTGTTCATTTCCACCTTCCATGATGAGAGATAAGATCACAAGTCATGAAAGGTATGTTTCTATGTACATACATGTATATATATATCATGTATGATAGTGTTATATACATACATGTAATTATACATGTACACTACTTATAGTAGAAATTCAAGTTTTTCTCATCGGCAGTTTCTATCATCACATGACCATTTTTATTCCTATCCAGAACAATGTTCTCACCAGAAAGGTAGTGAGGCAAATAAGAAATAATTGCCTCATAAGTACATGTAGGTGCAGTCAATTTTCCATGTGATCTTGTTTGCTTGCATTGACAAATACAATGTAACATATATAGAGAAATATATGATAGATGTTGAACCACCCCCTGGGGATGGTAGTTGTATAGGAGGAACGTGTAATACAACTAATAATTTCTATATTCTCACTGAACTGGAATATAGTGTAAGCTATAGTATAAGAGTGAAGGCTATTAACTGTGCTGGAAGCGGGAATTATTCTAATAAAGAAAATAAGGTTTTAAGTGTTGGAATTTAGAGAGAGGCCTCTGAACTCTGTCATTTGGTGACTCTTCTTTGTTATTCTCTTCGTTATTGCTCAATAAACGTTTTTAATATTAAATAGGGAACCAAGCAGTATAAAACAAGGGTGGCATTCTGAAGAGATGCACATGTACATGTACATGTGTAGTGGACCAAAATACCCTCTTGTACAAAGTTTGAAGAGAGCCCTGTCCAGGAAGCTACCAATTTCATTATAAATGAAACAGTAATTGCTAAAAGAATGCTATGATTGATTGTCTGATAGGAATAAAGTTTGATCATGCATGTAGCTTGTGTATACAATTCTCAACATGCAAAATTTAATGTAATTTACATTTACAAATGTACATGTGTATTAGATATCCATGGTCGATACATACATATTTTAGTGCTTAATAATGTTGATTAAACATTTTACTTTTAAATGCTCACTGTTCTGTAGTATATAGGAACAGTTATTTTTGAGTTTATACATGTACATGTACATGTACATACATGTACAGTATGTAAGTTACCAAATTTTGTCTGCTTTCTCTATCAAGTGGCTGTATAGCCAATCTTTATAAAGTAAGCATTTCTAATGCAGTGAATTCTACCTTGGCACAGATGATACACTGTATGTACTATGTAGTAACCTGTATGTAATATTCAGTACGTGTATATCTTAGTATTTGTTACTAATTATGTTAATTGTGCACACTAGGATAGTCTATAATACAGTATATTAATATGTATTAGTAGACTTTAATGTTGTGGTATAACATCTTATCCTCTTGCGACTCATTGATATGTATATGTATTATATCAGTGGTACTCTGAATGGATAAACATAATTTCTTTTTAGCATCTAAACATGTACTATGGAACTAAGAAAGTACATGTACATGTACATGTGTAGTAGACTATTTGTATGCTACTAAAATGTCACAGTGTCTATTACATATGTTATACATGTACATATACACATGTATCTTATTCAAAGTGGTATGGTTTTACAAAATTATATAATAATCACTGTTCTACCAGGCTGTGGTCAGATTCTAATTTACGTTTAGTGTTGTTTGTGTCTCAGTATCTTATATATGTACATGTATTACATATATCTAAGGTAGTTAGCTATATTGGTAAGATGTTTAATTCAGGTACATGTAGTTATCCTGACCAGTGTGGACAGAAAACTGAATAGTTATAAAATGAACATTGTTTACATACATTATACATTTACCTCATAGACATATTTCTTATCCTTCCAGTAATCTTCCTCTTCGTGTCCACACAGAGGCTCTGTTAGTTTTACTTCCAACACCTGACTTCAGTATGCCATATAATGTGATATGTTTTGTGAGTACAGTTATAGCAATAGGCTTTGGGTCTCTCTTTAATCTCACTACAAAGACTCTAAAACCAGAGGTTGCTAAAAATGACAGTGGAATCTTACAGAGATTGTTATCAGTATTTAGAAGATCAAGTTAGTCTACTAATGTCTGTTCACATTCACATGACTTTATATGTAATATAGTGTATACATGTACATGTGTAGCTGACTGTCATGAAGTTAACATATGATTTTACTGTAAGTAAGCATTGGATTGAAATTTGATACACACAATAAAGAAAGGAAAGAATAATAATATGAAAATGGTGTAGGTAAAAAGATTCTTGGTCATTCCAAACTAACATGTTTCTGATGTGAAGGTGAATGTGAATGCCTTTAATACTGTACATGTGTATGGGAACTTATGAGGTGGCAGCTATTACATGTACATGTATATTTGAGATATAATTACCAGAAATTTATGTAATGTTTACTTGTACATGTACATGTATTTACAATCATAATTATTATGTAGTGAACATGTTTATAACAAGTCATTTTAGAACATTGCACAAAGTTTATACTAGTTTCAATATCCTGCATGCCTATACATGATCCAAGGATGTCCATTTGCATATATATACATGTACATGTCATATTTGTGAATACTGCACATGTATAAGTAGTATATACATGTACCATGTATGTAGTACACAAAAAATGTAAGTGTATACATGTACATACATGTACTTGTTCATGTACATGTACATGTACGCATATAAGTACATATTGTGTATATACTTATACATGTATTATGATAATTACATTATGTGTATACCCTACATGTAGTTTTTTAATTATTATTGTTATTCCATTACTTCATTTCATAGGGGAATAATAAAAATCAAGATCATTAATTGTATAAACTGCAAGTATACATTTTAACGTTCAAAACATTCTTTTACTTGTATTAGTGACAATATTTTGCAATTTTCATAGCATTTATTTTCATGTTACATAAATATATTTCATAAATACATGTACATGTACATACATGTAGTTTGTTAGAAAACCAGTATGCTACATGTAGCATGCACCTACATGTAATAGTGTAATGTTGTGTTAGCAATGTTTTTGAACTTCTGTGCTGCTTCTCACTGAATGTACGTCTACGATATAAATCTGATTGTAAGGTATGTATTTCATTAAACATTTTATCATGAGTTTTTGTGCTTCTTCTATCTTTACTGATTGAAACTGACTAATGTAATCTGTCAACACTGTTTCATTTCTTCATATACAGGAGTCATCTGACTGACTGCACCCATTTTGTGCACCCATTATGCATCAGAAGTACTGATTCTTCATATAATTTATAAGGTAAATCTTCATGTATATGTTAATGTCTCTAGACTTTCTGGTATACAGTGTTCTGCCCAAAATATTTAGAGTGGTGGTTGGATTCTAACTTATATATACAGTGTACTTAATTATGTCTCAGTAGACTATATACATGTATTTATTATCTGAGTGGTAGTTCATTCATCTGAGTGATAGTTAATAGTCCTTTTCACCGAAGAGGCAAAAGAATTGAGCAGGGAGATATATATATATATATATATATATATTATAATTAGAGACAACAAAGTAGTTCAAGCATGAGCAGGTAAGAAGGATAAGAAATAAGAAATATTTATATTTGTTTCTGTAGTCTTTAAACCTGATATAGAATACTACTTGTAGTCAAAAAAAAGCTCCAGAACAAAAACAAGTATAATTTCTACTTCTTACCTGCTTCAATTTAATATACCTGAACTACTATTTCTATCTGTACATGTATATCTCTCTGCTCATTCACTGGATTTCAATTCTCTTTTCACTGTTCACAAGTGCAAATTTGGAACTTTCCAACTGTGTTTGCAAATATGGCAAAAACAGGATGCTGTACTATTCTATATAAACCATGCACCCCTGTACTAAACTACCCCAAAATGGCAAAAAAGCATACTCCAGATGTGACATTGTGTATTCATTTAAAGGACTGCAACATTCCATTGACTTGGGTAAAAAGGACTATTCATGCTGTGTGGTGGATATTTCTGACAATGTTTGGCAGAACACTGAGTATATGAAGCAGGAGAGAACTCCTGCTTGAATTATGTTGAGTTACAAGTTAAATATTGAGTTACACATGCTAAGCAAATCATATTTGACTTGGGATTCGTCGTGTTGAAGTAGCTTATGTTTTGATTTATGTGTATGTGTACAGTACTTTAGCAGAAAGTAGTGATGATTAAACTCTTCTGCTCTTGTCTGCACATCACCCAATTGAATGAAGTACATGTAGTGAATTGTACTAAATATGTATTAAACTCTTCATCTGGTAACAACGGAATATCAATATATCCATCTTGATCGGACTCAGCATTAAATGTTTCATCAATTTTAAGTTTCTCCACTTCCTTGTTGACGAGTTCAAGAATCTTGTTTGGAAGCTTGCCCTCTTTTCTTATTCTCTTCACCTCTTCCTCGAGTTTACTCCATCGGATTATGATAGAAATATTTTGTTTGCTTTTCTTCCATGTTTCAAGGCTTTTGAATAGGCTATCCCATCCAATCCAAATACTATCAACCAGCAGAGCTGCAAGATCAAGTGGATCACTGTCATCATCTTGGCATTGTATTATTGCATCAATATAAACTTCTCGTTTGACATTTGCTGTTTGGTACACGTGAACAGGAAATGGAGTGACTAGAGATAATACATAATTTGCAAGCAAACGACATAGACGTCCATTTCCATCTCCAAAAGGATGACAAAACGAGCCAGAAGCCAGGCAGCACTCTCAATGAGGTATGGTATTCTTTTCTCCATTCTTTTCTCCATTGAGAAGACAGGTGGCATATACTCCATATGTATGTTGTGTTCGTCAATTGCTGCATATATCATTACTTCAATTTGTTGTGGTTTAGGATACCAGTGGATATCCCCATTAGGTCGGAAAGTATATGCGTCAGTTTGCCTCAGATTACCTTCATCATCCCCTTGCAATGTTCGCAATCCACTCAACAGTATTTTATGAATATCACATATTTGTTGTACAGTTAACATTCCAGTACGATCCATTTCACTTTGTGTATGTAGTTCATGCATTTGTATCAATGCTGCCTCAGTATTGATTGTCTCTTTTTCTTCTGTTGTCCAATTTCTCTGTACATTCTTCTTTGCCATCAGACACTCTAAGATTTCCTTTGTATCCTCATATGTTTGTGTTCCAACTAATTCTCCAACATTTGATTCATAAACATATTCAATAGCCATAACTTGAGCAAATCGTTTCCCACAAAATTGTTTGTCTTTTTCTGTTAGAGCATCATATTGCTTCCGCCATCGAATGATATCATCAAGCTTCTCTGATGTTGGCATATGTTCTTCTCTCCACAATGGTTGCTCAGGAATAGTTAAATCCAATATTTGTTTCAGCTTACTCATTATCTTGGGAGATTAGGATAGATCAAGTATATCAATATAGCCCTAGGTTTGACTCAAGATATTCAAGCTATGTGAATGCTAGTTTTGTCTTACAATATATATAGTGAGTCAGCTAAGTGCACGGTATAATTATTATTTTAATAATATTCATTGCTTTCCGTATATTCATCATCACTTTAATCATACTAGATTCACATTTTTAAAATATCTCTAACTCCCTATCATGTATCCAATTAATGAATGACCAAATTTGGTCAAAGTGAGTAAATGTGTAGTGTTGTTTGTTTGCACAAAATAATAACATGTAATTGTGCAGTTTGGCATGCGCATTGGTTTTGCTGTACATGTAGTTGTACTATATGTGTACATGTAATTATATAGTTTAACATGTACGTGTACATGTACAAGTGTTGTATATTATACAGTTTAACATGCACAAGTGCAACAGGTAAAGTTAGCTTGCTATACATGTACATGTACATGTAGTTGTACTATATGTGTACATGTAATTATAGTTTAACATGTACATGTACGTGTACATGTACAAGTGTTGTATATTATACAGTTAAGGTGGCGGTACGGTGACGTTAATGATATTCATAGCTAAAGAGTTTTTTGTTATTTTCATTGTTACAATTTCTTAATTCATTTTCATATTTACAACACAATATTATTTTATTGAAGTTTATTACCAGTGAAAATTTGAAGTATTTTGCATGTTGCATTCATGAGTTATGATCGTCAGCAGAACCAGCCGCAAAGGTACATTTTTCTCCATAAACACACAAGACAAAGACTGGACACTTACTGTGCAAAGTGAATACATCCTAGTCTAGAAAACAACGAAGGCCTTTTCCTTATATCTGTTTTTGTACCACAGGAGTTGTATATCATCATCCTTCTTCGACAAATTTCTCGACAAAATGCTTCGCTATTGAAAAAATTGCTTCGTTGTTTTGTAGGTACACGTGTAACAAAAGTTTGTTCAAAATTTCAGAGCTGTACTGATTATTAGAGCTGAGAAAAATGTACCTCAGTACAACCCACTGACTTTGATTCATTATAATACCACAGGAATGTATATTTAACGCAGTTCTGTATGCGCATAGTATTGTACTGCAACCACAAAATGAATATTATGAATAAAGTATGAATATAATTAACGGGTAATTGTATGGTTTCTCGCTTCCGCTGTACCGCCACCTTAACATGCAATTTGCAACAAGTAAAGTTAGCTTTGCTGTACATGTAGTTGCACTATATATGTGCATGTAATTGTACAGCTTGTCATGCACAAGTGTTGCTAGCTGTACTGTACATGTAGTTGTACTATATGTGTGTTTATAATTGTACAGTTTAACATGTACATGTACATGTACATCTGGTTTTGCTATGGTTGCACTATATGTGTGCATTAATACATGTACAATTTAATGTATCACATGACATGTGTAGGAGTAATCTACGTATATGTAACTATGTAGGTGTGTATATGTCAATATCACTAACTCAGCGTTTCCCGCAAAGCGCGTTGTGCGCGTTGTTCAACACGCTTTAACCGTCTAGAGGAAACCACACCCACGATTATTTATATAATTAATTTTATATTCAGCACGCGTTGAGCCTCGTTGTAAGCGATTTGATCCTCATTGAAACTTTTAAAGCGTGTTCCTAGAAAGCTTGGCATTTATACTTGCTGAAATGAAAATAGTAAACTGCTGGTAAACTATTCGCACGAATTTATAGCTGGTTAGAAATTTGCAAAACTATGTGAGGGCATGGCTGGCGAGGTGCTATCGCATGGCTAAACAATACAATTTGTTTGGAGAAGCAGTAAGCCTGCCTACTGCCAAAAGACCAAAAATAGTAGGCCAGGTGGAGACATATAAATCTAGCTGGACTAATACTGCTCCATGGCCAAGAGCGCCTGGTGTTACTATCATTGATCTTCCAGCAACTTGGTTGCTTTATGTAGAGGATCCTCCAGGTATATTCTGCCCACTATGTACTAAATTTGGGTAGAATAAAAACTAATAATCGTTCTTGTCTTACCAAACAGTCCTTGATCTCATTATTACTCATCAGCTTGGAAGAACCGCCTATAAACAAATTCGATTTTCAATGCTGCATGAAAGACTGGGCTGCTGAGCAAAAACGCAGAATTTTTACAGGGAACCCTCAATCCTTAACTACATCTATATCTACTCAGACATAATTAACTGATTATTAGTAACAATTATGATTTCCACACAAGATGAGATAAGTGTCAACATGTATACTTCACAAGTTATAAAGCTGACATGTTTCTTATGAAACACCCCGCCCATAATTATAGCATAAATTAACTTGTATATGAAAATCTGCAAAATTAATAATACAACAATTAGGGAAGGGTCATGCAGCATTCAATAGGTATGTATTTTCATTTGTGTGTACATGTATGTGTACTTTGGCAGAAAGTGTGTTTTTATTCTACTCGAATTAGTAGTTGCTGTTTGAATGTAGATATCTGTTATATACAGACATAGGGTCAAATACTTTAAAATAATTTATGTTCATTATGGAGTCTTTAGTCCAAGTTGAAAAAACATTCAAAGAAATAACTAGAGTATTCACTGTAGTTAACTTGTATCACAAGTTCACAACACTGAAAGTTTCATATCATGAACATACATTGTAGATAGAAGCTTAAGGAAACTTGGAGATGACAGTATAGCTGTCTTTCTAAATCCAAATTGAGGGAAAAGGCCAGGTATTCTTCTCTCTGGACAAAATAATAAGTGCCATTACAATGTCAGACAGTATCCTAGCAACAGTCAATGTATCTTAACAACTGCCTATGCAAGTGATATACATGTAAATCATTTATAACACACCCATTTGGGCTGTATATCCGAATTATGATCACTCCATCCTCAGGTGTCATGCTTATAAATCAGATACAGCCCAACTGGGCATGTTATAACTATCAAGTATTTGACCCCAAGTCTGTTTATATAATATGGAATTGTTAAAATAATAAATGTATTGGTTAATACAGTTGCATGATGCTAATTAGGATTTAATTGGTCAATCATACAGGTTGTTATGACTGCATATATTAAAATATATATGTACCAATTATAATCAGTTGTCATGTCCAATATCTCATATTAGATGCACAAAAAAGGTTTGGGAACCTAAAATGATTTAACTAAAATATTTATTCTGCTTCATTGTATATCTATTAAACAGGATAAGGAAATTGGAATTGCAAATTATAATTACATGTACATGTATGCAGTCATAACAACATACATATACATGGCCAATTAAATTATAATTTCTACTATAGTATTATAGGAAAATGCATCACAAGTGAAAGTAGTGATGATTAAACTCTCCTGCTCTTGTCTGCACATCACCTAATTGAATATGAAGTAGTGAATTGTACCAAATTAAAAGTATTAAGGTAAATTTCTTCAATAAACATAAATTATAAATATTTTTTTCAATTAGAAAGCACACACACACATAAACAAGTATATTTGTATATGCATGTATATCTACCTGTTCTATTATAACTAATATATAGCTAGCTACATTCTATATGTCTATTGTATTAACTTATTAAGCACATGGTTTTATCCACTTATAATGAATAAGTTTACTTCTTTTAAAATATTTTAAGTGTATACTGTAGCTTTCTGTTCTTTAACTGTTCATCTGGTAACAATGGAATATTAATATATCCATCTTGATCAGACTCAGCATTAAAATTTTCATCAATTTTAAGTTTCTCCACTTCCTTGTTGACGAGTTTAAGAATCTCGTTTGGAAGCTTGCCCTCTTTTCTTATTCTCTTCACCTCTTCCTCGAGTTTACTCCATCGGATTATGATAGAAATATTTTGTTTGCTTTTCTTCCATGTTTCAAGGCTTTTGAATAGGCTATCCCATCCAATCCAAATACTATCAACCAGTAGAGCAGCAAGATCAAGTGGATCACTGTCATCATCTTGGCATTGTATTATTGCATTGAGATAAACTAGTCGTTTGACATTTGCTGTTTGGTACACGTGAACAGGAAATGGAGTGACTAGAGATAATACATAATTAGCAAGCAAACGACATAGACGTCCATTTCCATCTCCAAAAGGATGGATAGTAACAAAACGAGCCAGAAGCCAGGCAGCACTCTTAATGATGTATGGTATCCTGGTCTCCATTGAGGTGACAGGTGGCATATATTTCTTTTCCATATGAATGTTGTGTTCATCAATTGCTCCATATATCATTGCTTCGATTTGTTCTGGTTTAGGATAATAGTGGATAGCCCCTTTAGGTCGTTTAGTATATACGACAGTTTTCCTCAGATTACCTTCGTCTCCTTGTAATCCACTCAACAATATTTTATGAATATCACATATTTGTTGTACAGTTAGTACTCCAGTACGATCCATTTCACTTTGTGTATGTAGTTCATGCATTTGTATCAATGCTGCCTCAGTATTGATTGTCTCTATTTCTTTTGTTGTCCATTCTCTCTGTACATTCTTCTTTGTCATCAGACACTCTAAGATTTCCTTTGTATCCTCATATGTTTGTGTTCCAACTAATTCTCCAACATTTGATTCATAAACATATTCGATAGCCATAACTCGAGCAAATCGTTTCCCACAAAATTGTTTGTCTTCTTCTGTTAGAGCATCATATTGCTTCCGCCATCGAATGATATCTTTGAGCTTCTCTGATGTTGGCATATGTTCTTCTCTCCACAATGGTTGCTCAGGAATAGTGAAATCCAATATTCTTTTCAGCTCACTCATTATCTTGGGAGATTAGGATAGATCAAGTATATCAATATAGCCCTAGGTTTGACTCAAGATATTCAAGCTATGTGAATGCTAGTATTGTCTTACAATATATGTAGTGAGTCAGCTAAACATCATTTGTGCACGGTATATAATTATTATGTTAATGATATTAATGATATTCATTGCTTTCCGTATATTCATATCGCTTTAACCATATTAGTATTCAAAATATCTCTAACTCCCTATCCAATTAATTATTATATCCAATTAATGAATGACCAAATTTGGTCAAAGTGAGTAAATGTGTAGTGTTATTTGTTTGCACAAAATTAATAATAACATGTAATATATACATGTATACGCTTTATTGTTATTTATGTGTGCATATAATTGTACAGTTTAACATATTTTTATGGCCCGTAGGGCCATCCCTATGATTGCTTTCCCACGGGTTCGAACTATATATATATATATATTTTCTTGTGTCACCTATGCGAGTATGCGTTGTATACGTAGTTAAGGAAGTTACATCATTCCCGGGGGCTCGGTCAATTAATGGGCGTGGCGCGTAAAAGAACGCGCGATCAAGCTCTACAGATCAGAAGAAAGAAAACTGTGTAGCTTTCGTAGAAACTGGAACTAATAGCTAGCTATCCTACCTGAAATATATTCTTTAAGTACTACAAGGTGTTTTAAAAGGTAAACAGAGTAGATAATCAAAATAGTAACTATAATAGGCTGATGTGTTTCAGGTATCATAAAGTTAGCCATGATTACTGAATGATGGACACCACAAAGCAGTCATAAGTATACTTTTATCTTCACTTAAACAATCATAGGGATGTTTTTTTTCTCAATATACACTGGTTTTACAGTGCATGTGCACTGTAAAAGATAATAGGTTATTTTAACGCTCATTTGGCTACATGTGTTTCAATTCCTTCTGCATGTATAAATACAGATGTACTATCCATTGGGAATATAATGATTATTATGTTCCTAATGGGTGGTACATCTGTACTTTCCGTTAGGAACATAAACATGTTTACAACGGAAAGTAAACATTATATTTTCAATTAGAAATAATTTATAGTATTGGCTACTTGATATAGAACATATGAAAAAGCACTATTAAGCAGATGAAACTCACATAACCAATCAAATTGGTTAGAACAACCAATCAGTTTTTACAGTGCAGAGTTTCAATAATATCCTCCTGAGATTAATTTCTTTTCCTGTTAGGTAATACTTACAAGTGCTAGCTTCTTTTGTTTTTCGTCTATATTGACTATTATGAAAAGTACATAATTATATAGTTGTTGAGTATAATACATGAATGTTATTGATTATGTTATTACAAGCACAAATTTATGTAATTTATCAACAAATAACTTTGTTCTCCAAGATAATTGAATATGAATTAAAACTCATGTAACCAAATGAGGGTTAAAATAACCCATTAATTTTTACAGTGTGTACAACAAATGAAGTTAACTTTGCTATCGTTGTACTATTTACATGTATGTGTGCATATACATGTAATTGTGTTGTTTGGCATGCGCGTTGGGTTTGCTGTACATGTAGTTGTACTAATGTGTACATGTAATTATATAGTTTAACATGTACGTGTACATGTGCAAGTGTTGTATATTATACAGTTTAACATGCACATGTGCAACAAATAAAGTTAGCTTTGCTGTACATGTAGTTGTACTATATGTGCATGTAATTGTACAGCTTAACATGCACAAGTGTTGCTAGCTTTACTGTACATGTAGTTGTACTATATGTGTCTTTATAATTGTACAGTTTAACATGTACATCTGGTTTTGCTATGGTTGTACTATACATGTATGTGTGCATTAATACATGTACAATTTAATGTATCACATGACATGTGTAGGAGTAATCTACGTACGTGTATATGTAACTATGTAGATGTGTATACATATATGTCAATATCACTAGTTACCCACTAGAAAGAAACAGTTTGTTTTGTTTTGTAAATAATGAGTATCCTGTTATTAGAGCAAAAATAAAGTTTAAAAATTTTATAATAATTTAACAGCAGCTTGCCTTTAAAAATAAGAAATGAAAAATAATTAGAAAGAAACCATTGAAGTACAAAAATACTAAAAAATGACATTTCTTCATGTATTCAATACTATAAATAGAAACCATACTACTATAAATAGAAACCATGCTACTATAAATAGAAACTCACATCTAACACTACTCTGGCTAGAATGGTTATATGTTGACATAATGCCATGAACGTTTACATGTAGAAGTACACATGTACCCTAAAAACTAAATCAATATTTAAGTGCCATGAGCATTCTGCTATGGCGATCATATAACTGTTTGGTTTGGTATATCGTATCTATCCAATTTACTAGTCCGCTTGTAGCAATATCTTTTGATCCATACTGTATCGCCCAAGGTATATGAACACATTGGAATATAGTGAATTCATTATAAGTACGGGCTGTAGCTCCAGTGTTCGGTTGTAAGAATATTGGGCTTGTTCCTGGAACATTTAAAGTGTCTGCTAATACAAGGACTTTGTCTGTTTCCCAATTGCATGGATCAAGAGGAGATGGCAAGCTATGAATAACGTTTAGAGGATTTGGTTCAGTTGTAGTATTCAACTGTATTTGATTTCTCTCGTTCTTTATGCTCAAATATCGTGTTCCATTCACTCGAAGTGTCAGTTGTATCTGTTTGCCTTCACGTACTTGCTCAATGAGCTTTTTATAACCTTCTAGGGTCCATTCTATAGTGTTTAAGATACATCTGTCTGTTGATTCAGCACTGATATTAAGCCATGGATTAGCTATCACTGGATTATATTTGTACAAAAATTCATCCCAGTAACATATAGTAACGTACCTCATTAAATCTATATTGTGGACTGTACGAATATCAGACATCTTTTCACTGTTAAGATGTCTCCCATTTGTCAGGGTAATACAAACCCTCATTTTGGCTTCAATGGCTGCACGACATATTCCACCCAAAACTTCTTTATCTGGAAACCTAAATCGTTGATGATGTCCACACGAGATTAGATAAGTGTCGACTTGGCATTGTTTGTAAAATATATACTCTGAATTGTATTTACTGCCATGATGAGGAACTAAAAGAATACGGATTTGTTTCATTCCTCTTATTTGTTCTGTTTGGTAACGGTTGATGTTAATATCTCCTGTCAGACAAGCTAGGATTCTACCTGGATTACTAGGATCTGTGATAGTCAGTACGATACTGGTATCATTTGCATTTCCGTGTCTATATTTGTTTGCTGGTCGATTTACAGATAAAGAGCTTCCATGATATTCATACAGGACAAGTGTGGTATTGAAACACTGAATACTGAAGCAACGTGGAAAATGTGGGTAAACATCACTTGTGTTATTCAAATGGCGGCCAACATAGCCACATTGTTCTAATGATTTTAGACATTGTTCTACATTGTTATAATTGGCTTCTCCAAGAAATTGGTCTGTTAACAGTATGGGGCATTGTAATCGATAACTTTCCATGAGCTGTTGAACACCCCTATAATGGTCTTCATCTGGATGAGTTATGATGATTCCCTTCAGATATTCTCCTCGAGGTCCACAAAACTCATTGAAAGCCTCCCTTAGTTTTGGGAAATCTGATCTTCTTCCTCCTTTACTACCATCTACAAGGTAGCACTGAAGAGAGTTTTCTTCACTCTCTGAATCTGTAATAAAATAAACATGAAGCGTTATATATATTATGCATTTTGTAAAATGTACAGGAAGCATACATGTAGATGCCTCCAGGAAAACATGTTACAACTATGGATGTCATTCTTGTTATTCAAACTTCTTGTCTCGTGTATATACAGTACAGTGTCTTACCTTTTATAGTGATAATGATAGCATCTCCTACTCCAACACAAACTGGATGAATATTTACTGAATATATGGATTTCTTGTCGTTGTTTGTAGGAAGGTGCCGTGATGTTTTGTGGAGACAAACTGGACCACTGATTGTATGGTTCATACTAGAATTAGTAGTGTGAGGTTCATCGGAATAATCAGTACTCCTTGATGACGGAGCTCTAGTAACACGATTCTTCTCTACACTGGTTGGCTTAATCTCTGGTGTAATTTCTGGTGGCTTTTGATTACCTGGTGAACGATTTGATGTATCCATAGTATGGCTGGAATGTTCTTGACCCTGATATCGTGGAGTCATGTAGTGTGTGTCACCAAATGTGCCAGAGCTAGATGTGCTTGTTGGACTCTCGTTTGAAACCATTATCCAGTTTCTTCCTCTTGTGCAACGTGGTTGCCACCCTACGGCTGCTGGTATAATTTCTAGTGGCTTTTGATTACCTGGTGAACAATTTGATGTATCCATAGTATGGCTGGAATGTTCTTGACCCTGATGTCGTGGAGTCATGTAGTGGGTGTCACTATATGTGCCAGAGCTAGATGTGCTTGTTGGACTCTCGTTTGAAACCATTACCCAGTTTCTTCCTCTTGTGCAACGTGGTTGCCACCCTACAGCTGCTGGTATAATTTCTGGTGGCTTTTGATTACTTCGTGAACGATTTGATGTATCCATAGTATGGCTGGAATGTTCTTGACCCTGATGTCGTGGAGTCATGTAGTGGGTGTCACTATATGTGCCAGAGCTAGATGTGCTTGTTGGACTCTCGTTTGAAACCATTACCCAGTTTCTTCCTCTTGTGCAACGTGGTTGCCACTCTACAGCTGCTAGTATAATTTCTGGTGGCTTTTGATTACCTGGTGAACGATTTGATGTATCCATAGTATGGCTGGAATGTTCTTGACCCTGATATCGTGGAGTCATGTAGTGTGTGTCACCAAATGTGCCAGAGCTAGATGTGCTTGTTGGACTCTCGTTTGAAACCATTATCCAGTTTCTTCCTCTTGTGCAACGTGGTTGCCACCCTACGGCTGCTGGTATAATTTCTAGTGGCTTTTGATTACCTGGTGAACAATTTGATGTATCCATAGTATGGGTGGAATGTTCTTGACCCTGATATCGTGGAGTCATGTAGTGTGTGTCCCTAAATGTGTCAGAGCTGGATGTGCTTGTTGGACTCTCGTTTGAAACCATCATCCAGTTTCTTCCTCTTGTGCAACGTGGTTGCCACCCTACAGCTGCTGGTATAATTTCTGGTGGCTTTTGATTACTTCGTGAACGATTTGATGTATCCATAGTATGGGTGGAATGTTCTTGACCCTGATATCGTGGAGTCATGTACTGTGTGTCCCCAAATGTGTCAGAGCTAGATGTGCTTGTTTGACTCTCGTTTGAAACCATTATCCAGTTTCTTCCTCTTGTGCAACGTGGTTGCCACCCTACGGCTGCTGGTATAATTTCTAGTGGCTTTTGATTACCTGGTGAACAATTTGATGTATCCATAGTATGGCTGGAATGTTCTTGACCCTGATATCGTGGAGTCATGTAGTGTGTGTCCCTAAATGTGTCAGAGCTGGATGTGCTTGTTGGACTCTCGTTTGAAACCATCATCCAGTTTCTTCCTCTTGTGCAACGTGGTTGCCACCCTACAGCTGCTGGTATAATTTCTGGTGGCTTTTGATTACTTCGTGAACGATTTGATGTATCCATAGTATGGGTGGAATGTTCTTGACCCTGATATCGTTGAGTCATGTACTGTGTGTCCCCAAATGTGTCAGAGCTAGATGTGCTTGTTTGACTCTCGTTTGAAACCATTATCCAGTTTCTTCCTCTTGTGCAACGTGGTTGCCACCCTACAGCTGCTGGTATAGTATCCAGTGGCTGTGTTCGTTGTTGGTTTGTTGATGAATAGTTTGTAATCTGTGTAGTGTGATGGGGATGATGAAAAGTGCTTCTTCCTCTAAATGCTCCTTGACTATCATATTGTGAACTATGTGTGAAACTACTACTGAAGCTGCCAGAGTTAGGCACATGTGTTGGTCTGCTTTGTCCTCGTGACACCATTACTGTGTTTCTTCCTTCCAAACAAGTAGAATACACTACATGTGATTGCCACTGGTTACTTTCTGCCATATTAATAACCTATAATTATGTGAATAATAATAATTATTTTACTACAGCGATAAAATAATAAATCTAACTACATAGCCTGTGACACTAACTGTTTGTATTGTCATATGACCACAAGCATGCATGTTTTAGCCTTAGCAAACATTGGTAAATATCCATCAAATCATGGCACTCATCCATGCTTGTTTTTCTAGCATATCATGTTTCAATAAGTAATTATAATATGTATAGCATGTGTATAATGGACTACAAACTCTGTATGTTATGCTCATCAAACGATTGTATGATAGCCTAGGTATAACTCTGTGCAACTGGCTTCTGAAACTGATGCTTTTGGTTGATTATTTGATTAGTGGATCTGCTGCTATAAAAAAATGGTGTTTATAATAATATTAAAGTATAGTTATTAGTCTAGCCTTATAGTCTACTATCTATGTACCCCAAATAGTTTGCTTACCTTAGTATCTATAACACTTGTACTTGAATAGACCACTGTGATTGTAGGATTTCCTTGCTGTTATTGTGTTTCAAGTAGGTAGGCTGTCCTTAGAAGTCACAGGGCATGGTTTACATTCTGCGCTATTACAATGCGTAATGTGTTATGTGTGGTCTGATTTCCTGTTATTTTGTAGAGTAATGTTGAAGTGATTATGAATTCAGTTATTTATGGAGTAATGTAATTCATTATATAATTACCATTTTTATATTTGCTGAGTAATGTTATAGTGACACATTGTTGTCAGTTGACTGAGAACAAAACATAAGGGTCCATATATAATTGTATACATAAAATGTTATACTGTGCATGTGACTAAATGTATCATGTTTAGTCTGTGTGCAGGTATTTAGACTTTCACCATTTATTTATATTAGAGAAACAAATGATAGATTTTACTTACCAAGCTCCAACCTGTGTAGTGGAGAAATGGTGTAGACAAGACCCTAGCAACCATACATTTCCTGAATCAGCAAGAATTCCTTCATATTGCTCTATACTGGGTAGCCATGGCAAACACTTGTGTAGTGATGCACCGATAGGCCTTTTTCACTGATATTCCGATAACTGATAATGGTTACTTAATATCTGCCAATACCGATAGTCGATCCAATATTTTATTCAAAAGATAATTTTAAAAATAATGAGCCACAGATGTTTTGCACTCGTTGCAAACAGCATAGCGAGTGTCCTCAGCAACTGGAAAAAAGTTCCATATTCTGGACGTTTTCGCTATCTTGATTCTCAGCTGCATGCTGTGCCTGTGTAAGGTCAAGGTCAAATGCATAATGCGCATGCGCAAAAACACGTGACTGCTTTTCTATCGGTATGGAAGCTTTTAACCGATATCCGATTCCCAGTTTAACTGTAATACATCGGTCGATACCATGGTCGATCCGATTATCGGTGCATCACTACACTCGTGTGAGATGAACCATAGATAATAGAAAGGAGAGTATATTTACTTCCAGTGTCAGTGCAAATGCACAGCTGTTATATGAAGTTGGCAAATAACATTGTCTATTATTTTTAATTGCATGCTGTTGTTCACTTTTTCTATTCTTTCTCTATCGTGTTAACTGTACATAAATAGCTTAGTAATGCCGCGAAAGCCCAACTCACATAGTCTTCTATAACAACAATATAATAACAATGGTAAATGTTTTGTCTGTGAATGCAGTTTCCAATCCCTTTACTGTATTATCTATGGATGAACATATGACTTGAAGCACTACATTTTTGGGTAATAATTATAATAATTATTGTATACCAGGTAAATATAGATATCAAGGAAGCCACTGCAAATGTTTTAAAAGGAGGTTTACTACAGGATTTAGAAGCCTCTGATTAACCAATCAGATTGCAGCTTTTTAATGAGCTATAATCTAAAACAGTTTAGAAAACAACTTCAGAATTCAAAAATTACTATATAGTTGTGAAGTTGTCATGACTTTCTAAAACACCTTTAGTTTCAATTTTGTTTATTAATCATAATATTATGTTGACTTCGTTGAAGCTGGATGAATATTTTTTGTCCCTAGCTGCACCCCCCTGAGTTTAAAGGGGGTGCGGCTAGGGACGAGACTACACGTGTGGACGTGTTGTGTATATTTCAACGTGATGTAGTTAAAAGTGCGTACTAAAAAAGCATTCACGATGTCCTCAAAATTAGGATGTGATGACTTTATATGTAGTATAGTGTATAGTTTAATGTCAGTTTAATACATGATTATACTGAAACACGGTAATGAAGTAATGCAGTTTTTCTTACAAGTAGTCAAGTACTTGGAAAGAAGATATCCATGTTGATTGTCTGCATGTCTCTTAAATAATACTAGCTTAACATGAAAATTGGGTGTTGCCCACGAGCAAGATGACGACCAATGTAGGCATCTAGCTCCTGAAATTTTTTTACTTTATTCTTTATTTCAGTTCATAGCAAGTTTTAAGCGAAGAAGGATAAAAAAATAACATGTTAATAAAACAGCTTGCGGTCAAAAGTTATGATTATTTATATCAATTAATAATTAATTAATTGCATGACTTGGGATTTTCTGCAGCACTATTTCAAAGTTAACATGTATTCTCTTTTTATTCTGCTTTTGGTTGGAATTGAGGTGCCTAGATCGTCCATTGGATGTTATATTGATTTCGAAGCTGAATATGGTACATTCACTGGTACAACTATGCACAGAAGTGAGGCATCAAATAGAATGACTGTACTTCTTACATTTGCAGAAACCATTGAGCATCATTTTACAACTACCTCTGGTTGTGAAGTCACATTGGGAGGACTATATTACAGCAATGATGGAGATACTGACAATGTGACTCTGTCTATTGATGGGCTAATTATTGGGCTGATTCAAACAGAGAATTATTGAAGAGTATGGAAATGGTCATTTGTGGAATGTGATTCGAAACTCAGGTTCAATTGGAAAGGAGATTGGTATCGATTCAGGAAAGCATTCTTTGTTACTTTTAGTCACTTCACCAGATCTCAATGGTGTTGAGATTGATAAAACGTCACTGATGTTTTCCTGTGAGAATGATGATGATGCAAGTCCTGAATGCCCTCAAAGTGTGGTACAGGTGAATGATGCAGTACCTGATGAAAAGGACAGTTCTACTTCACTTACTCAAACAGAAATTAATGCTTTATTGGGAACTACATTGAGTGGAGTTTCTGTTTTTATTGCATTAGTAAGTACAATAGCAGCTATATATAAATATCGTAAGAGACATCAAATGGTTACTTTTACTGCTAAACAAGGGGAGCATTAATGAGAATGAAGAAACAGAAGGATATGTTCAGTTCTAATATGCTGAAGGATATTTCTTTTGCAAAAAACAAGTTGTGTACTTAGAAATAGATTATACATGTACACCACATTTTAACATTTTAAAATCACATTACTAGATAATTATACTGAATAGTAAATATTTAAAAATAGTAGTAGTAGTGTATTCTTGTATTAGTTTGGTGTGGCCACACCCTTCACTTGGAGGAGGATGGCTTTATAGGGTGTCTTGGAGATTATCTTAAAATGAAAGAACATCAATTGCAAACCAAAAATGTATGCAAGCAAGTTTGATGGTACACTGTAAAAAATTAATGGGTTATTTTAACCCTCATTTGGTTACATGAGTTTCTCGATTATTTTGGAGAACAAAGTTATATATTTGTTGATAAATTCCATAAATTTTTACTTGCAATAACAATCAATAACATTCATGTATTATACTCAACAACTTTATAATTATGTACTTTTTATATAAACCAAAAACAAAAGAAGTAAGTATTACCCAACAGGAAAAGAAATCAACATTGATTTCATCTCGGGGGAGGATATTATTGAAACTGCACTGTAAAAGCTGATTGACCAATTTGATTGGTTATATGAGTTTCATCTGTTTAATAGTGCTTTTTCATATGTTCTATATGAAGTAGCCAATACTTTAGTTTGTCAATTGTCATAGAGGATGTTGTGGCTACATGCATGCATGATGTTACTACTACATAATCTGCACTAAGTATTGAAGGGTATAAATTAAATTACAATGTATGTGCACATGTTTGCAGGTTTTCATGGGCAGATACTTGATTTAGTATAAATTATACTAAATCCGACATGAAATATGAGCAGATAGCACCTTAAAAATTGTAGTGCTTGAAATATAATTAGTACAATGTATCCTGAACAACCAACTGTACTAACAACTAAATTAAATATTTTGTTTTTGTAGTGTAACATTGGTATTTTTGCTGTTTGCTGTAACTCAGTATTTGTATTAAAAACTGATTGGTTGTTCTAACCAGTTTCATCTGCTTAATAATACTGAAGTAGCCAATATTATATTTCAAATTGAAAATACAATGTTTACTTTCCATTTAAATCTTCTTCACTTAGTAAATCCTTGATTGATTTTACTAATTGCTTGGGGCTCAATCAAATTATTTGTGAGCCTACTCATTTCTCACATACTGGTTCTCCTTCTCTTATTGACCTAGTGTTTGTCTCATCTGATCTATATATATCTTGTCCTTCACGTGTTCTTCCTCCCATCTCTTGTTCTGAAATCTTCTTAGACGTTATGAAGCGTACTATTCCCTCTAAGCTAGTTTTTCACAATAAATCTCCCCCCTGGTCTAATGACCATCTTCTGGCTTGCATCAAGAGAAGACATCGATTGTTTTCTCTTGCTTAGCAAACCAGGTCTTCTTTCTTGATGTCTCTTTATCGGTCCTGTAGAAATAAAACTTTAGCTTATCAACGCTTCTTGAAAGCAGCTTTTTTCAACCGTCTTTCTTCCACTGGAAGTAAGTCTTTTTGGTCCCTCCTCAACAAACTTAAAATGAAGCCTATCATACCCAATTTCACCCATAATGGTTTATCTATTTCCACTCCTACCTCCAAAGCTAACTTTCTTAATGATTTCTTTTGTCAATGCTTCAACTCTTCTACCCCTCCTTTGTCAAATGCCAACATTTCTTTGTCTCCTATTTCTTCTATTTGTCCTCCTGATCTTCTCTGTTCTCCTACTGATATACAGCATCTCATTTCTTAATTACCCTCTCGCACCTCTTCTGGTCCTGATGGTATCTCTGCCACCATGCGAAAAATACAGCCCTTTCTATTTCAGAACCTCTTACAATGATTTTTAACTCTTCAATTATGTCTGGAACTTTCCGTGACGAATGGAAGACTTCCAACATAGTACCTATTCCTAAAAAATCATCTCCTTTTTCACCCTCCGACTTCAGACCTCAGACCTATTTCTCTCCTTCCTCTTACAAGTAAAATTCTTAAAAGACATCTTTTCAATTGGCTCCAGAGGTTCTGTGATGCCAATAACATTTTGTCTTCCTGTCAGTTTGGCTTCAGGCCCCACTTCTCAACTGAATCCGCTTTATTAACCACAACCAATTTATCGTTTTCTTTCCTCGATTCTGGATCTTCTATTTGTGCTATTTTCTTTGATCTGCAGAAAGCTTTTGACTCAGTGCCTCACGAGCCCCTCCTAGATATTCTTTCTAAGTACAAGTTACCTTCCCACATTACTAGATGGTTTAGAAGCTATCTAACATGTCGCTCTCAATATGTAGTAGTTGATGGCTCTGTCTCCTCTAAGCGTATGGTTACCTCTGGTGTCCCCCGAGGATCCATACTCGGTTCTTTATTATTTATTTTATATTTAAATGACATTTCTACTTTGCCGTTTCCTTCTTCAATCTCCCTCACTCTCTATGCTGATGATATTCTTCTTTCTTACCCTTTTAAATCTTCCTCTGATTTCTCACTGGCTCAAGGCAGTATTGATCTCTTGTCTTCTTGGCTTAAGTCCAGATATTTTACTATTAACATTTCCAAAACCAAGTACATGATAATTTCACGTAAATCCTCTTCTTTCCTATCTCTTCCTTCCTTACTTCTTGATAATTCTCCTCTTGAATGTGTTTCAAACTTCAAATACTTAGGTGTAATCTTAACTTCACAACTCTCTTGGACACCTCATATCGATCATATTTGCTCTAAGTCTAAAAAACTTTTGGGACTTCTTTTCCGTAAGTTTTATTACCTCTGCTCACCCCATGTTGTTCTCAAACTCTACTTGTCTTTAGTTCTTCCTCTTCTCACTTACTGTTCTTCTCTTTGGGACCCTTATTCTAACTGTGATATTAAAAAGCTTGAGAGTGTTCAATTCTTTGCTCTTAAAGTATGTTCAAAGCAATGGGATTGTGATTACCGATCTTTACTACTCTCTTTTCACTTATCTTCTCTTCTCTGCCATCGCATATCTTCCAAACTTATTCTCCTATATAAGTTCATCTATAAACTCTTATATATCCCCAGTCACTTTTCAATCTAGAACCTCATATTCCCTCCGATCTTATCACCTCTTAAACCTTAAGGTTCCCTATACTTGCTCTTCTGCAACCTTTCATTCCTTTCTTCCTAGTACCGTCTCCCTCTGGAATTCTCTTCCTGCCCCTATCAAATGTGTTAACTCCATCAAATCTCTCAAATCTCTCAAATCAGAACTTTTGACTTTTTTTAATTCATCATAATCATTACTCTTTGTTCCATAATTATATAATCAACTGTATAACATATATACAGCATAATTTATATGCACATAGTATTGATTTAATTTTCATGTACGTTAGGTACTCTTTAAATTAGCTATAGCTATTGAGTGCCATTTTCTTATTAAAAAAATTAAAAAAAAAAAAAAAAAGTGCAGCAATTTGTGTAGCACAGAAACTCAACTATTCATGATCAGCCGCAAAGTATCAAACTTGCATCCAATTAAATGTAGAATACTGGCATTATCAGACACTGGGAATTTTTTCACAGCTATTATAAATTGAAATATAAGTTGTGATATTCTTTACCTCTGGGAAAGTGAAGACCAATACTTTCTAATTTAGCGTTTTAAATTAATCATGCATAGAAGGCGTGACGACCGCTACTACAAATTTTGCTCTTTCCCCCACTTTATTGTTTGCCTCACCCACCCATGTTCCTCTATGTTGCTGTATAAAATCAACCATACACGAGACAACTCAGACAAGGTACAACGTTCGAAACACGTGGCCATTACAAATTGCAGATAAACAATACGATACGCTGGCTGGTCTGAAACTCTGAATGGCGAAATTGATGGAGGATATGAGTGCATGGTATCTTTGTGCTGATGGAAAATTCGTTCAACCTCTGGATATATTTTACATGTTTTTTCCTAAAAAAGGATGGGATGCTGTAGGTGACAATGTCTGCTATGCACAGAAACATTACAAATCCCAGATATTGAGGAGTATTTTGCCAAATGAAACTGATTACTTCTTGCCTGATGATCTGATAGACACTCTAGTAACTCTTCTTATATTGACCGCGGTAGTCAGTATTGGATTTGTTTTAGTGAAACATACCTGGAATATGTTTGATCCAAATTTTCGTTCCATTAGGCCCTCTCATAAAAAGTGGTATGTAGTTGCCAATCTGTTCAAAGCATTCATCCTGTTTACCATTGCATTCAGTTCAAGGGTTTGGAAAGGTGTATACAGAAGTTACTTTCATGATAACTTCCCTGGACTTGAGCTGAAACGATTGAGTGTTCTATACATTGTAACTGATGTTGTCGCTCTTTTCATGGTTCCAAAACTACCAATGAGTACTATTCTTCATCACATAGTTACAAGCAATATATGTATATTATCTTCACCAGTAAACATTTCAGTAAAAGGCTGGTCTGACATTGTTGGTGTTACCAAAATGGGAATTCTTTATGCTACATGTAGTTGCATACCATTTCTAGCTAATGCATATCTTGCACTCAGAGTTGTTTATCCAGGAAGAAGATGGTTGAAGATCATGCGACATTTTAGTCTATTATCATACCTAATTTGTTGCTTGATCAATTGGACAATTCATGCATTTTGGCTCCTTGGTGTAATAAATGGGAGAGAAATGTCAGTGATTGTAGCTGTTTATGCAACTATGTTGTGTTTCGTTGTCTATGATGATATTGTATTAATCAAATGGTTGAGTAGACATAGTTCACCCATGGCAAGTGCAGAACCAAAAAAAAAACAATAAGGATGACAATTCTTTTTAGGCATGTTGTATTTGCTAATTTTATTATTGAGTCAAACGGTGGCACTGAACACATCATATTAATGTTGTTTCAAGGTGGTCAGCTATATATATATATATATAATTATAGTCCTTGTAATGTTTTTACAAGGCGCACTGGTGATGTGTTAACCACTATAGTGATGTGTTAACCACTATAGTGGTTAACACATCAAGAACTCCGTACTTATTTAATATAAGACTAGCTACTCTTGTATTAACTAAGTACAATAGTCATCATTACCTCTCGCAGCTGAGCCAAATTATGAACACTATGTCTAAGGATATTTGATAGTTTTTAAGTTAAGTTAAAGGAACTTTGCTGGTCTGTTATACTCGGTTCTACCCTAAATTGATGTTCATTTAAATGTACACAAGAATGAAGATAAACCTTTTTAATAAAAATGTAGTAGGGATGTCAAAAGTGCACACAAGGTCAGGATGCTACCACACAGGAGGTTAACATAGGACACAAAATTAAACAAACCACTAACACATATAACCCTACATAAGTACCTATACCACTCTAAAGCAAAGACAAACCACTAACATATAACCTTACGTAAGCATCTGTACCACTCTAAAGCAAAAGACAAAGAGCTGTAATCTGGGTTCTATTTCAACCTCCTGAGCTAGTACCATTCTGACTTTTGACGTCCCTACATCTTATTATTAATGAAAACGTTTTTTTATTATTCTTGTTTCAACTGTTTTTTTTGGTCTGAATGGCTAATTCATAATTTGTATTTTCTAGATTGCAAATTTTGTGTAAGTTATATTATACAACCACAATTGCATTGACTCGTGTTAACACCATAATTATATTATACCTAGTCTCAATTATGAGGCTTGTTCAGCATCAAAGGTCAGTCTTTTTGTGTTTATTTTAAATAATAATTAAATAATAATAATAATATGATGACCATTCTCTTTTACTTACAGATGATGACTGAAGAGCGGAGAAAATATCATTGTACTAACTCAGGTATTAATGTTTCGATTAGTATAAGCATTCTAATTTTAAATGTTTTCATCTGAGGTTACTACTAGTCGCATTAGATGTAATCCTTATCATTTATTGATTTTTGCCTCAACCTCATATTAATCCTGGAAAATTTTTTTGGGAATATAAAGGACTATATACTTACATGTTATAGTCCACATCCCTCATTGTATACTGCCAACTTGAGTATGCCATGGTTCAAATCTTTATAATTATAATTATTAAGAAATATTTTTATGGCCGGTAGGGCCATCCCTATAATTGCTTGACTACAAATTAATTCTAAACTATATATCAAACTTGGGACATCTGCAAGACTTGAAAATACTAATGGTATACTGTAGTACAAAAATGAAAGTTGGACAAAATCGTCTACTGCTGAGTACTGTGATGTCACACAAAGGACATTTCTTGGAGTGATAAAATAGCCAACCATGCCGAGAACAATCATGGAAATTAGTGCTATCAATATTAAAATGTAAGAGAATTCTATACCTCTTAATGGATTTAATAAAAAGATTCTATCTTTGGAAACAGTGGAATAATGACCAACTCTAAGAGAGGTACCAACATGGAACCTGACCGTCAAATATCTGCCATAATGTAAATGCATTGAGAGCTCCATTAAATGAGTTTATATATATTAATACACCATTCATCGCATGGTAATAGGGAATGAAGAAACCAAATTATGGACCCGATCAATCCATTGTTAATAATAACAATGCTACACCTGATATTCCATACTTTGCTATATTGACTGGTAGTCCACATGTACCATACTGAATACAATAACTGATACACTGTAATAGAGTACCAAACCAACATGACCATAAACTCAAATTGATAGCTCTCTCTCGACCAATTTTAGTATCAGCTAACCATCCAGTGAAGGGATAGAGAATACAAAACAATAAGTTCTGAACTGTTAATACAACATAAAATATGTTTACACCACGCTCAGCAGCAATTGCGAAACATGAGGGACTATCAGGATCTGTTGTCACTGAAAATGTGATGTTAAAGGCCACTTCCAGACACATTCCTGTGACAATGGCAAAGAAAACTAGCAACCATGCTGATAAATTCATTGTACGATATTTGATTTCTCTTCGATAAATCTGTGATTTCTTCTCAAGTGATCTGTGAATAGTAGAGAAACATTGCCTTGAGTCCAACTGAGAAGACATAGTAGTTATAATAATTGTTTGTGCTGAGAAAGTTTATAAAATTTAAAGTTTACAGAAAGCTTATAGTGTCATGTGTTTACTCTAATGTACACAATGAGGTTAAGGTACACCTATTATCTCAGAAATTTAGAATCACATGTTTCAGCAGTCAGCAGATCTACTGCTGCATGTCAATATGAATACAATTGTAAAGTTAGAAGGCACTTAAACTTTCTGATGTAGAAAATGTAATCAAAACACTTAGATCACAAATGAACTTAAATCATTTGGGACATACAGGATTATGGTGCCATTGCCCCTGAGAATCCAATTTTGAGCTGATCAAATATTCAATCCTTAATTTTAATTAGGTAGAGTATAGTTATCTATTACAAATTCTAAACAACAAAACAACCAATCATATCATCACTGAACTTAACAAAGGGTATCTTAATCAAGCAGATTTATTTTTAAAATACTTGTATGTACAACTATTCATCAATTGCAATGTCTAAAGCATACGTAATTATAATTATTCATTGCTAAAGAATTTATTAACACTTGGTTGGCATCATGTATTACCAAAAAATTGGTTTGGAATCATAGAAACATTTCACATGCTACAGATAGATAAAGGGACTTAGACAAATGAACATGATAGATCGGCTGATAAGGCATAAAAGCTTTTATTAATGAACAGAACACTTGCCACTGTTGAAAAGGTAAATAAGTAGGAGTGGTCCGGTGGTTACAAGCTGGGACTCCGATTCTTTATAAGGTTAAAGATATTCGACTATCTTGTTACAGAAAGGTCATAATTTGCACTGAAAAAATAGAATTGTTAAAATAACAAATGTATTGGTTAGTACAGTTACAAGGATGGAAATTATAATTTAATTGGTGGTTGTTATGACTGCATGATACAGGTTGTTATGACTGCATGATACAGGTTGTTACAACTGCATGATACAGGTTGTTACGACTGCATGATACAAGTTGTTATGACTGCATGATACAAGATATATGTACCAGTTATCACGTCTACTTTCTCACATTAGATGTGGTTTGGAAAACCTACAATGATTTAATTAAAATATTTATTTTGCTTTTGTGCAGTCTATTCTAGTATATATAAGGAAATTGAAACTTCAGTTATTGCATTATAATTAGTACAAGTACATATTTTGTCACCATCCAGTCATAACAACCTGCACGATCAATAATTTACTATTCCTTGCAACTGTACTAACGAATAGATTAGTTATTTTAACAATTTTATTTTTGTAGTGTAGTAACTGTGTACTGTAGTGAAGAGCACATCAAAAGATTTATGTCACCCCCCACATTCCACAAGGAGCAATGAATATCTTTAGAGTCTAAATTATGCTACTATGTATATGCTACGTACTTATGTTCTTCTGTCATCAAACTAGATTATGACCAACTTTTTGTACATATGTAGATTCTGCATGCTAATTAAAATGTACATTTCATGTTATAATAATTCTTTTATGAATGTACAAGTAAAATTCATAGTGCAATATTATGCTAATTACTTGGTTTATTAATTAATTTTAAACCATAATGAATTAGAAATAAAGAAATCAATTATTGCAATTTATCTTTGTCATTAATTGGTGAGTTCTGACGTAGTAGCCACTTAATAAGTACGATATCATCATTTACTAGGAATAGCAATGTAAACAAATACAGTATATTGAAAAAAGAAAAATCAAATTGTCCCCAGTATCCAAATAGCCACATAATAAGAATACTCCAGTTGAGTCCACAGCAAACTAGGTAAGTTGCCAGACTCAGAAAGCAAAGAACATTTACAAACCTGGCCTTTGGATAGACAACACGTAAAGCAAGATAAGCATTCACTAAGAAAGAAATGGTACTGATATTCCCATAAAGTAATCCCATTTTTGCAAATCCAAAAATTCCAGCCAATCCTTTGATTTTGAGATTCAGTCCAAACACTAAGAGAGTAACAGCAGTAGTCGTCACATGATGAAGAATTGTGCTAACAGGCAACTTTGGAACCATATATAATGCTACTAAATCTGTAGCAATATACATTGCCATGCAACGCTTTAATTCAATCAGTGGAAAATTATCTAGTACCTGTGACTGGTAAGAGCCATACCAATATTTTGAACTGAAAGCAAGACATCCTAGGAAAAAGGACTTGGAAATGTTAGCCACAACATACCACTTCTTATGAGATGGTGTGATGGATTGAAATTTCGGATCTATTGCTTCCCAAATCTTTTTGGCAACTGCGAGAGCAATTGTGACAACAACAGAAAGTATTAGTAATGCAATCACACCATCCACCAGATCATCAGGAGAAAAGAACTGTGTCTTACTTGGAAGAAACTCCATGACATATGGCAGTTCCATATGAAGTGGATCAAAACAGACATTCTCCCCTAAAGCATCTAGTCCTTTGTTTGAGAACAGTAGGTGGAGAATATCCAATGGCTCTATAATACTGCCATCAGCACAGCGATACCATGAATCATTTCCTAAACTGTGACTTTTAGACATTGGAATGATCTGCAAATACCTTAGTCTGGCAAGCAGACGTTTCGCCTCCTCTTTTACATTGGGACGGGGCGGAGGAAAGGTGTAGAGACTCTTGACAAGCCGTAGGAATGTATGTCACATGATTTCACCACGCCTCTGCATACATACTGTCGTTTCCAGTAATCTTGCAACGGCGCTCTCAAACCAGAGATGACGTAATTACACTTACAATAGTAAACATTACAGCAAACAACACATGATCAGAGTAAATTGATTGGCTAAATGTTATACCACACCCATTCCTGCTTTGACATTTTTTGTTGCAAGATTGATGCAAATGACAGTATGCGCTATGCAGCGCTGGTGTGACTACGTTTCTGTTTGGCAATGCCGTCTGCACTCTGCAATATGGGAGGTGCAAATAAAAGATTGAGAAGCTGTCGAAAGTAAGGCGCTACCAGAGGACTGAAAACAATGACAATATACTTTGGATAACATTGTTTTTGAGAATGACTTTATATTATGTTGAATACTACTGGCAAGCGGAGGTGAAAGGTCTGCTCGCCAGACTACAAATACCTCTAGCTGAAAGAGTAATTCAATACTGAAATCTTTACATACATAATACTCCTATAGTATGTTTCAAAATTGTGACGTTGAATAGGAAATCATAAAAATCAAGTCGATTTTCTGACAAGTCGATTTGCTGACGAGATTGACTTGATTTTTTGTAACCAAAATCAACTCGATTTTTTTGATAGCAATCGACTTGGTATACTAACAGCCACACCTACAGAAAAATGTATGTAGTGCAAATGATCAAATTGCGACACTATACCTATTATGTACACTTTTAATAACGTGAGCTTATATTTCATGTTTACAATATATGTCATATTGAGCAACCTCAATTTTTCTGATGAAGTAATGCAGAAGTTTAAACGTGATAGCTACTTCTTGATTTAAATGTACAAACCCTAAATATTGCACTCTATGTGACTTTTGTTCTGACAGAAAACAATTATCTGTGATACTACAGTAAATACCATTTTATGTATAGTGATGTATATACTTTTAGTTGGAACTCTATTCATTTTGGTGCTTTTACATAATTTATATTGTACAGATATTTGTCTCACTTCTCACTGACCAAGAATTCAGTGATCTTGGTATACAGACAGTTGGAGAGAGAGTAATGCTTCCCTCCAAGTCGTTCATTGTCCACTCTGCTTGGATCTTCTCAAATTCCAAGGAAACCAAAATGAAAACTAAATTGAAAATAGCCGTGGAGAAATATTCAAAGAAAAAGAAGGGACGGCTCACTGCATTTTTTCAAAAAAAGATCGTTGTATTCTAATACATGGATCAGATGCACTTAAGACCTTTACACATTCAGAGAAGGTAGTTTGCAGGAGTGGACTGCTCCCATCAATTTTTCTTGAAGCGTCTCACCAAATAGTCAAATGGGAACAATCTCAAGCAATGAAGATTTGCCAAACAAATCTATCATAATTAAAAATGACACTCCTAGTAGTAGTGGTTGCTTGCTCCCATCAATCACTGTAACTGTTGACTCTCCTCCTACTGGCAGCACTACAGCTTTACCAACTGATTCCTCTGCAGGACCATCTACATCTTGCAATGTTGATGAAACCTGTCCCATCTGCATTGACACCAATGATGAGCAAGTAGCATTAGTTGAGCTTGAAGAAACCAATCCACCTAAAGATATTGCCAAGATGGTAGCAATCAATATGACACAAAGTGGATTAAAGTATTTGTATGAACTGTCAAATTATTCATTAACACACACTCTTGACTGCATACTAGAAGGACCATTCCTTGCATCACTAAGAAACCTGGCTACTTCTCAAATATCTATTTCACCAGCAGAAAGTCCTCATATTCGTTTGGATAACAGTGATGACAAAGATGACTAGACTGATGCAGCCATTGCTTTCTACAAGCATAGTAAGTTCAATAACAAAGCAGGTGTACGAATCAGTATTCGTAGTCAGTCAGCAGTTGATACTGGTGGAGTTTGCAGGCAGTTTTTTTCTGTAGTGCTTTCTAAGCTTGCACAACCATCATTTGTGGCAAGCTTAAGTGTTTTTGAAGGTCTTCCTATAGACTCCGACCTGCATTCAAAGCCTCTTCACTTTCATTAGGGATGCTCACTACAATTGGAACTATGATTGCACATAGCATCCTGGACTGGGATTTCCATACTTGGCTGATTATCGCTATCATTACATTGCTGGTTCGTTATTATCAAGCTGTTACTTGCATAAGTATAGAAGATGTGGGTGCTAACGTGAAGTTCATTCTCACTGAGTATGTAAACTACACGAGTGTCTCTAACAACCATATAAGCAGGAATCTTTTCTGTGCAGGTTGAAAGCATTGAAAATCAATCCAGAAGAGCTAATGGGGGAAAAGTGAGTGTGACCTACCACTAGCTGTAAGCTAAAGTGCAGTTGTGTGTGTGTGCGCACACTGTTTTATATTTAAATTTATTTACTTGCTCACATTTGTTGATAGATCCACAACAAGAATGCCATTATGGAGTGTATCCTCATTTATGATGCCCTTCATAAGCGAAAGATTTACCTTGATGCTTTGCAAATGGGTTGGAGGTATTGAGTGTAAAATCATTGATTTCCTAATTCCCTGAAGTATTCAAACCATTATTTATTTCTGATGGGGCAAAGTGGAAGCTAAGGATCGAAGTGGTTAAATTATTGTTGAAACCTACTCCTAGTGTGCTGTTCATGGATGAAAACCAATGCCGCATCTAGGGATATCTACTAGCCTTCATTAATGATGCCACTGAAACAGGTATGCAAGTAACATATATCATTTATGTGTAAGGTTTCCACTCGAAAGTATTCCACTAGTCACTCATATTGTGTTTTCTGTACAGATCTGAAGTCACTAATACATATGTCACTGGTTCTCCTATTCCTTTTGGAACAATAGCTATTAACTTTGATGATAATGTACATGGAGAAGGAAGCAATAGCTGCCAATACCTGTGGCAGATTGCTGATCTTGTCCACTTATACCCAGGAAAAGGAAGTATTTCTATCTGCTATGGTGGCTGTTATACCTGATACTTCATTCACTATGCCTTAAGAGTTAACACTCTAATCTCAGAATTAGATTGTCCTTACATTGAGTTTATATTCATTCCTGAAAATATTAACTGTATATTTTGAAAATTGCAATTGAGTTATTAACAATAATTATTGATGATTTCAGTTTATGTAATACAAGTTCATGATCATTTTTAAAATGGACAATGTAGGAATAAATCATTATAAAATATTATAATTTTGAAGCAGTTCTTTACATTCTATGTAGTGTTGCAAACCAAAATCCTCAAAAGATGACTTGGTGTCAATATGACATAAAACATCTTCTAAATCCTCTTCATCTGTTGGAGGAATTTCCACTGTTCCCATTTCTTCATCTGCTATAGGACCTTCAGTATCCACTCCGAAGTCTGGAGGAATATCATACTTCTAACAATCTCCACTTCTCGAATTAAACTATTAATCATGATTTGTGTGTGTGAACAGTTTCTTTCTGTTCTTATTGGGTAAAGATTCCAACCTCTTTGAAATTCCTTACGGCTTCTGTTAACTCTTGGTAGAAATACACAATGTAGTACAAAGAGATCTTCATCACTTGTAAGATCAAGAACACCTAATGCTTCCATTGCATAGAATAATTCATGGTATGTAGAACAGACACACCTGTATACATCACACCATATATGCGCTCAATTCGCTGGTTGTGTACAGATGAACCTGCAATATGACTACCTCTATCTGTACCTCGAACTGCATGCTATCTTAAACTGGCACACCAATATGTTTTCTCCACCTTTGAACACAGACTAGGTACTTCATATTCTTCAATAGTCTAAATAGTGAGTGAACGGTTGTTAGTTGAACAGCCTGGGTATACAACCATTCTGGAAAAGCCATCAATTCCACCATGCTGCCCCACATCTTCAATTTGGTTTCTACACAATGTATGTACAAATATGCACATACTATTGTTGACTCCTCTACAGTTTGCAACAAAAATTATAATATCGTGCTACTACTTCATTATATCAATGATTTTGTCCTGCTAACATTGGACTCTACTAGACAGTAGACAAATGAAGTGTTATTTATCTGACTCTGAGGGAAGAGGGCAGCTAATTTCATTAATAATGTAATTACATGTACTTTCTTGAGTTCATGATCAGAACTATTAATGCTGTTTAAATAACTTTCTTCTACGGGAGAGAGATAAATAAGTGTTGTTTGTACATATACCAGGATACCCATTCTGATAATTTATATGCACATGATATAGTTGGTAACATATACATATATGTCATATGTGCATAAAACAAAAAATGTATTGTATTGAAACATGCAACCTTGCAAAAGAAGTGGATATAAACAAAAAAATCAAGCAGACAACAAAATAGGTATGTGTATTTTAAAAATTCATGGCACAAAGTAGAGATATTAGAGCAACCTTTATCATACATGTGAGCTTGCAAAATGGATTATGTTCATATCCAGCATGTGTAATAGTCCAATGATTAGATCTAATTATACAGTGCTCATGAAGATTCAAGTTATAGAAATTTTCATTTGTGTTTAATTCTTTTACAAATGTATGAGTAAAATTCACAGTACAATGTTAATTGAAACTGCTAATTACATTATGGTACAAATCAACAAACTTTAGTAATTATTTAAATTATTGCAATTTATCTTTGTCATTTATTGGTGAGTTCTGCCGTATTAGCCACTTAATAAGTACAATATCATCATTTACTATGAACAGCAATGAAAACAAATACAGCATATTGAAAAAAGAAAAATCAAAATATCCCCAGTATCCAAATAACCACATAATAAGAATACTCCAGTTGAGTCCACAGCCAACTAGGTAAGTTATCAGACTCAGAAAGCAAAGAACATTTACAAACCTGGCCTTTGGATAGACAACACGTAAAGCAAGATAAGCATTCACTAAGAAAGAAATGGTACTGATAGTCCCATAAAGTAATCCCATTTTTGCAAATCCAAAAATTCCAGCCAATCCTCTGATTTTGAGATTCAGTCCAAACACTAAGAGGGTAGCAGCAGTAGTCGTCACATGATGAAGAATTGTACTAACAGGCAACTTTGGAACCATATATAATGCTAATAAATCTGCAACAGTATATATTGCCACGCAACGCTTCAATTCAATGATTGGAAAGTTATCTAGTATCTGTGACTGGTAAAATGCATACCAATATTTTGAACTGATAACAAGACATCCCAGGAAAAAGGACTTAGAAATGTTAGCCACAACATACCACTTTTTATGAGATGGTGTGATAGATTGAAATTTCGGATCTATTGCTTCCCAAATCTTTTTGGCAGCTACAAGAGCAACCGTGACAATAGTAGAAAGTATTAGTAACGCAATCATACCATCCACTAAATCATCAGGAGAAAAGAACTGTGTCTTATTTGGAAGAAACCCCATGACATATGGCAGTTCCATATGAAGTGGATCAAAACAGACATTCTCCCCAAAAGCATCTAGTCCTTTGTTTGAGAACAGTAGGTGGAGAATATCCAATGGCTCTATAATACTGCCATCAGCACAGCGATACCATGAATCATTTCTTAAACTGTGACTTTTAGACATTGGAATGATCTAGAAAAACCAATAGCACTGCCGAAATCTTTACACGTTTTACAGTTGTAATAATTACCCCCGCGCAACTGCGCAAGGGGTTAATTTAAATCTGAGATTCTGAACCACACCTTAAGCTTAGGGCCATCCCTATATGATTGCGAGTAAAAGAACGCGCGCTCAAGTTCTACAGACCAGCAGAATGAAAGCTGTGTAGCTTACGTAGAAACTGGAAGTTCTGGAACTAATAGCTCGATATTGCGAGGGTACGTGTTCCCACATCTTTAGCATTATAGCAATATTATGTATCCATAAAAACATGAGCTTTTATGTCGTTAACTAGTACTAAACTCTGAAGTTTAAAAACAAATAGTTATAAATAAAAATGCAAAGGCCAAATATAATTATACTTGTGTTAATTGATGTTCTAAATCTAATACAAACAAATACAAAGATAAATCCAAAAAATTATCGCAATTTGTCCTTCTCATTGATCGGTGAGTTCTGACGTATTAACCACTTAATAAGTACAATATCATCATTTACTATGAACACTAATAAAACAGAATACATCACAGGGTAAAAAGAGAAATCAAAGTGTCCCCAATATCCAAATATCCACATTAAATGGATACTCCAGTTTAACCCACAACAAACTAGGTAAGTTGCCAGACTCAAAAAACAGAGACTTTTGACAAACATAGCCTTTGGATACACAACACGTAAAGCAAGATAAGCATTCACTAAGAAAGGAATAGTGCTCATGACTCCGTAGAGAAGCCCCATTTTTGCAAATCCAAGAATTCCATCAAATCCTTTAATTTTGAGGTTTATTCCAAATACTAATAAGCTGAGAGAGGTAGTTACTACATGATGAAGAATGGTGCTAACAGGCAGTTTTGGAACCATGTATAGTGCAACCAGATCTGTAGTAATATATACTGCCATACAACGCTTTAGTTCAATGACCTGAAAGTCATCAAGGATATGGGCCTTGTAGGCTCCATACCAATACTTAGTGCTAAGAGCAAGACATCCCAGGAAAAATGACTTAGAAATGTTAGCCACGACATACCATTTCTTATGAGATGGTGTGATGGATTGAAATTTTGGATCCATAGCTTCCCAAATCTTTTTGGCCACTACAAGAGCAATTGTGACAATAACAGAAAGCAGTACTAATGCAGTCATACTATCTACCAGATCATCAGGAGAAAAAAGGTGTGTTTTATTAGGAAGATATTCTAATACATATGGCAGTTCCATATGACGTGGATCAAAACATACATTATCTCCAACAGCATCTAGTCCTTTGTTTGGAAATAAAATCAAGTGAAGAAGGTCCAGTGGCTCCATAATACTGCCATCAGCACACCGATACCAAGAACCATTCCTTAAACTGTATTTTGTAGACATTTTGCCTGTGAAGAATAAATAGCAATATTACATAGTAATGTTTAAATACATTTTGAGTACAAAATTCAATTACATTTCTGTGGTATAGACTTACCTCAAGTACACCTTAGAAGTGAGAACAAAAGGGGCGTATCTTGTAATAATTAGTTTTTATAATTAACATTTTTAATAAGCCAATGTTGATATATAAATAACCAATTTAAATTTTTTAGGGCATCCCTATAATCCATGGGTTTTTTTTTGTGTAATAATAATATTATTTAAATCTTATGTCACTATAGATAATAGAGTAAAGGCTAGGGATATATAACATTCTCGATCACAAACCTCAGGTCCTATATTGGTATATTAGTATTATCAGCAAAAGTATAATAAACATTGTATTCGATAACATATACAAAATAGTATGTAAAGTTGAATTTGAAACAATTCAAGGTAAAAGTACACCTGTTAGAATAGTATATACTATATTATACGCTATAATTTTGTTAAAAATAATGTAGATAATCATTAAAACATGATATGCCCTTTTTGTCTGTAACTTCATTATACAACTCTCTTAAGGCTCTGATTATTGATGCTATTGGTACTACACTACTCAAAACTGTGCTTCAAGTTACCACTTTACTGCTAAAGGAAGTTTTGTCAGTTTCAGAAACAATTCTCCTTTTATATTATCTCTCAATGGATATGTAATAATCTTAACCATCCCTCATTAGCTTAGCTAATCAAGTGTGGTGATTGATTATAATTACAGACCGACATCTAAAGTTCTAATGTAAAACTGACTTCTGATCAAGTATCAATCATTTTGCATTAATTTGGAATCAAATAGTAGTTACTCTGTAATGTTATATTCAGGTTTTACCATCATCCATGATGTATTTCATAAGACCTATGTACGTGTACGTTAACCTTCTACATATGCATATAACTGTTTATAGAGATCAATTTTCTAGTCATTTGAAATCCACCCACAAGTACATTTCCTTAAATTTGATACTTATAATGGCAACATACACAGCAGTATAATACCTCATTTTAAGTGTAAAAAAGTTTTTTCTCTTTTCTGTACAATGTATCTAAAACATAATATTACGGTGTTATAAAAACTAGGAAATCACTTTCTACTTTAAGTGAATTGACATATATATATAATTCAAAAGAATGTTATTTATCATTTAATCACAAGAGAACTCGTTGTTATATTAATATAGAAGTCATAATTTAATCTGGTTTCCTATAGTATCATCAAAGATATCAAAACTGCTGATCATGAGATGATGATTCATTATCTACTTTTGATGTTAATTTTTTTGTTGTCAGATGTTAATTTTGTTAAACTTGCAAAAATAATAAATTATTCTGAAAGAAAAATCATTTTGCATATTTGTATACACCAGCATGGGTTATTGTTTTAGGAGTTGCCATAACTTATGTCCCGACCTATGTATAAATATTGTATTGTGGAAGAATCGCACTGATTATTACACCATAGCAAACATCATTACAAAAATCATTATATATATATGTGAAAATAATTATAACAAAAAATTAAATTATTGCACCTTATCTTTTTCATTAATTGGTGAATTCTGACGTATTAACCACTTAATAAGTACAATATCATCATTTACTATGAACACTAATAAAACAGAATACATCACAGGATAAAAAGAGAAATCAAAGTGTCCCCAATATCCAAATATCCACATTAAATGGATACTCCAAATGAGACTACAACTGACTATATATGTGGCTAGACTCAGGAAACTGAGAATTTTGACAAGCATAACCTTTGGATAGACAACACGTAAAGCAAGATAAGTATTCACTAAGAAAGGAATGCAGCTGAGAGTCCCATAAAGTACTCCCATTTTAGCAAATCCAAAAATTCCACTCAACTGTTTTCCTTCAAGGTTTACTCCAAAGACGAATATGGAAAGAGCAGAAGTTACTGCATGATGAAGAATGGTACTAACAGGCAGTTTTGGAACCATGTATAGTGCAACCAGATCTGTAGTAATATATACTGCAATACAACGCTTTAGTTCAATGGGCTGAAATTCATCAAGGATATGGGCCTTGTAGGCTCCATACCAATACTTAGTGCTAAGAGCAAGACATCCCAGGAAAAAAGACTTGGAAATGTTAGCCACAACATACCATTTTTTGTGAGATGGAGTAATGGATTGAAAATTTGGATCTATTGCTTCCCAAATATTTTTGGCAACTACTAGAGCAACTGTGACAATAACAGAAAGCAGTAGTAATGCAATGATACTATCTACTAGATCATCAGGGGAAAACGTTTGTGTCTTGTTTGGAAGAACTTGCATTGCGTATGGCAGATTCATATAAAAAGACTCATAGCAGACATTATTTCCAACAGCATCTAATCCTTTGATAGGGAAAACAAGCAAGAGTAGATCCAGTAGCTCCACCATGGATCCATCAGCACAGCGATACCAGGAACCATTCCTTAAACTGTGTCCAATAGGCATTTGGTCTGCTACTCGAATATACTGCAGATCGAGAAAAATACTTGTTAACACACGTAGGCATAAAACAATAATTATTGTGTTTGAAAACAATCACAGTTATTATAGGGATTAAATTGCGAATTGCGCAAAGGCCAGGTGGGCTGGTCCGCGGGACCCTCACTTTAATTATCATTGTTTTATATAATTATTGTGTGAAAGAAAAACAATTATATATATCATGATTTTCATTTGTGCTATATAATTTATATAAACGTGTATATTACAAAAAGACTGGAGAATAATTCATAAGCATTAACTAAAAGAAAGATTTCAAATATCACAGTAAAGCACATTTAAATTTCTTCTTATCTTTCTGGGAGTTACCATGTTGATATATCTCTGGACATACAACAACTTCTGCTGCTGTTGTAAAAATCTCTTTTAGTCCCTTTCCAGTTTTTGCTGAGCATTCCATGTATTTGATGGCACCTATTCTTTTCGCAACTGTAAGTCCTTGTGTCTTCGTAATAGGAGTTTGTTTTATCTCATGTAAGTGTTCCAATATTTCCGCATTCTCTCTGAGATCAATTTTGTTACCAATTAAAAGAACCGGTACTCCTGGACAGTGGTGTGATACCTCAGGATACCATTTATGTGTGACATGCTCAAATGACGTTGGATTAACTACAGAGAAACACACCAGAAAGACGTCTGTTTGTGGATATGACAGTGGTCTTAATCTGTCATAGTCTTCTTGTCCTGCGGTGTCCCATAAATTGAGACTAACAAATTTGCTCTGAATGTACATATTTTCAGAATAGTTGTCAAACCTGAAATAAAAATGTATCATGTATGTCTGATATAGTATATAAATTAGATCTGTACTGTACCAATATGGGGTTAGAAAATTTTAAGAATTTGTATGCCCAACAAGGTCATCCTTTCCATGGGGTTACTTATGTCAGATATGTGTTACATACATAGTTAAGGAAGTTGCATTGTTCTGAGGGCTTGATAAATAAAAAGATACAAGTGTGTAATTTTACTATTCCAGTTATGCAGGCATTCATATACACTCCTACATAAATTATATATATATATCATAACTACAGCCAAGAAACATACTAAAGGATCTATTCTAAATTTCCAAAGCAAAATTTTCACAATTGAATTTAAAAATGACTTTTTAGGCTAAGTGCTAAGTCTATTGCACCAGCACACCCTATACTCTTCTTTCAGACTCTACAGTTCTGGAACATGGTCCCTTGACCCTATAGCTCAATGATCATAAAGAACTGCAGAGCTAAAATTCCACTCCTGTTTCTGGTATAGTTAACACAGCATAATTCGTATCATTGCCAATTTGTCTTTTTATATACATCTTGTATGAGACAAATCTTCTAAGGCCTTGGTCTCTGAAAATGAAAGCTTTAGACAGGAAACGTAAAACAGATTTACTGAATTTTTTTTTACAGAAAAGAAAAATACTGAACTTCACACTGAAAACCATATTTTTACATAGCAGATAAATTCACAAGAACTCTCATATTAAATTACTGATCAGTCACACAGCTGCACTGACAGGTATTTCAAAGGCTTTGTACAAATTAATGGTTATTAAATTTGTATTAATAAAAGAATGTTCTCATACCACAGGACATAATACAGTGTATTAGGACAGATTTTAAAATACAGACGAGGTACTGAATGAATACCTAACATTATGTTTGTCATATAAATTCGTACATACTTTCAAAACTTACACTGTTGGTACATATTCTCCAGGAAAAGAGTTGTTGATATGAGCGATCATCATGCACGTCTTTCCAACAGTACCGTCACCAACTACTACACACTTTATGTGCTGAAGGGCAGCCATGATCTGGCTTTCTTTTAACGATAATTATATATAGGTCAAGGAACACTTACTACACCAATTCTACTACTCACCGCGATATGCATTGCCGTGTTCTAAAAATAGACGTCAATTGTAACACGAGTTAATCTATTTTTAGTAACACCCTTTTGTGGTTTCTATATGATGGGATTAAAGAGAAAACAAGTAGATGGTTTAACAGATTTTCTTTCTCTTGTCGACATATTGAAGCAGGGTGGAGCCAGCAGGGTGTTTGTTCTGTTCTGTGGGAGTAGGGATGAAGAGACGGGAGAAAGTTGGTGTTCCGATTGTGTAAAAGGTAGATCAAGGGGTGTGGCAAAAAGGATGAGGATGAATTTAACACCTGGAGTGTGGAATGAATAGATAGCATTTACCTCTTTGTACACAATTTAATAAATATAATTGTAAGTAAAAAAAAAAACTGTTTCCCAAAATTTGGAGTGTACCTGAGAATTAGAATGTAGTTTGGTACCAGCACAGGAACATAAGCGTAGGAACCAGGGGCTAGGTACCCTCCCCCCATGCCTGCGTACAGAGTAACACAGTGCTTCCACCCCTTCTTGTCTATAGAGTAACCTAGTGTCCCCCTCCACCCTTTCCTGTCTACAAGAGTAACTCAGTGTCTCCCGTCTTTCCTAGGAATACATTATTTCATGTCCTTATTATAATGCCATATAACTGGAACTTCACTAATTGTAAAAGAATACCATATCTATTAAGAGTTTTGATTATTAGTAAACTGAATGCATGTGGTGATACATTACTTATTTCAAATATGCATGTATTAATATTATATAGGGTGTAGTCTACGAAAAAATGTGAAGGAATGCATTGATTGGTATTAAAAAGATTAGTCCAATAATAGACTATGTTAATGCAATATTGAATATTCGCCTTGGGATAATCGAGAATTGTCAAAATGTATAATATACGTTATGTTTGAATATCAGACAAAGTGATTTTTCAATACATTATACTTTTACAGCTGATCCAGTGATTAATAAAGTTGTTTCAGAACAAACAGATGATAATGCAACTTTAATAGCATGCACTGTGGGAGATAAACCCAGGTATGTATAATTAATGCATTAATATCTGCTTACATGTATATTATCAATAAGGTATCATTAATGTACTATGTATAGATATATGCTGAGTAAAGAAATAGCACATGTTGTTTATGTTTACCGATGAGTGGGTATGTGAATGTTATTACCTTGTTACACTGTTAGGTATGTGCAATTGGTATTGTTATGACTGCATGGCCAATAGACTAGGCAATCAGATAAAAAAATGGTATACATTGTGTTTTATTGATGACTAGCATGTGAATGTTATTGTTATTGAATATAAATAATGTAGTCTGGTATTTATATAATAGAATGTCAGCAGCTAATAAGCTGGTTGATTGGAGAAATGGCATATGTTATGTGTTTATTCGAGAGTCATGAAATATGTTATTACGTTGTTACAATGTAAATATGTGCTGTATTGGCAATGTATGTATATAGAAATAATGAGATAGTGGCTTCTGTTGTTTGCTTGTCTAGCTTAGGTTATCATATTTACTATTGGCAACCAGCCCAAATCAAATTCCTGTTGTATGTCATAGTCATCCTGCCACTATTATTTACAATTCAACTGTTATGTCTATTGATTAATTCTATATGTAGTCTTCAAGCACATTGGTAGGGAGGATTGGTTGAAAACAAACAGGGATGTGATTTGGATAAATTGACAATAATTATTGTAAATGCAGACCCTAGTGTAAAAGCCCATAATACACAATCTAATTATCTATATGCATATATGATATCGGTATGTACCAGTACATATATAGTAATACATCATGTACAATTTAATTATCCACATGCATATAATTATGTACCAGTACATATATGTATTACAAATACCTTTATAATATGGAGTGTGTAGGAGTAGTATTACTACTTAGTTTTATATTATCTCTGTGATTGTTATATACATTACATGACAGGGATGGCCCAAATGGTATGATAAAAAAATTGTGTCTTTTATCCTAGTCGTGATTGTTCACTTAGTTAACTTACCATCTGGAACTATCTTTTGTAACATCCTACATCATCTTGAATTACAAATAAAGTACATTCACACTTATTTTATATACTATGTGTGCTCAATTGTGTTATGTACAAGTAATAATGTGACAACACAAAATTAAGTAAGTGTCAACTAAATGTACTTTAGTTAGAGTACAAGCTGATATGATATGACGTGTGGTGTAATACTGAACTTATTAGTGTTGATTTAGTACAACAATAATGACGTTGTAGTTATAGTATGACTGACTATATATAACGTTATACATGTAGTTATAGTTAATTAACTATTTTAGGTGTAGAAAATTATAGTTAAATTTTGATTCTTATTTTATAATGTTACAAGTATATACATGGTGTGATCTATAAGCATGTAGTAGCAGTATATGTATTCACAACTTATATTTTGTTTATCCATACAGTTGGAAGGATCCTAATAATCCTTTTAGAACACACAAAACACTAAAACTAACAGGAGTTCCTACTCTAATGGAATGGGATACAGTAAGTTGTTTCCATATAAAATCTCTCATTAGCATGACCAAACTTAATTACTTAAAATAAATAGTTTTGATTGTAACATTCTTATAAGCATTTTGTATAGAAAGCCATCAAAATTGGTATTTAGGAGGTATTTGGTTTAAACTATAGGAAAGATTGATGACCAGCTGCTCTTCTTGTAATTGATGTCACTTATTAATTGACTGACCAATTCCTGTGTTATTCTTACATCATAAATATAATTTGACAAAGGTCCAAAAAGTCACTAATTTGTATTAATTATACAAAAGATACGAAAACAATCGTAATTATTGAAATGTCATTTCAATTCACAGCCTAAACGCCTTGGACCTGAAGAATGTGCAAAAACTGATCTTGTGCGGTTACTGTTTGAAGATTGAGACTTGATTTTATCTAAAATCTAATTATTATGTTTGTATAATGATAATAACTACTATAAAAACTTATCTTAACAGATTCCTTAACTATAACTGATATCTAGCAGACCAGTGGTTATAGCCTGAGTATATAATTATACAAATCGTAATTATACAGATTCCTCAACCACAATCTGTAAATATTTGTATAGTTTTGGCAAGCTAGTAAGAGTTCAATGATAGTTCAAATTCATAAAGTTGTTGGCATATATAGTGAGCCAAATACTCCAACAGATTCCTTAAATATAGTAGAATTATGTATTAAAAGGAAGATATTCTATTGGGATAGTTTGATAAACCAGTACAGAGTTCAATGATACTCCGTATATCATAAACCCACCAGCATATGTCAAACCATCTCTGTAATTATTATACTAATGTTTGTAATATATACAATAATAATAATATACAATAATATGAAATTCGAAGTTATGAGTGATAAGCATGATGAATGTACTATATAGAATATTTAAAACTTTGAGAGTACATTTTCTTTAATTAAACTTGTAATTGGCTGGATATTGTGCTGTTGTTCTACTGGATAGTTTTGATTCAACATGGAATAACATCTCTGACATTGTTTGTTTGATAGACACCAAATCAGCAGCATCAGACATCTATAATAAAATATGTAGAACATTTATAATTATTATAGTCACATTGGTGATGTCCAAGATTGCCCCATCAAAGACTAAGATCACTTTGATACTGATTGAACCCTAACCCTACCCCTACCCCAAATGAACCACATAATGATATTCATGAGATTTTGATGGCAATGTTGGACATAAATAAGTCACATGGGTGTAGAAACATTAGTGAAACGTTTAATGTAATAAAAAGGTGATTGCCATAACTGCCTATTTTCACTTATACCATAAACCTGGTCTTCTCAGAGCTATAATATACCATGGCAAAGTGTTAACATTATACCTCTATACTCCATGGGCTTCAGGTTATATCACATACTGGTAAATCTCCTCCACAGACAGGTGGTGTAATTATCTGTTATATACACCTCCTAATTATGGTTTATGCTATATATGTTATTATGTATACAATGTACATAAAGCAATCATCATTGAAGTGACACAAGTGCTAAGTGCCAACTAGCAAATTATAGCCTTTCATCCCACAGTGTCAACATCTGCTTAATGCTGATATGGTTGTCTTTCAAGACAGTAGCACATCAAATGATACCAAAATCAGGTTTATATTCCACACAACAAGAATAATTCTTTTATATAAGTTTGCTTCCAGTGTTAATGCCATACAAGAAATAGTAATATCAAGTGAAGGAGACACATACAGCCACTGAAATACTGTGTGTAAAGTAATGTGATAGATGAATGATGTATTTCTGTAAATCATTATTTAATGACACAACAAAGCAAATAATTTATGGAAAATGACGTCACGGTCATGTTAATTTTCACACAGTATTTCAATGGCTGTACTTTGTTCAACACTTCTCTTATGTGTTCATGGTAATATAGTTGTTAATTTTCATATAATTTCAGATAATCTTTGATGTAGCTTCATTAAGTGCAGTATTATGAAACCATTAAAACTATTTAGCTTTAAGCACAACACTAAGCAGGGTTTTATCAAGAGGGGGGGGGGGGGGATCTTCCTCCCCTTCAATTCTGTCTTCTTCGCTTAAAATCTGTAAATGTAAATTTCAGCATTCCAACATGACAGTGTGTAAACAGTGAACAATCCAAGTATATACCTGAAGTGATTTCACTCTAAAAGCACTGATTATGTTATAACAGTAGTAATTAAAAAGATCAAGGTGAGACCACTTTGTAGTCATTACATATACAGTAATACAAAAGGCAGGACTATCTGACGTCAAAGAATGTGATTGTCATGGTGATAATTATAATACATAATTATACTAACTGGTTTAAATTCCTTATCAGTTGGTGGATATTTGAAGTGGGGTCCAAAGTTTGTACTGATCTATTAAGGAAGTGGCAATAAAATAATCATTTTATTACAAGTTACTACTTTGTAGTATCAACAACCACCCTACAACTAATAATATTAATATGAGTCCATATTAAATAGGATTGGCTCTCTCTCTGAGTGATGTAAACTTAAAATGATTAAGATATAAATAAAGAAATCTTTTATAATTACATAATTGAAATCTGTTGGTAGCATGATCGAACATTGTTAAATGTAGTTTTACAGAAATTTTGGGAACACACTGACACACAACTTGATTACAGTAACCCTCTGCTCTGCCTATACAGGCAAGAGTTAATTACTAGTAATGCATCGATAACATATTTTACTGATATTCCTATAAAGCAATAACTACTTTAGACATGTACTGATAACTGATACTGATCTGATATTATATCTACCTTCTGGTTTCTGATTCTTTTGAGCATTTTCTTAATAATTATGAGCATCATAAAAGCTGTTATAATCACAAGAAATTGCATTATTGGTACACATATTACAATATCAGTTACATCTGTCAGAAATAACCAATACCGATATTAAAAATGATCGACCAATACCAATTACCGATCTGATTATTTGTGCATTACTATTAATTACATATTAAACTTACCACAGTAGATTTGTAAAAAGATACAGTTGGATAATATGTACCCCTGTAAACATCACTAAATGCTTCTCCCTGAAAACAAAACATACAAAATATATATCAGGTATTATTATTCTGTCATCAGCTGATTAAGTTATGGAATAACACAATTATTACATTAACTAGTAGTAGATTTGTTGTTAAGTAAATTTAAGTTCCTTTTTTGTATAAGGAATCATGAAATAATGTTGTATTTATATAGTATGGTATGGTATAAGAATTATAGTAGGTATAATATAGTAGTACATGTATTAACTATAACTGTTACTAAAACCCATTTTAGTAAGGCATTTTGGCTCCTAGTTAATCAAACCGTAACTACTGAGCAATTTGCATGACCCTCATTATTATACAAGTAAATTTATACTATAATTATGGGTGAGGTGTTTCATAAGTCAGCTTTATAACTTTTGAAGTATACATGTTCAAAGATTCTGACTTGCTTTGTTGGAAAAAGGAGTCATTGAGCCAGTGTTGTAAAACTCATACTTCGTTAGATGCAGGAAGACTGAAAGAAGCCACACCTAGTGGATTTCTTACCCTTTTTGATAGCTTCTAGTATGGTAGAGAAAATATTAGTGAGTGCATGTTCTTGCTACTTTGGACGAGTGTATACACGCCAAGTATGGAAGTCAAGGAGTATCCAGTTCTTGAGGTACAGCGAGGTCACACACACGCATAGGCAGACATTTTTTCAAACTCTTTACAGTAACTCTCCTGATTGGGGAGGGTCAATTAGTTAACTAAAACCTTTTTAGTAATCCCAATATTATTTTAGTTAATTAAACTACATGTACATGTGTAATCAGCTTAGTTAATCAAACTATAATTAAATTAGTAGGATAACTAAAACCCTTTTAGTAATCCCAATATTATTTTAGCTAATTAAACTACATAGGCATTGTATCAGGATGTACATGTATATGTTCTCACTTAAGCATGACATATTGTATTCTGTGCTTTGTATGAGTATACTAGGGTAGTATAGCTACAATACTATTCTTGTATGAAGAAACAGCCTAAATTACATGCCATGTCTATTAATTTACCAAACCCTCAGAATGACATCTTCCTTAACTACATATACGAGACACAAAAATATCTATAGTATAATATTATATGTACAGTTATATATATAATATATAGTTTGAACCTACAATCATAGGGATGGCCCTGCAGACCATAAATGATGTTACTATTGGTAATAGTAACAGGTAATTTAAAAAAAATGAGGTAATAGTATTAGTAATAGTAATAGACAGTCAAGTAATAGTATTAGTTATATATAGTAATATACAATCTCAATGTTGAGGTAACAGTTTGAAATTCTCTCACTAAATGACCATTGCTTCACGAGTTTCTCAAAAACAGAATCAGTCACCTTTCCGGCCAAAACAATTTCCCTCTAACACTAAAAAGTCTCTCTACTGGCCCTGCTTTAAATGAACATATTACTTAAGGCCAATTACAGAAACCTCAATGCTATAGTTAGTAACACAATAGTAGTCTACTGATTTTTAAGGTAATAGTAATATATTACATTGACTTAGGTAAAGGTCATTCATGTTCACCATGACCTCAGAAAAACGTTCATAACTTTAGTTTGAAATCTCCAAATATCTTCTTTCCTGCACCATTTTCATATAATTATTCTTCCTGTTCTTTTTGGTATACATCAAATTTTAATCCAATACCTCGTTATTGAGTTACAGTATAATCATGTATTAACCTTATGACATTTAACTATACATATAAAGTAATTACCACCTCATTTTGAGGTCGTCTTGAATATGAACAGACTTTAGTAATTATGATAGTAATAGTAATATACTGATTTTTAAGGTAATAGTATATATTACATTGCATGATCCCATATCTGCTATAATTCGCTGTAATTACATTATTGTAATATTTTAATTAGGTAACTATTAGCAGTAAAATTTGGCATGAAGTTATTTCATGATGACAATCCACTTGTAATATTTCTATTATTGGATTTCTTTTTTTCTTAATTAGAGACTTTATTAAATTGTAACTAGCACTTATGTCACGAAGCCAGTTAAAACCAGTGAATAATTTGATTGTGGATGTACTATTGATTTACTATAGTATGTGGTATTAGAATAGGTTTAGCTAGTAAATGACCTTTCAATTAATGTACAGTATATACATAGGTACTCATATAATTATAATTATAATTATGGTATAATGGTATGGTATAAGAATTATATTAGGTGTGTCTTTGGTTTGTATATGTAAGTATTATACTAACTTGTTAGGGTAATATATAGCTACCATACTATCCTAACATGAAGTGACAACCATTTATATATATACATGAGTTTAAACATTACTTATGCTCAAAATTATTGAGCCATAAGCCTGGTTATCCCATAGCTAGTCACGTGACATGCAGTTGAGATAACCAAAATATTTTTGCCGTGTGACCATGCAATGCGATTTGTTATGCAACCAATTGTATATACAGGTAGGTTACATGAATTTTATTTTTCTAAATTTACTTTCATTTTCTACTGAGATGTCATGCAAGTAAATTATCATTATGACAACTGTTCAACTGATAAACATTAGTTGAATGATACACAGGCTACACTAGTACTAAACATAATTACTAAATCAGTACATTCATGTATTTAAAAATGTCATTAATTTTGTTGTTCAATCTAATGTAGTAGTTGAAGTACCACGTCAGTATATCATTTTGCTTTGTGTCTACTTTATTGGAAGGCAAATGCCCCTTTTCCCCCACCACCACATATATATATATATATATACCCATGTATTACCAACATCAACAATAATTTTTTATTGAAGAATCATGTTGAGGTAATGGACACTGAAAATCTGATCAAATTATACTTACAATTGTATAATTATAGTTGGTGCTCATGATACCAAAATATAGCTATTAGTGAGAAAAAATATATATTTCATTATCATCATTCAGGGGGTGCGCAAACGCAGCCCCCACCTAAAAAAAATTGTGCGCCCGAGTTTCCCTAAGGGAAATCACAGGTTTCAGCTCTGCCAAGTGCAATGCAAGAGCCTCCACCTGGAGGCACCGCCTTCATGATCACGGTCACCTCCACGCCAAGTAAGTTGACATATGTGCAATTTCCTGGCCCTTTTAACTCCACTGATGCTCAGGTGTATTGTGGGTTTGATATTGTGCATCATGAATATAATGAATAATAATTAATTAGCACATTTCAGTTACTATACATGGCTAGACTCATTCCAGTATCACATTATCATATCAATTACTATACAGTGTATATATGGCTAGACTCATTCCAGTATCACATTATTATATCAATTACTGTACAGTGTATACATGGCTAGACTCATTCCAGTATCACATTATACTTATTTCAATTACTATACAGTGTATACATGCCTAGACTCATTCCAGTATCACATTATACATGTACTTATTTCTGTACAGTGTATACATGGCTAGACTTATTGCAATACATTATAATGTATGTACATGTATGAGGTATGTCTACCTATGTATATACTGTACAACAGTTAGACTCTGTTGCCATGGCAGCTAGATGTAGTCTATTCTTTATAGACTCCGAAACTATGTATATGTTGTAAGTGTGGTCTATCCACTCTGAGGCAAGGAGTGACTAGGCCACATTTACATTTAGACTCTTTACACACTCTGAATGCAATCTTAATGCCATAAACTGTTTAAGTGGTTGACAAAATGTAATAGTCTATGCAACTGGTTGCCATGGCAATGGAGTCATATACTATATTATATATATAAACTTGGACTATGAATACAGTAAAAGTCCATTAAGATTGTTTTCATGTATTTACACAAATCAGAGCAAGGAGTTTAAATGTGTTAAACCCCATGTAAGTGCATGTGGTCTAACCACTCCTGGGCTTTGCACATTATCTTAATATAAAATTTTTATAGTTAACTAAAACAAAACTAGTATGTACATGTATACATTTGTATATGCATATGTTGTACATGTACAGTGTTGTGTGTTAAGTCTCCCATAATAAAATTATTAATGTTAGCGATTTCAAATTATACATACCTGACAAATTCCATTTTTGTAGAAAAACATCTGAGAAATGAGAGACTAAATAACACTGACATGTATAATATAATTATACATGTATAATTATGTACTGTACGAATGTAAATATAATGTAGTAATGTAGTAATGTTAATAGGACATAGAAATTGACAGACTAAGGTGATTATTTTAAAAGATTGGAACCTTTCTTAAAAGTCTGTATTTTTCATAAAACATAATTTATCATATTTTCCCTTCTCAAACTAGTTGCAGAAAATCAATTAATATGTGACCACACCCATTAAATTACAATCACTAGGTGACCATACTGTGACTGACAATGCATTGTGCTATAATTTAACAAATATAGTATTTTGACAAAGTAATTATTGCATGATACCAAAGTAGGGCTGTAAGGTATTAGCTGAGAAAATATCTCAATACTATATTATAAAAATATCTCGGTATTACTAAATATAGTACTTATTTACTAAATGATCTATTTGATAAAGAACATATTCAGTGAGCAATAAACTGTAAAACACAATTAAAAAATTAGAATAAAATGAATGAAGTAACAATCAGCATCAGTTTAATACTGTTCATATGATACTGTAATAAGCATATCCCAATATGTCGATATTATTATTATTTCTGTATCGGTATCGTTTTTGATACCATGGTAACTAAACTACTAATACCATTATAGTATACCTTACAGCCTAATACCAAAGTACCCAAATCATGTTGGTTTCATATAATATTTCAATAAGACCAGACATTGGTAAGTGCTATGATATGTATCCTTACCTTGCTACCTTTGAGAATCTTCAGTGACTATTAGCAAAGAAAATTAGAATACTAATTAAAAGTAGCATATCCTGATTTTGTGAACAAACCTTTTCAAATTCTTCCACTGGTTCATCTTTCTCTTCAAAATAAAAGTGATTTTTGAATTTGATTAATGCCTGAATGATATACAAATGGATATCAACAAACATATATTAATTGGTATGAAAACAGGCAGTCATGCAGGACATTATACTATAGCAGTGTGAATCTATAGGCTGTTTTAACTTGAGTGCCCATTTTTCACATGCATGTCCTCCTAGTTAAGAGGTAATGTCCAAGTTTATTAACTCCGTTTTTGCCTCTTTGAAATTTATATAAACATTCTATGTTTGTCTATGTATTAGTATTGTTTTAGTTAACTATAACTATAACTAAAACCCCTTTTAGTAATGCATTGTGAATTTTAGATAACTAAACTAAAACTAAATTACAAGTAATAACTATAACTAACTAAAACGAAAAATGACCAACAGTGGGCACTTCTTGATAGTTAACTAAAACTCTTTTAGTAAACCTAATATTATTTTAGTTAATTAAACTATAACTACACTAAAAGGTTTAGAAATTAGACAATATAACTAAAAGTGGTCATTATTGTCGAACTAAAACAACACTACAACATATACCATAATATATCTAACAATTACACATAGTCACAGAATCTCTACAAATGCCATTGAACACCCCTGAATGTTATTATAGTTAAAAGTAAAATACAATAAGCACCCCTTTGTAATACTTTTAGCCACTCCCCCTGTCTAGTGAGAAAATACATTTACTGATCTCATGTATACCTTGTCTTTATATGTTGATGGATGAGAAGTTTCTGCAACAAAAAAATACTAGAATTCATTCAGTAAATTAAACACTAATTTGTATTAATTATTACTTATATGTCATCGATGAATGAGCGCCATTGGGACGGGACCCTCACCTACATAAAGTAGTGTTGTGAAATAAACTATACTTTTTTCTAAATATAATATGCCAAAAGATTATAATAATAATGATACAGGAGTAGTTATGTCTAGATGTGTCCAGTTGTCCCCAAGTGTCTTCTCAAGTATGGAAAAAGTAACCGTGATTTATAACTGAAGGGTTTTAGCAAAAGCCTCTTGTTATTTTTGATCCTTGTATAATATACTGCCAGTTGCTAGTTTGAGCTACCAATGTTTGTACTTTGTAGTTTTCCCAGAATTTTGTGAACATACCCATACACACACAGACACACACACAATATGATTACCATACCTTTCCGCCTACGTTTTGCAGTGAGGGTAATTATACATGTAAATCAAAACTATACTATACATACGCTGTAGTTATGTGAATGTAATTTAACTACAAGTCACATTGTCTTAATTAGTGAACTAAAACAACAATGGGATGATGTTTAGAGACATGTGCATTATGGTTATGCTGGCATTGCTTTCATCATAATTGGTTTATCAAAGCAGGAAGTATTATGTCAGCATAATAGGATGTGGAATGTAAACTTGTGGTTTTTTGGATTTATTTTTGAAGAATTTTAAGCATAAGGAGAGCATAATAGGTACCTAAGTGGAAGCATAATTGAAATAAAACTGGGAATTTGAGCATACATGTAGCATTATAGACTGGCATAATGTGCCTGTCCCTAAATTGATGTTTGAAACATAACAATGAATATCATTAAACTGCAAACCCACAACAAGGTGTGAACACCAGCAAACATTTCCTGTAATAACAATGAATATCATTAAACTGTAAACCCACAATAGGGTGCCAACAACAGTGAAATATAAACAGCCAGCAACCACTCACTAATTTGCCTTAAACTAATGAGTAAGGAAAATAACAGATCCTGGTAATGCGGGATCTACAGGACAAGTTCCTGATAAATTTTTGAAGGGAGACAGACCACCCTGGGGTGACCTTCCTACTTTTGAAGGATGCCCTTGTGTTTGTGGTCTCCGTCATCCCACGTCTACTAATTAAATATTCATTGTTTCATACAATGATGGGTAAACCACCTTAGTGATGCAACTGATGCCCTTGTGTTTGTGGTCTCCGTCATCCCACATCTATTAATTAAATATTCATTGTTTCATACAATGATGGGTAAACAACCTTAGTGATGCCCTTGTGTTTTGGTCTCCATCATCACATTTAATATTCATTGTTTGATGTACTTATTGAAATTTCAATTATGATACTGAGTCCTCATTCCAGTATAATCATATGCAGTTCAGACTACACATGTGCTACTAACGGTATGAATATGTATGGATTCAATAGAGGTGTGGTAGTACCAAACAGGAATACGATTACTGGTATGAGTATGTTTGTACATGTATGTTGACATAAAGAGATGATGCAGGAGGAGTACATCCCCTCCTACACAAAGCATAGCTTTTAAATATAGAAAATAGGGCATAAATGTAAGTCAAGTTTAGGTTCCATAGGTAATATATGCCACAGCGACAAGAGTGAGGTCCATTAAACCATAGAGCCAATTATCACTGTTAGGCATTTTAAAAACCTTAACCTTCCATGATAGAGATAACTGGCCAAGGTTTGGTGGACTACATTTATGTCACTGTGGCATATATTAGATACGGAACCTTAAACTTCACTTATACTCCTACCTATACTTATTCACTATGTGTATTATTGGGGAAGGTCCCTACATTAGGGGGGCAGATCTACTCCATTGAAAAAAAAGTCACTATTTAATAATTAATTATGACATACTTTTCCCAGTAGTGGGTAAGTGAATTAGAAAACCCACAGTGTCTCCCTCACCATAACCTTCACTGTACAAGAGAGAGAGAGAGAGAGAGAGAGAGAGAGAGAGGTTAAAATATAAATTGAATGATATATCTATTCTCACATATACGTGCAACTTATATTACCATATTTCAATCACATTAATGATATTGACCATAATAATATTCCAATATCAGGGGCAGAGACAGCATTGGGGGTTTGGGTGGTAGGAGGCTGATAAAGATAGGAACATGATGACAGGGGAGAGTATGGAAGGTAGATGTGACCCATTCTGTGTGAAGCGTAGAAGCTAAAAAGTAATGTTCCTAAATGTTCCTCAGATGCTGTATTTATATTCTTATACAATAAAGCAAAAACAACAATTGAAAGTTTGAGAAGTGCATGACTATACATACATGTAAGTTGGTTAGTATATAGTTACCAAAATACATCAGCAACAGTACATTGATGTGACAAATGACATTGTACATAGTTACAAAAGTGAGGGGCTAATTACTACATGTTCATAACACATACATGTACATTGTAATTAGCTTTCATACACACTGTTGTTAGGAAGAGAATTAATTTCAGTTTGTGTTCTATTTGTACTTATTTTAAATTATTACTACATGTGTACTGGTTATATCACACATATTAGCTTCCCCTTGTCTAGGAAGAGTACTTATTTTAAATTAATACTACATGAGTACTGGTTATATCACACATATTAGCTTCCCCTTGTCTAGGAAGAGTACTTATTTTAAATTAATACTACATGAGTACTGGTTATATCACACATATTAGCTTCCCCTTGTCTAGGAAGAGTACTTATTTTAAATTAATACTACATGAGTACTGGTTATATCACACATATTAGCTTCCCCTTGTCTAGAAAGGGTACTTATTTGAAATTATTACTACACGTGTACTGGTTATATCACACATACATGTATTAGCTTTCCCTTGTCTGGGAAGAGTACTTATTTTGCTCCTCATGTTAAATCATATGCAGTAATGACAATAATCACATGAAGTACAAAATCCAATAATCTTCAAAGCTAAATATCACATCACCCAACACTAAGTAAAAGTTCGGCTTAGTGATAATGCTAGTTAAAGAAAACAATGAAGCTTCATATACAGACACATGTGGGTGGTAACCATATAGTAACCTTAATCAAAGTGATTAATTATTATCAACAGCTACATGTACATCTTCTCAATAACAGGCATACTATATGTACTGACACATATTTCATTACCTCTTCACATGTAGCTAACATATGGTCTCATGATAGTACAGTTATATTAGTTACATGTAGCTAACGTATGGTCTCATGATAGTACAGTTATATTAGTTACATGTAGCTAACATATGGTCTCGTGATAGTACAGTTATATTAGTTACATGTAGCTAACGTATGGTCTCATGATAGTACAGTTACATTAGTTACATGTACATGTAGCTAACGTATGGTCTCATGATAGTACAGTTATATTAGTTACATGTAGCTAACGTATGGTCTCATGATAGTACAGTTATATTAGTTACATGTACATGTAGCTAACATATAGTCTAAGATCATGATAGTACAGTTATATTAGTTCTCAACACACCTGTAATGTTTTCCTCTGCTCTGATGAAATTTTGTTCCTTTCTTAGATCTCCATGAGTAACTCAACTTGTCATATCCACAAGGAGCTTGAAGATTAGCTAAAGAGACAGTACTATAAGATAGCACATTCATACATGTACATGTACACGTATATATCAACTACGTGTAAAGAAGATTTGTATAACCAACAAAGTTAAGTCTGTTCACTGACAACAAGACTAAGCTATGACTTTATGTGAACTATATTACAGTTTCATAAAGTTAATACATCATAACTGCATATACATACATGTACACAAATTGAAGAAGAAAGAAGGATAATAATAGCATTATTAATCAATAACAATATGGACGTTTTTGTGATCAAGATGATCAAACGTGATGACTTCATCAAGCATTGATATTGAGTCAACTGTCGGAAATTTGACCTATTTTCATGACACTTGTCCTGCTCCTATAAACACTGCATGACTGGCTGTTTCTACACCACTGATCAGAGCAGTGAAGCATCAGACATAGGGCAAGCAAACGAGTGATTGCGATTGAAAGCTTTTTAAGCACATTTTTTGGAGTGGTTGGAGATTGTTTTAAGCATTTAGCACATGTGCTTGTACTTAAGCACTTCATAAGACTAGCACTTTAATAAGCACTTTTGAGCACAACCACTATAACTCAATAATGAAGCAAAAGTTTGAAATTTTACCAAAAAAAAATGCGAAGGATAATTATATGGAGAAAGTGAAGATAAAAGGATTTTTGGTAATATTAAAGTTATGAACATTTTTCTGAGGTCAAGGTGAACATGAATGACCTTTAGTGAATTTCATCTCAGTATGTGTGGAAGTTCAAGAGAAAATCAGAAGACAGAGAGATAGCTTTGAATATTATTATAATTATTGCTATTAGACAGCCTTATATATATACATGTACATGTACATGTAATTTGGTTCTACAAATATTCTGGATTAAAATGTGATACTATATATATATCTTAGTTAAGATCAATACAACATGTATATCACGAGTTTGAAGATCTCACCTAGACTCTGACTCCAACCCAAACGTAGCGCGCCTCCTTCAGCAGTCATATCATCAATATGAACCTGAATACAAGTTAATAATTAAAACTAACATTTGAATATCAAAATACTTACCTCATAGTACCAGGTCCCTTGAGAAACTCCTGATGCGACAATAGAGACTCAAATAATAACACACATGTATAATACAACATACAGTACAGTATCTGTTCAGCTACTACATACTATATAAGTACTTTATTACTCATTTATTAACAGTACTATCCATATAGGATGTTTCAATATTCATTGTTGTGATTCTTATAACACAATGAAATATTTTTTGAAAGACCAAAACATTATTTCAAAAATATTTCATTGAAAAGCTGAAGAAGACACTCAGGCCAAAACTTTCTTTCAAGAAATATTTTATTTTGTGATAACATTTACATGTAGCCTGGTGTCAGCCATTGATGAAAATGGTAGAGATACATGTATTATCTTCCGCAAGAAGAAAACTGCAAACTGTCCATGAAAGTATATGTACATGTATGTACAAGTCTAATACTATATCGGATCATTTGAGAGGATCTTTAGAATGAAAGAATTATTACCCTCGCCGCGTAGCGTAGGCGGAAGGGTATGGTAACCGTTTTGTCTGTGTGTCTGTGTGTTAGCATTTTTTCTGGAAAAATAAAAACATTGACATTTCAAACTGGGTACTGGCAGACTTCAAATTATACAAGGAAAAAAAATAACGTAGGAAATTTTCTAAAACCTTTTGGTGCTAAAGTTATGACAATTTTTATAACTCACAGTTACCATTTCACGACTTTAAGATGAAACGAGAGCAATAACGAGAGTAAATATGGACACACAAACACAAGTGATCCTGTTTCATGGCTGTTGCTAGCCAAGAAACCCTTCAAACCAAAAACAATCGAGGTAATAATTGGTACACCACCATTGATGCACGATAGAAAGCTACTTAGCTCCACCTACAGGTATTTGCACGTACGTGCATTCTTGCAAAGCGTCATGTACTAAACACGTGATAGAGGTGATTCAATACGTTTTCACACGTTGGAGACTTTAGAGGTATACTTGAGAACTTCTTCATTGTTTTTTGAAGGAAAACAGAGAATAATATGTAAGATATATATACAAATTATACATTTCTTTCATTGATATTCTTGTTTTGTCCTTTAGGATATAAATTTATAACAGTTTTAATGCCCATAAATGTTTTTTTTTTAAATTTATGTGTATTCCATGTAACAAAAGTATTGTTTGTTTTATACACAAACTTTATTATATTTCGAAAAAAGTTGTAGTGCTTTGTATTACTTTGCCACACAGGCGAGGGTCCCATCCCGACGGCGCTCGTTTACATAGCACTACTACATATACATTACAAAAGCTACTCCACTTTTATAGAACTCTGTACATATTACTCTACTAGGATGATCACATGTACATACATGTATAATTCTGACACTGAGTATAGTTTCATAATTTCACGTACCATGTGTTGCTCTGATCATACAATAACCTTTATCTCCAGCTGCAGTCAATCTGTTTTCACTAACTTTAATCTGTGGGGCTAAAAACAAAACAGCATTGACCATCTGTGTTTTCATAACACACTAACTACAAATCCACACACTTACAACAGGTATTGAATATCAAATGGACAATAGGCTATACTGAAAACACTAACTCATTTGGGAATTATCATACATGCCTTTACTATGTTAACAAGCACTGTACAGCAGAGACATACAAAAATATTTATATAGTTTACATATATATAATTATGTTCCATACAACCCAATTTAAAACCAGCCTTCCCGAGTTGATAGTGTGGAGTTTATTAATTAACAGTTAGGATTTGGGTCTATGAGTGATAGGGTTCTGATGAAGTCATATTGGAGTTAGGATTTGGGTCTATGAAATAGTATAGGGGATAGGGTTCTGATGAAGTCATACTGGACCAGTATGAGTTAGGATTTGGGTCTGGTTCTGATGAAGTCATTTGGACCTGTATGAGTTAGGATTTGGGTCTATGAATTAGTTTAGGGATAGGGTTCTGATGAAGTCATATTGGACCAGTATGAGTTAGGATTTGGGTCTATGAATTAGTTTAGGGATAGGGTTCTGATGAAGTCATATTGGACCAGTATGAGTTAGGATTTGGGTCTATGAATTAGTTTAGAGATAGGGTTCTGATGAAGTCATATTGGACCAGTATGAGTTAGGATTTGGGTCTATGAATTAGTTTAGGGATAGGGTTCTGATGAAGTCATATTGGACTAGTATGAGTTAGGATTTGGGTCTATGAATTAGTTTAGGGATAGGGTTCTGATGAAGTCATATTGGACCAGTATGAGTTAGGATTTGGGTCTATGAATTAGTTTAGGGATAGGGTTCTGATGAAGTCATATTGGACCAGTATGAGTTAGGATTTGGGTCTATGAATTAGTTTAGGGATAGGGTTCTGATGAAGTCATATTGGACCAGTATGAGTTAGGATTTGGGTCTATGAATTAGTTTAGGGATAGGGTTCTGATGAAGTCATATTGGACTAGTATGAGTTAGGATTTGGGTCTATGAATTAGTTTAGGGATAGGGTTCTGATGAAGTCATATTGGACCAGTATGAGTTAGGATTTGGGTCTATGAATTAGTTTAGGGATAGGGTTCTGATGAAGTCATATTGGACTAGTATGAGTTAGGATTTGGGTCTATGAATTAGTTTAGGGATAGGGTTCTGATGAAGTCATATTGGACCAGTACGAGTTAGAATTTGAATCAGGTTATGAATTTGGTCACAACATACTGTATAGATATGTATAGTACCTCTATCATGTAAAGTTAGTAATACTGTAGGGGCTATCCAGGGGCGATAGACCTCAGGAGGTATTGGTCTTCCAGCCATGTCTTCACTGTCTAGCATGATGGAGGAATGAGGATCTTTCTCTGCTAAGACATAACGATAACCATCCTAAAAATGAAATACATGTACATTACATATATATAATTATGTACATGACATGTACATTGTACATGTATGTCATATACATGATGTATATATACATGTACATGTATATAGTCATCCTAAAAATGAAGTACATATATGTACATGTATATATGTGTGTATGAAACGTACATGTACTAATCATGCAGGTATAAGCTTAACTTACACTAAACTACATACGAATACATATTAATCATGAATACCTTATTATAGGGGTACTCCAATGGATACCCATGAGAAAGACCTTTGTTTGGTATAACAATATCACTATGATTGAAGGAAGAACACATGCGTTAAAATTTTAACATCTGTCATAAAATTCAAAGGAAACATGTACATGTACATGTTATTAAGCTATTTACATGTAATACATTTTCATTTGTTGATGTACATGTATACATGTACCAAATGTACATGTTATATGTGAACATATTCATGTACAAATACATATGCATAATCAGGCATACAAGGGAGAGGGATGTCCTTCTCCAAAGCTACTTTTTCTCCCCAAGCTTAGTGAGTGTTCAGTTGTCTAACGTCTTAGAGGCCACTGGATTTGAACAATTGCCGGGGAGGGAGGGAGGAATATCCTGAGATCCTCAACAGGCAACAGTACAACCCAAATGCCTAAATGCCTATAATAATTATTATCTAGCTAGAAAAAAAATTCTCTATGAAACCATGACAACACATGACAACACATGACAAATGACTAACCTTTTTGCTTTCTTACTGGCTGATTGAGTCTGGTTTGTATCAGCTTTCCTTTTCAATTTACCAACACTTTTCTGAGGTATTGTTTTACTCTCATACCTTTTAGGACCAATGGTAGACAGATCCTACATATAAACATGGACATTACATGTGTGTATATGTGCATACTTGTATTGAGCACTGTACAATGTGATTACTAGTAGTCCATATTCCTTGAGCTCGCCTAATTACTGGTAATGACCAGGGTTGTCAATTCTGTTTACTCCTTAACTACATGTAGTATAATGATTTATTTAGAAGAGTTCGCCTCTCTTAAAAGAGCTCACTACTGATGATATACGAATTTATAGGGTGTTTGGTTTTATAAAGATCTGGTTCAAGTACATGTACATGTAATTTAGTGCCATCACTGGCCATACTTATTGTCTTTCTCGACGGTTAAAGAGTGTAATTAATTCATACATTTAATCTCTATGGTTATTAAGCTGTATAATGTACAGTACATACACTGTACAGTACATACACTGTACAGTACATACACTGTACAGTACATACACTGTACAGTACATACACTGTGCAGTACATACACTGTAAAGTACATACACTGTACAGTACATACACTGTACAGTACATACACTGTACAGTACATACACTGTACAGTACATACACTGTGCAGTACATACACTGTACAGTACATACACTGTGCAGTACATACATTGTACAGTACATACACTGTGCAGTACATACACTGTACAGTACATACACTGTGCAGTACATACACTGTACAGTACATACACTGTACAGTACATACACTGTACTTTACTCTCTATCTTTACTGCAATCTTCATACCTGATCCACAAGACCAAATTTGCCATCCTTTTCAGTGAATATTATAGTCTCTGTTGTCTAAAGGGAGTGTTAAAAACATGTGAATTGCAGTATTATACATAAATTACCAACGATAAGATGACTTTTCATTAATTTATTAAAGACAGAGTTATCAGAGAGCATGGTAAAGTCTGTTCATATTCACAATGTCCTCAAAATTAGGATGTGATGACTTTATAGTGTATAGTTTAATGTCATAAGGGTAATATATAATTATACTATAACTCAATTGTTGAAATTTGACATACACAAAAAAGAATGGGAAGGATAATTATATTATGAAAGTGGTACAGGTAAAAAAAATTGTTGGTCATTCCAAACTAATGTTATGAACATTTTTCTGAGTCATGGTGAATGTGAATGAGCATTACTAATACTCTCTATGTAGAGATGGCTGCCCATACCTGAAATCTCTGTAAATATATATATGTTTGAATTTTTTTGTGCTTTAGCTCTATTTAATCACTATTTCATTTAAATCTGACCTTCCATTAGCAAGGTTATGAATATACAAAAGAAGCATTACATGTACAACATTGATTTCCTATTAATGGAAATGGAATGTAAAATTAGATCTAACAGACCAACTGGTTCTTCAGGATAAAATTGAGGTACCATTCTGATACATACACACAAACACAAAGTACAAAGAAACAGTTGACCTTTTCTGTACAAAAAAATCATCTCGTAAGTTAAAATGGTAGTGCTTTTGGAAATTACCTCTTTTCTATTTCAGTATGGCACTGTGTATATATCGTGAATGATTATCTCATGTACAATAATTATATACACATGTATGCTCCTTCTTGCCTCTCAGTTGTGGCCTTCTACTTACAGTACCACATACAATGTACATATATTATGATTTGTAAATGAGAAAATTAATTACAGTACTGTATATATAAATTATTATGAATGAGGTAATTCTATTGACCAGATATTTCTGAGAATGTCCAATCTCATTTATACTTTGTATGTATATAAAATTGAAAATCAAGGCATACAACCATTAATTTAATGAAAGTCACATTTTCATATTCTTGATTACATATTGAAATAAAAACACACACCACACACAGCAAGGGCACAACTGAGAGGCAGGACCAATAACATTATGAGCTAGTGATGTACCGATATTCCAATAAACCGATAATTACTTTAGATATGTATCAATAACCAATACTGATCTGATATATCTACCTTCTGGTTTCTGATTCTTTCAAGAAAAATGAGCATTTTCTCAATAATTATGAGTATCATAAAAGCAAATAATGATGCTTTAACCACAAGAAATGACATTATTGGTACAATAAATGACCAGTGCCGATACTAAAAATAAAGGCTGATAATGACCAATATTGATCACCGATCTGATTATTGGTACATCACTATTATGAACTATATTATATTCTAAACAGAAAGTACAATAGTTGTGGAACTGCATGTGTACAACTGCAAGCTCTCTGATGTGATATTGAAACTACTATGATATGGTTTCGTTATGGCTCACTAGGTAATGTAATCACTAGTCATGACGCCTTTTATTACAAAGAGGAAAACCAATAATTGCTTTACTCCGTAGTGGTATAAAGCTATACATCATGACAATCTACCATTCATACACAGGACGTGACATCATCAGCATCCAGCTAGGCAAACCTTATTTAATTAGACATGATGCTTTCACTGTTGAAGACGTCTGCCTTATTGTAATAATAAGGTTTCATGAATAGTGATTAAATTAACCTTACATTGATTACTATGATATCCTCAAACACATATCAATCCTTTCAGCAAATGATGCACTCCCAAAGAAACATCTATTATAACTTTCTAAAAAATTTAGTTGTTTTTCAAACAAACACGAGTATGAGCAATGAAGTCCACAGAAACAAGAGTACAATCATATACATTGTAAATGACCACACCTTTATACAAAAGAAAATGTTTTCTGGGACCCAAAACATGTTTGTATTGCTCCCACCAGCCCTGAGATGTAGTATAGTATTTGAACAATAACAAAATGATAATACAATACACTCAGTACTCTCCAATCTAGAAAACCTTAATCCTGATCATGGAGACAAGCTCTTTATACAGAATTCATTAATTACTTTTACAGAAGCATGTATGTACATACATAGGTATGGACATGAGGATTAATACTAGTGTTGGCTTAGTATGACAATAATGGATGAATATGTCTACATAAGACTTAATAAAATATACATACATAGTTTATTATGAATTTATGAGTCAGTTTCTATTGCATATATAATATTTGCATGTACTCTAAACCTTTCATTCAGTTATAGTTTTATTATTAAAAAACATTTCCAAAAGGAATTTTTAGTTACAGTAAACAACAAATATTAAAAATGAGTTGTTATTTAGAAACTAACCAGTTTAGTAGATAAATTATTTCTCCAGTTTCCAGATTTGCTCCTCTTTGTACAAATAATATCCCAATGATCCCACACAAATGGATAAATATCCTGTAGAATATATTTATTAACAAGTTCCAATAAACATTTGAGAAGCTGTAGTCAATTCATAAGGCTAATATATACAGATTGATGAATGGTACAATAAATAGAGAAGAAAGGGTTAGCTCACACTAAATGTTGTACAGTTGATGTACTTGGAATGGTAGGAATAATTATGATAATGTTTAATGAATTTCTAGATCATTTCATACACCTAAAATGACAGCAACACAAATTAAGATCTAGTCCAGTACTCGAAATAGTTTTTGAAAGTGTCCAGCAGAAATATTTGGAAAAACAATATTTCGCCAGCAAGTTGTGAATTTTGTCAGGAAAAACTTCCCACAAACCAGCACTGTACCCATTTATGACTTGTGAGATATAGAAGTAACCCACTATGCCCCACGGCTGCTCTTGATTAATAATTAACTTCACTGTGAGGTTACTATTTTTACTATTAATTATTTTTATAACCTGATCAGACAATTTGTCCAGTCAAATGCAATTTTGTTCAGACAAAGATGCCAGAAAATAGCCAATTACTGGACATGCATAACACCATATATGTACTTGTAAATAGGGAAATGTTTATGTGTAAAATTGTGTGAAAGTATTTCGTAATGATCCTTATTAGTATAGTGAGACAATGCATTTGAATTTCATTACAACCTGGCTTACATGTATTGTAATATACTTGTACTAATTACCTCATCTAGATCAAAATGAGTCTTCATTTCTTTATCCTCATTAGCAGATTGTGCCATCAGATTAGCTATTGCAGTGATGCTAACCTGAATGAAACCTGTATGTATCAAATTACAATAACTAATTAAAGACATTCAAATTTCGCCCTGACCTAAAAAATGTACATAACATGAAGCATTTTACCACTCTGTTCTAATGCAGAGAATGGCAAAGTTGATCCTTTTCTACATCATAGAGTTATACAGTATCTTGTGCTAAACATTTTCTGGCTCTATTCAAAGTCCAGGCTTCATACAAATACTGAAGTAAACTATTACATTAATTTATAGATTAGAGTTAGGTAATACAGTGTATGTTGATATTATTGTAGAATCGTGCTATTTTCTGCCATGATTATTACGTCACAGTTTCTGGATTATCAATAATCACATCATAGCTGCAAATAACTATGTGTATGATACATACATGTACGTGTAAACAAACACATGAAGTAATATAAAATGGCATCATTTGGGTTTTCAATGAGTGCTATAAATTCAGAAGTTATTTGCTGAAGTGACACTAGTATTCCAATCCCATTATAATCTTAAGTATTTTTTTTTTACATATTTTCAAAGAAAAACGAATAACATATGCATTCAGTACAGCTGGTCCTGTTCGATTTAGTTGAAAGGTACACTAACATCAGTATCACTAACTGTAACACAGTTTACACTACTAGCTGTAGACTCACTACTAGAGGCTTTACTAGATGCTGAGTTACTACAGAAAGACACTTCCATGTTTTTGTTAGAGCACATACACTTTCGTACTTTTAGTGTAATTTTCCGCAATCTGCATTATTATCCGTTACATTTCGAGTAAAGAAGTAAAAATCCGTGTAGTTGGAGGCACTGCTAACTGTAAGGATATTGCCATGCAATAATGCAATATACATTTAAACAATAATATTTTTAATTGTGCTTAACTTCCACTGAAAAATGTGTTTTGCTGTTTGTACGTCATCACAACCTAATTTTGAAGTCACTGTGGATGTGAGTAGACCGAGAATTATATTAGAGTGGTGGTAAGATTCTAACTTGCATTTAGTACAGTTTGCCCAGTATATATTTAATTAACCCTCGCCTCGCATAGGCGAAGCGGAGGGCCACTGTAATCGTTTTGTCTGCCTGTCTGTCTGTTTGTCTGTCGGAAAAATTCCAGCACACCTACGAACATTGGCACTTTGAAAATACTACCAACAGATGTCAAATCATACAAGGATCAAAAGTAACAATAGGCTTTTGCTAAAACCTTTCTGTTTTAAAGTTATGACAATTTTTGTAAAACCTGAATCATTCTCAAGTTGTTTCCCAAATCACACTCGTGGGGAGGGTTCTGCACTGCAAATGCATTCATTCTATCTTAGTGGCCTATATACATATATGTATTATCTGAGAGGCAGTCAGAGGTGGTTAATTTATTTGAGAGGTGGTTAGTCATGACCAGTGTGGTCAGAACATTGATTACACATATTAAATAATGAGCCACTGAAGGTCGCATGACCCTCCCTCCCCAGGGGTGAGGAAACATTGAGCCAACTGCCAGACAATTTGGCTTATTTTTGCCACTCTTGTCCACACCACTGTCCCTCCCTTGTTGCAGATTTATATGCAAGTTAATCTATGCTATAATTATGAGCGAGGTGTTTCATGAAACTTATGTCAGCTTTAGAACTTTCGAAGTATACATGTTCAAAGTTTCTAACTTGCTTTGTTAAAAAGAGGAGTCGTTAAGACAACCAGTGATGTAAAACTCATGCTTCATTAGATGCAGGAAGAGTCTGGAAGACTAAAAGAAGCCACACCTAGCGGCTTTCCTTGCCTTTTTTGATAGCTTCTAGTTTAGTGGAGAAAATATTAGTTCTTGCCACTTTGGAGCTAGTGTATACATGCCAAGTATGGAACTCCAGGAGTGTCCAGTTTTTGAGGTAGAATGGGGTCAGACACACATACACACAGATAGAAATTTTTCCAAACCATTTACTGTAACCCTCCCGAAGGGGGAGGGTCAATAATACCATAAGAGAGGAGAGATTGGAAACAGCATATGTACACTATAGTGATATGATGGTGAATATCATTGTCTAGGGATGATGAACATGATTTACTAGGAAACAAACCATTGCACACAATGATAATAGATTGCATTTTATGGGAGGCAAATGTTTTCACCAAAATCTGAATATGTGATAACAGATCAGATACTACTACACACAACTTTATTGCCGTCACAGTGATTACGTGATCTTGTCTAGCATTAGCAATGCTCGTAGCAATGGAGATTCCAATCCCTCTTCCTTTTCTATTATCCAGGCATATGCAAATGAATGCCGTACATTTTCAACATCGTTAACTTACTTGCGGGTTTTTTAATAAGTGTCTCAGTGTTGCAACTTTTACACGTATACTCATAGTTTGTCAAATATGGCATCATTCCCCTGTGATAGAGAGATGTATTTAAAAGTGGACATTAATTAGAAATCACTGGCTAAACTCACTCCAGTGAAACATCAACTTGGTCTGATGAGAACCAATTGCCACATGTGAAACACTGTATTTGGAAAGGTTTGTCTGATTTGCTTGTCATGTTCTTTACAAAATTTATTTAAATGTAGTACTGACTAGAGAGTACAGACTAGTATATAGTACTGCAAAAAGGGAGGCAAGTTTCGTCAATTTTCGTTTATTTCCGGATATGTTAGTTAATTTCCGGATATCGTTTACATTGCGTGCTGTGTAACGAAAGCAGCCATTTTGTTTTTATTTTCTCAGAAGAAGTCACCATTACTGTAAACCAGCAATTGACTTCTAGTCTGTTTATTTGACCACCTTGGAGAGATCGTCCATGTCACAGTTCACCTCTGTAAAATTCTGGAGCCTTCACTAGCTCATTTGAGTGAGTCGCCATGGCGTCCTCGTCAGACAATAAACCTAACCTTGGTTTAGCCAGTTGTCTCTCAAATGTTTTCAAATTGGTGAGAAAGATTATTTATTATAAATGAAAATAGGTACTATATTTTTATTTTCAAAGACTATCGTTCATTATTCAAACTTGAAACTGTTAAATTCCGCCATTTTGTTGCTTACTTACATGTAGTCCCATCTATTTCACTTCCACTTGTAAAGCTTTTCATGTATTTGTATAGATGCCTGTGTTTTTATAAATAATGGAGGCCAGTAAATGATATGCTGTTTAGAATTTATTAAGTATCTCTTAAGCTTTTTTTGATTGTTTATATATATACGATAATTATGAATAAAGATATCTCGTATATATATATATATATATATATATATGTGACCGAATTTGCGAAAATCAGGCTTATGGGATAAAATTTGAAAATTGATTTTTTGTATTACCTGAATAGAGTATTCAATTAGCTCCAGAATGATATATGATACATCCCAATAACGCAAAAGACAAAGCTACAGCGGGGGATTAAACCGTTGTAGTGACAAATCCTTCATTTTGAGAAAAACGCAATTAAATCAATTATTAAACGTAATGACTGAAAACCTTTTTAGGAGTGGCTAGCGAAGCACAGGGATGTCTCTAAACTTCTCTGAAGGTATGAGTGAATAGGTAAGAGGTTAATGAAGCTTTTTATGTAGTAAAACAGTAATCACACAAGTAAGCCATAACTGACTATTTTCTCTCGTATCTCAAAATTAATAATTATCCCATAAGCCTGATTTTTGCAAATTCGGTCACATATATATATATATATATATACATGTTTAATTATTAATTATATATTATGCCATTACAAAAGCCCTTAGATATCACATAAGCAAATACGTTAATTATGATGTCAAGACTGAAGTTTAAAGTCTCACAATATGAGAACTAATTACTGTGCTGTTATGAAACTACTTGTCCTGTAGAAATGCATATATCATGGCTTGTCCTGACAGAGTTCACGGTTTACAGACATTCTGGCCTGATGTAATTTACATGGCCATGTATACAGTTAAAATTGCTTTAGCTTCATTGCCATTGTGTTGTGTGTCTGTGTCTGTGTGTGGACAGTATATTTTATGCGTGGACAGTATTTCATACTAGTTCAATTGGTCGACCTGAAGCTATTGAAAACAGTTTTATCGACTAGTATTGTACGTGCACATTCTTCCTTCATTGGCATGTATTGTTAATGAATGTCTTGACTGGCCATGGTTGAAGGTACTTGTTACAAGAAGCAGAAGGCATTTTGGTGAGACAACTAACTTTGTTATTATCATAATGACTGGTTACTTAAGCCTCATGACTATTAGTCGACTGGAGATAATCCCTCTAATTATTTGAGCTGTAGAATTTGATGGTTTGTGTGCCATTTGATGGTTTGTAAATTAACCAATTCCTCCTCTTAACCCAGCCCTTATTGCCGAGCACCTTAGTGCCGAGCACCTTAGTGCGAGGCAACTAATTCGGGAGTGTAGTGAAATCTCGACCTTAGTTTGTATATATATATATATGTGGTTCTGTCATGCTTAGGAATGCAATAATTAAACGTACGACCACAGGCACGTTAATTCATAGACCGCGTGTACTGTTGATGGCGCACTGCTCTAATGTAGAGATGAGTGAGGAACCTACAAGTGAGGGAGCTACAGCACGCCTTCGACGCCTAGCTACACTGAGAAAAAGAAGCAAAGTGCGGGAGCTACAGAAGAGGCCAAGACAGAGGAGAAATTAAGAGGTAGAGAACAGAAACAGCGAGATCTAGATGAGAGTGAACGACAGGCAAGACAATCCCGTGTATGTTAGCATCATCGCAAGGATCACAAGATGACAAATCACTAAATTCTCTCTTCTTTCCTGCCATTATAAGTGTCAAAGTCAAATAATTATACGATTGTGTGACTAAAACCACACCTTTCTGGATATTAAGCAACTATAGTGTAGTGCGAGCGAGACAGTCTGCGCATACGTATTCCTAGTAATGATAATTCAGACTTTGATATTCTATGAGGTCTTATGGTTGTACGTAATAAGTACATCTATGTATGTATAAGTACATTATTAGACATGTACATGTACATTGTATGTGTAATAAGTACATAACCATGTAGTTGTTCCTACATGTGTATATAAAATACATGTACATGTACATACATGTTGTAATTATATCGTTAAGAAAATTAACGTTTTTCCCTTTTTTTACATGTAACATGAAAACTTTGTAGTATACATGTACATTTGTATGTTATTTAGTGACTAGAATCAATGTACATGTACATGTAGTTTATAGATGTACATTCTCAACAACTGCATCTTGACACATGTACATGTAGTATAGTATATTCATATTGTTAAGTGTTCCTCGGTACTCATAGTAGTCATAGCTGTATGTACGTGTGTATGGATCCAAAAATCAACATTGAGAGTTCATGCTTAAATATACATTTATGTCATAAATAACAGCTGGGTTAACTGCCATGGTAAAACCAGTCAGCAATTTCAATACATGATATTGGAGTTTAAGATTGTAATAGTACAGTACATGTACATGTACTAAACAAATGTTTTGTGTTTTTTTTGATTGCTATTTATCTTCATTTGCATGTACATGTACATGTGTACGTGTACATGTATGTGTACATGTATATTCAATATATTGTTAGTGTTGCAGTCAGTGGAAGATACCCACACCCTGTGGTACACACACAGTACATGTATGTTATTCATGTAATTGAATTTAATGCTATGATATAAACATATACAGTGCCTGAACAAATGTTCCAAGCTTCGAACATCCTCTGAATATTCAAATTCTGTGGACGCCATTAGACTAATGGCACTTTAAATCAATTCACTATTCAATTTGGAAAAGCCTTTTTTTCCTGTTGATGTGCACCTACATTGCAATGCACATTCATGTACATGTACATGTACATGTACATGTCTTATATAAACATGTACATGTAAAGCGTGTACATTAAACTACACACACTATGTACAGGTGTGGTTAAGGAATGAACTCCAATTGAGTTATGTACATGTAGTTCAATCTTAATTGTGTATTGTGTGATTTGATTGTAGTACATGTACATTAGAGTTTATAAAAACTATACAAATTTTGATGTTGACAATAAATGTCAGCAGTTGTCTATCCACATAATTATATAATGTATATACATGTACATGTAATCTGTTTGAACATGTAACCAGATGAGTCTATGTTTGTATGGGAAGCTCTACAAAAGAACGTACATATATGTACATGTAAAGGTACATCATATTTATACATTTAATTAATTGTTTTGTGACTTTAGATGAGGAAATGAGCTGTCGGGAAATTATAATTTTTGATCAAATTCCAATTACTTGGCCATTTTGTATGACAATAAATGTAGGTACATGTACATGTACATGTATTTAGGAGCATCAGTAGAATTCTTCCTTATTAAATTAGTTGACTTCTTGAAACATGTGCTTGTAGTTTCTTTATAAAATGGCTGAATAATGAGTGTATAAATGCTAAACGTTTGAACAAAATTATTTATTGTTTACATGTACATGTACGGTATACCTCAAATAGTGTGTTTTCTCATCCACACTTACATATGCATACAAGTACATGTACATGTATACATGTAGTATACCATGTACAATGTACATGTACAATTGTACATGTACATGTATATTGTGAATACTGTGTTTTCTCATCCACACTCACATATACATACATGTACATGTATATACTGTACATGTATACACTGTAGTATACAATGTACATACATGTACATGTACATGTATATTGTGAATACTGAATAGTGTGTTTTCTCATCCACACTCACATATACATACATGTACAAGTACATGTATATACTGTATGTGTATACACTGTAGTATACAATGTACATGTATATTGTGAATAGTGTGTTTTCTCATCCACACTCATATACAAATTATACATACATGTACATGTATATACTGTACCTGTATACACTGTACTATACAATGTATGTTGTACATGTACTACTATGTACACAATGTACATGAAATTTACATTGTGTGTATTTTGTTAACTGATCAATTTTTTGCTATTCTTTAATTTTCTTCAGTCGGTCTGTGTTGATATTTGTAAAGAGTAAACAATTATTGATTGTGCTAAGTGTACTGTAATGCAATGATGTATCATTTTCTTTAGGCTAAAACTAACTACTAATGGGTACACACTACACAGTATCCCACACGTACACTTGACCTTTGCAACTGTATAAACATATATGTAATCCATGAGTTTTAATTGTTACATGTTAGTTGCTCAGCAGGAGAGAGAGAGCAAGCCATACATGTACATGTACATGTAGATTAAGCTTTGTTATGTCAAAGAAGGCTCATCTATCCATACAATACAATATTTTTTATATAAAATAACATGAAAGCTGGCAGCTCAAGTGGTACAGTAAATCTACCAGGTGTTTAATAACAAATGCACATGTCATTTTGTATACGCGATTGCATGTTTAATTACAATATTTTGTCATCATTATATTTGCCCATTGAAATGATCTCTATTCAACTGTTTTCTATATAAGATTAGGGAGGCACTACTTTCTGGTTGTCAGGTTTCGCTAATTGAAATTATTGAACAATTACAACTCAGATTAAATGTCAAGATGAGATTTCTATCTTTTACTTAATTACATGTATAATAATTTTGGTGATTATGAAGACTGGTTGCTCCCTTGTTGTCATATATAGCTCAATGCTCAGAGCACATCCAACAACTGCCAGCTCCTCTTCTATCTTTCTGTAATGGAAACATTTTTCCCTTTTTAGAATGTGAATTTATAATTATTATTAATAATTCAATGTTGAGATTTCTCAGAAGCAATGTTTATAATTATTGTTTATAAATATTAGTTTATGAGATCATCAGTCAGGAATGAATTTAATTAATATTCAAACTAATGGACACATTATGTACATGTACATAACTATTGTAATACATGTACATACTAGCGAATGCCTGCAGAAATCCTGCAAGCTACACCAGACTAGATAGTAGTCAAAGTTCTCTAACTCTTTTCTTCAGATTCTTATTCTTATCATCTAGTTCTCTAACTCTTCTCTTCCTTTCTCAACTTCTCTGTTTACAAAATTCTGGGCACAGTTTCACCTTGTTGCCATGGTTTCTTTCATTTCACTTGACCTTTGAACCGTGACATACATGTACATTACAAGGACAATTATATATAGATGTAATTGCATATACATGTAGATTAATTATTGCATGTGCATGTACATGTACATACATGTATATGATTATTATAAATTATGTTTTTAATAGGCTGAGGTAGAAGGTCTTAAATGGATACGCTATGTTGGACCAAACAGCATGACACTAGAAGCTCCAAAATCTGATCCTGTACTTACTTCATATGCTAAACTACTAAGTGAAGGGTAAGGGACATACACGTACATGTGGATGTGTGATGAAGGTATTGGACACCCATGAGGTCCAATTAATGTGACTCGGTACACATGTACATGTGCATGTAAAGTTCAGTGTTTAATGAGCATGGACTTGTCTATATATATATATATATATATATATATATATATATACAATTGGGATTATAATGAGTCTTTTATTGTGTATATTATACATGTACTTGTAAATGTGAGTAGAGCTGGAATGGATCTTGTCTTTTGCTGATATCAATACCAGTCAAGTGTCCTGATAATTGCTTTCATAAAAAAAAATTCATGACTTGTTTGTAGTGAAATATAAAGTATTACATGTGTACCTCGATCTTGCTGTAATGAACTCTAGTAGAGCCGAACAGAGCAGCCTTATACAGTACATGAAGTTTGTTGACTTTGTTCTCTACTCTACAAGCCTGAAATACTGCAATGTACTTCACATGATCAACTATCACTTGATCCCCTTTCTAGCCCGCCCTGGCCTGTATACATGTTACATTACTGCATGTACATTGTACATGTATATCCCTAAGATTTAATGTACACATGTACATGTATAATTATTATCATGTGTTATACATGTAGATATGCATGCTCATGGAGGAGATTATCACCTTCCACTGATGGTGTTAGTGGTGAGAGTAAAGACCTGTGGATATTCTATTTCACTATACTACCTGATCTCTCGGGAAAACTTGCCTCTGAATTAAAAGGTAGTTATGTTAATAAAAGCAAAGTATTGTGTACATGTACATGTGTACATGTACATGCATAAAAATAACAAGATACAGTGTATATAGAGAAAATAGTATCCCTATGACTGCTTTGTGGTGTCCAGCATTCAGTAATCATGGCTGACTTTATCATGCGTGAAACACAACAGCCTACATGTATTTTAGTTATTATTTTGATTATCTACTCTCTTAAGAACCTTGTAGAACTTTAGGAATATATTTTAGGTAGAATAGCTAGCTATTAGTTCCAGTCTCTACATAAGCTACAAGCAACATTCTTCTGCTGGTCTATAAAGCTTGAGCACGCGTTCTATTACGCGCCACACCTATTAATTGACCGAACGGAATGACGCAACTTCCTTAACTACGTATGCAGCGCATACTCACGCAGGTGACACAAGAATAAATATATATATATATACATATGTACATGTATACATTGTAGTGATTGTACATTAAACCCCGTGGAAAGCAATCATAGGGATGGCCCTACGGGCCATAAAAATTGCCTTTTACATGTATAAAAATGGGTACTTCCATTGTGTCATAAAATCATATACATATACAACTGTACATGTAGTCCTGTACATGTACATGTAGTGTATTATTCAATATCCCATTTTCTCAGAGGAAAGGAGTGGATCGTGGGAGGAAGGTATGTCTCCTGAATCGAGTGCTATGCTATTTAGAGCTCTTAATAGTTTAATTGAAAGGTAAGTAGTTTTGTTTTACATTATATACATGTACATGTGCGTGTACGTATAGTACATATACATCTATGTATAGTACATGTACATTGTACATGTACATGTATACTAGCAATTGTACAGGTATACATTTAAAATTTTATATGTATGTACAGCACGTATACATACCCATGTAATCATCTCCGAGGTTTTGATATGTTTTGAAGCATAGACCAAATTGGCTCAACCATGGTTAATGTGTGTGCCATGGGGAATACTTGAGCCAATTAACAAAGAGTTAATACTGTTAGTGACAATATAATCAGAATTACATGTACATGGACATGTGTAACTGTGTCACTGGCCCAAAGAGAGAAATGTGCAGTGACAAATAAGAAGCTCTTTGGGCCAATGGTGTGCCGTATGAGCTTATCAAAAGTACTGAATCATGTTGTAACCTGTACACAGTGTAATGAGTGTATAAATATGTTAGTACATGTACCTGTATAATTACGCACACTAGGCATAGTCTATAATACAGTATATTAATATGTATTAGTAGACTTTAATGTTGTGCTATAACATCTTATCCTCTTGCGACTCATTGATATTATATGTATATGAATTATATCAATGGTACTCTGAATGGATAAACACACACATGTACATGTATATATATTTCGGTGATACTCTGATTATCTCTGAATAATAAACACACACATGTAGTCATGTACGTGTACATGTATAAGATGTTTCATTTGGACTGGGCTAGCTGGGCTACCTTGGTAGCTCAGTTGGTAAAAGCATCTGTCCGGAGTGCAGAGTGTCGTGGGTTCAAATCCCACCTGAGGCAACTCATTTTCATTTGTCTTTTATTCTTTCTTTCTTTCTTTCTCTTCATCTCAAGTCATCATGTATGTATACATCTTAGTGTGCATATTGGCAAACAAATTACAAGGGTGGGCAAATGTCTAGCAAGGGGGAGCTTAACTTAAACAAATTTTAGATTTGCTGTTTACTTTAATACATTGTGTACAATACTATTGACTATAAAAAAACATCTGTTCTTTGAACAAGCACATGTACATGTACCTTCAGCCAAGACACTACATAACTGGATATGTGCAATATAATTATGATGTACATAAACTGTTTGTCAACAGCTCAAGGTTTAGCTGAATAGTTAACTAATTAGAGCACATGTACATGTACATGTGTATATATGTATATGTATTTGTTTGTTTCTCCCAGATCTCTTCTAAGTGAGAACTTTCTACCTCTTGGTAAATGGTATGCACGACCCGATCCTACAATGGGGTCTGATGGAAGGTGAGCATTAAATAGAATTATGTTCATGTTTATTCCACATTATCAGCCTTTAGATTAATCTTAAATGGGTAAATACATGTACATGTATGTAGTACATGTACGAACCACCTCCTCATTAATCTCATTAATTATGACCTAATAATGAATAGGTTCGTAATGAGGTGATAATTGAGGGATATTAATACCTCCTTGTCAATAAGACAAGTGTGGTTATAACCTATTATGGTATGGCAGTCAGTGTGATTGATGGCTGTCATATAGAGCCCTGGTTATACACTTCAATATACAGTATGTAGTATGTTATTACTTTCATTGTACATACATGTATATACATGTACATACATGTATATACATATACTAGTGTTGTTTTAGTTAACTATAACTAATACTAAAACCCCTTTTAGTAAGGCATTTTGACTTTTAGTTAACTAAACTATAACTAAATTACAAGTCTATTGCAATAACTACAACTAATTAAATGAAAATTGGCCAATAATGGGCACTTTTAGTTAGTTAACTAAAACTAAAACCCTTTTAATACGCCTAATATTATTTTAATTAATTAAACTATAACTAAACTAAAAATTTGAGAAACCAGGCATACTATAACTATAACTAAAAGTAGTCGTTATTGTCATACTAAAACAACACTAACATATACATGTGTAATGTACATGTATGTATGTGTACATACATGTACGTGTATAATGTATTTACATGTACCGGTACATGTACAATTGTACATGTAGCGTCACCTGATTTTTGTGGATATAAAAAAATTAATAACCTCACTAAATGATTATAGGGATTACCCCTTTGGAGTCATAGGGAAAAAACTGTTTTGTTGAAGATGTTAAGTTATACATGTACATGTACATGTACATGTGTGTGTATATTAAATTTGCTCTGGGATTCTGTGTTTGATAAATTTATATAACAATGAAGTACATGTACATGTACATGTGTAGCTATTATCGAATCAATTGCAAGCATGAAATAGCATTAATTCACCACAAATATTCAAATTATAGACAACTACATGTACATGTGTACTTGTACATGTACATAATATTTATCTATTCATTTATTTATTATTCATTTTTTTCAGGGGCTGTTTTTTGTGTAACTTTTCATTCTTCATTCATGCACATTTATTCATTTGTGCTAGTGTTGATGTGCGTGCAGGACCAGCTCTTCAACCACTTCAGGCTATACACTTGCGTCAAGCATTAGCTTCTTCATCAGGAATGCAAGGTACTGTGTATGTCATTATTATACCAATAATGTTACCATACTCATATGTACTAGGGCTGGGAAAAAGGTTCGAATATTCGAACCTTCGTTTGTTTACTGTGCATTCGAAGCTAAATTTCTCCCTTCGAAGCTTCGCTGCCACGCCCACTTCAATGTTTGCACATGCGCACTTATGCAATCTAAACGTGTGGTTAAAATTGTGGGTGTGTCCAAGAAAAGTTGAGGCTGAGTTGTTGGCTGTTTCTGCCTAAATTTTCATTCAAGCGATGCTAAATCCAAGTAGAAATAGTGACAGGAACAAGACTAGTACTTATTGTAAAGCAATAATCCAGTTTTGGAGGCATTGATAATAACATTGATAATAACACGTGCGAAGGTTCGCTCATTTTTGCAGACGAAGCTTCGAAGGTTGTTTTTCTACCTTCGTCCCAGCCCTAATATGTACATGTGCATGTACATGTGATAGTTCTCTTTGAAATTATAACAATAGAATAGAATCTCTATAAATACATGTACAATGTACATGTACATGTATAGTTAGTTTACTATGTATGCATGTACACATGTTCATGTACATGTGCATATGAAAGTTCTCTTTGAAATTATAACAATAGAATAGAATCTCTATAAGTACATGTACATGTATAATTATTAATTATGGTTTACTATGTACACATGTACATGTACATGTACACGTGTACATGCACATGTACACGTCATAGAATTTTATTTAGCTAAACATCATGTTTGATATATTTAGTGATTCTGAGTCCAAGTGGTCTAAATGCCATCATGACTGGTCACAGCTACAGAGTCACTGATCCTGGTATTGATGATCTATTAGATGAATGGAAGCTCTTCTATCCCAGAAGATTTGAAATAGATAAACCTTCTCAATTACCAGCTGCTGTAGAGGTTGTTTTAGGTGGTGTACGATTACGTTATCCCTCTCAGTTTGTTTTTGTGTATCACACGGAAGAAGGTGTTCAAACTCCACCACCATCACCTTTGGATGAAGGGATTATGGAAAAAGTGATACAAGGTGGATGGGAAGACACTAAGTGTTTTGATCCATTAGTGTAAGTACAAACATAATGTAATTCTCTTCCATAATGAATCACTTATACGTGTATATAATGTGTGCATAGTTAACACTGTACATTGAATAATAATACTAGACAGTGAGTATGTACATGTACAGTATGTATTAGTACATGTACACATGTATGTAGTGTGTAGTGTACTAGTACATGTGTAAGTACAGTGTACAGTGTATGTAAGGTGCAGTGTGTAGTGTACATGTACAGTATGTATTAGTACATGTACATGTACATGTACATGTGTAAGTACAGTATACAGTGTATGTAAGGTGCAGTGTGTACATGTACAGTATGTATTAGTACATGTACATGTGTAAGTACAGTGTACAGTGTATGTAAGGTGCAGTGTGTACATGTACAGCATGTATTAGTACATGTACATGTGTAAGTACAGTGTACAGTGTATGTAATGTGCAGTGTGTACATGTACAGCATGTATTAGTACATGTACACTTTGGAACTTTAGTACAAATAATAATCTCTCTACTCATCGAAATCTGCTCGAATGGTAGCTAGATTGGGTGTACCTATAATGACAATAGCCTAAATGGTGATTTAGACCCATTACATGATTGGATCATGATACAAACCACAATATATTTTCAATAACATTTCAAAATAATTTTCTATTTAGTAATTAAATGATGTAATACGACCCCAAGTAACATATTTCACCCGTGAACACCCGTTTCTAATCCCTTTACTTTATTATATATGGTATTTGTATATCATTCCATAGTATATACCATCCCTGTACAGAGTACAGTACCTGACAAAAATAACTTACGTTATACATGTAGTACATACATGTACACATACATGTACATGTAGATATAGTGTATGTACATGTACATTACATCTACTACTGTTGATTACGCACTATTCACATTCATACTCTATTTTCAGGCAACAAAAGCAATGTGAAGAGTGCCACTGTACGCAAAAGCTCTCAAGTAGAGACTCATACCACTCTGTATTAACTAAACCAAGGTAATGATTAGTGTGTGTGTGTACATTTTCATACATGCACATGTATTCAATATAGTCGCCCTCATCGTCTATTATCAAGTGGAATGGATTCTCTGTCAGAACGCTCACCTCGTCCACATCGCTATCGACCTTATAATGCAGGGATATCTCATCCAACTGATAATGCCACGCCCATGAGGGAACACCCAACGCCTTCATCTCTTAGTTTAAGTACTCCCATATTGAGTACTAGACGGAGACGACTTGGACCTCCAAAATACACAACCCCACTCTCTTCTCCTGCTGTAACTGTACCTTCTTCACCTGCCCTAAAGCTTCCTGGTCATGTTCCTCTCCCTCCTCCTCCTATTCTCTCCTCTGTACCTACTATCTCTCACCCACAAGGTATTTCTCCTGAACCAAGGAGTGGCAAGGCTAAGAATACGTATGACATTTCCAGAGTTGCTGATATAATGAAATCGTCTTCATTGGAAATGGAAAAATCATTCTTTCAGTATCTTTCATTTGATAATGGTTGGTGGGAATGTATCCATTTGCCTGAAAGTATATACTCTTTGCAAAGACTTGTACAACCACTTGGCACTTTGAGGGTTCCTCATGGAAATCCTTTAATGTCTTTGCCTGGTATTGCTTCATCACCTCAAGGCTCTGTTTCATTTCCTAGTCCAGGAGGAAAGAAGGTTTTAAGGTACACATGTATATTATAATCAGGATGTTTGATATTAAATATTCAATTGTGACCAGTCTGGTTCCCAGAATTTTATTAAGGAAGGGCTAACAATTATAATTTAATGGGTGTGATTTCCACATGAATATATTAGTTCAAGAAGGGAAAGGGTAAAATGGAGGATACTCAGATTTGTAAAGGATTCTAATCCCTTCCAAAAATGCTTAGAGATCATCCTGATTGTGGCTCTATTTTACCATCTTTGAATCTTGACTCATTGTACATGTAGATATGAATTGATACTCTGCTTTTGTTTGTATTTAGTAAACTATACAACTTACAGTATTATCAATAGTACTACAAGTGCCAGACTACATGTAAAAGGGATATGCAGTAGTACAGTGTACATATAATTTTTGTTAATTTCCCAACTTAGCCAGCAGTGTTAGTTATAATAGTTATAATAGTAACACTCGTAGCGTTGTTATGTAGTTATGTAACACTAATAGCCATTTGATTATCGTTCCATATTTCATTTTAGTCCCATTAGTAGAAGTAAGAGTAATCAGTCTATTAATGATAGTATTAACAGTGGAGATCAGAAATTAGCAAGAAAAAGAACTAACTCAGGTAAAGGACTTCGAGGTGGACACACTAAGATTCAAAGACGTGAAAGTGAAGTTGCTCCACCTGCCTCTATCCTGGACCCTCGTCGAACAATACAAGTTAGCATGGGATGGATGAACTATTCATCTTGAGGTTATTATAATATTATGTTTCTTACTAAAGGATGAAGCTGAAATAGATGCTGCTCATATTATTGTACAAGAAAATACACAAGAGGGAATGAATGAGCTCAACGAAGGAGGACTAGATGGAATGAGTAAGATATTACTGACTACTCTCTCACTTACCCTCCTATCTCCTGTATCTCTTTTCTTCCCATTATTCTCTTCCTTTCCTACCCTTCCCCACTTCTCCTTTTCCCCTTCTCCCCTTCTCCTCCTCTTTTATATTGTTCCTTCTTCTCATTTCTCCCTCTTTTCTTCTTGTCTTCAGGTAATGTAACTAGTAAGTCTTCCCTTAAACCTGGTAGTGGTGGTAATCTTGATCTAACTAGTGCAAGTGCTGTCAAGATACAAAATTATATTGGCAGTTTGTTTGATGACTCAGAGGATGAAGAGGAACTACATGTACATCCAGTTAGTCATCGTGTACATGTACATGTGTAGTGTGTGTGTGTGTGTGCATACAATGTACATACAATGTACATGTACATGTACATGTACTAGTCTTGTACCCATACTCTCATTAAAGATGTAAAGAACAACAGCCTGAATTCAAGTACTGTTTACATTTGCACTGATTAACTTGTACGAAAGCATGTAGACCTGGTCCTGGTTTGGAACAAAGCTAGGAGGAGCTACATGTATGGTACTATAGAGAAAGGGAGCCTGCACTGATTGATTTTTGCCTATGTTCTGCAAAACTGAACTGGAAAAGCCATGATAGCTGCAGTGTACATGTACATGTACGTGTAGTTTATAATATTCTGGGGGGAAATTAAAACATTAATCATTTGAATCTTCACTCTAAGATCCTGAATATGAGGCTAGTATTATTGTTCCTACATTATATATAACACTAGTACATGTATACTGTACATGTACATGTCTGCAATGTACATGTACTTGTACCTGTGTAGATCTACATTACCTTGAGATGTGTGTGTGTGTTATACATTGTATGTACAGTGTCATGTACTTGCATATTACATGTATACAAAATCATGTATAAAAGATAAGATTTTCTCTTGTTCTGTTCCAGTCAACTATGTCTGTTATGGAAACTGATGTTTTCAAAAGCAATGGCAAATCATCAAAGGTACATGTACATGTACAGTGTATATGTAATTTTATGCAGAATAACAATTACTTGTACAATGTATGTTTAATCATTCTCTCTCTCTCTCTCTCTCTTTCTCTCTCTCTGCAGCCTCTGGTACCTGAATCAGTACATCCTCTTGATTTCTCTCATATCTATCCAACTCCACCTTCTGTGGAATCAGCAGAGGAGAAATTTGAGGATGGTAAAATCATTGGGACGACTGTTTTGAGTGGGGTCAATTTCTCAGAAGAGAAAAATGAACTTTTAGAGCAATACTTAATGATAGTATGTTATTCTCAAAATTGCATACAAGTACATGTATATTCTCTGTATGAACAATGTACTTGTTCATGTATAATATACATATACATGTACATGTACATTGTACTTGTACACGTACATGACTACACGTACATGACTACACGTACATGACTACATGTACATGACTACATGTACATGACTACATGTATTTATAACTATTTTGTAATTGTTTGTTACAATTTTTAGAAACTAAGTCCGCTAGAAGATGTAGTCTCAGAAATTATACCAGAAGATTTCCTACCTTTATCCAATCTTACCAGTAATACACTACCATCAGCAATGAAGTATTATCCTCAACAGACTCCAGTAAGTTACATCTCTCTCTCCCTCCCTAACTCCTTCCCTCCCTCCTCACTCCATCTCTCCCTTTTTCCACCCTATCTCCCTCCTCCATCCTTGTCACCCTCGCTTTCACACAAGAGTCAATATGCACAAAGTAGATGTACATGTACATGTATATAATTATTATTATATAATGTGTGAACATGTATAATTACATGTATATATACATGTACATGTATTTACGTATATCACTTGCTTTGTTTTATGTATCCATGTTACCGTGTCCATGTAACTAAGGCATTAATACATTGTTGTGATGTCAGTAGTCTCAGTACATGATCCATAATGAGCAAGTAAATTACAGAAACTTGAACTAGAGATTGCAATTATTATAGAAGAATCATAAATTAAATTACAGCATCATTGGGATATTTTTCTCTATTATTACAAATGAATTGTTATCATGTATTCTTTACAGAAAACCTCATCCACCAATAGAACTGCATATCTCAACAAGACCACTGTATCCCAATCAAGGTATGTGTAAATGTACATGCAAGTATATTGTGATATACATTTCCATGTACTGTACATGTACATGTACCTGTATATTACACTACATGTACGTGTACATGTACAATTAGTCATGTACAGGTGTACATGTACATGTATGTAATAGTTAAAGCACTCCTTCAAGTGTCTGTACATCTATGATTACATGTACATGTATGTGGATCTTTTAACTGATTTACATGTACATGTATAATGACTGATGCATGGCGGATTCATACTTGACAGAGTGCTGTCTGAATTTTCACACAGCACTTATTTAAAAACAAGGTACATGTAGTACAGTACTGTCAGTGCCTTTGATAACGACCTGTACATGTACAGTAATGTTTCTGTGCACCATACTTCATGTTATATGCGCACTTTGTCATGTACATGTACATAATACATTGCTGTATGTACAGTATATCATACTACATGTACATGTACTTTATTGTTGATCTCCATGTACATGTACCTGTAATAATTACTGGTTTTAGTTACAGCTGTTTACATTTATGGGTATTAGGCTTGCTTGCTAAAAGGGTTTTGTTGATATACATTTAGTCTGGAATGTTTAACAACAATTTTCCCATTACCCTTTTGCTTATATCAAATTCATTCTTAAGCTATAAACTACAGTACAGTACATGTATATTGTGCAAGACATGTGCATGTACATGTGTACATGACTACATGCTCATATTAAGCTATACGTTATAGTACATAAGGTGACCACAACACAAATTTTGAGTGTGAATAGGCTTTTAGTTATGTACATGTATATGTACATGAACATGTATAATGTATCTCTTTTTCTTTAGCTCATCACGTAGTGTTAAATCAGAGCCACAGAAGTTCATTTTTCCTCCACCATCATCTCTTGTTAATCGTCAAAACCTTACTCTTCCTCTTACAACTGATCACACAATTTCACCTGTCTTTCCCACATCATACACATCTCTACCATCATCTTCTCCATTACGAGTACCTGGTAGATTTCCTCGACACATCCCTTCTTCGTCAATCCAAACTCCACTGGAATCTCCATTTGATCCAATTACACCAACTCCAATGTCGAGTTCAAGCCTGGTAGCCATACTCCCGGAAGCTCATGCTCTTTATATTAATTTAGCATTACTGGATTCAGCCCTTGGTGCTAATGTATCTGATGCTGTAAATATAGACATGACTGCTATACACAATATAATGAGAAGTAGGAGTTCGTACAGGCAAAGATTAGATAGTTATAGTAGCGTAGCTGGAATGGGATCCACATCTACATTAATAGGAGGTGGGGGAAATAGTTTTGAGGAGGATAACTTGTTTAGACTGGAGGAGGAGAAACCTCTAATGATGTTAGGGATTGCTGATTATCCTAGTCTAGGGTTCAGAGAGGACTTTATGAATACTCCTACTACTGGAGTCACTGATGACTGGTGTTTAAATTTTGGTTTAGGATCATCTGATGATGATGATGATGATAGTAAGTGTATAGTGTATCCATGTAGTACGAGTACAACAATGCAATGAAATACATGTACATGGCCCTTAGACAGGGATTTATGTACATGCAATGTATGTACATACATATACATGTACATGTATGTACATTTAACTGTCCCCACAAATACAATGTAAGCACAGTACAACTCATCACATAATAATTTAAGTCAAATGCTTACATGTACAACACTGTACCATAAAACACTTACACAGGAAGTCAATGATATTTGATTGTTAAGCTTCTTGTACAAAAAGGCTCATTGGCAAGTGTTTATGGCATGGTTTCATACGGGATTATTTGCTAGGGAATGGAAAGAATCGATCATGCAAAGCACACTGTTCCTGGGGAGGGGTCTGGGGTATGCTCTTCTATGAAATGTATTAAATTTAGGCTGTCTGATGTTGCTTCTGGTGGGCGGCTTTTGTGGCCGGCCCCAGAAGGCTTGTAGCTTAGATGTTGCATGTTAATAAAATCCTGTAAGGTAAGCATTTATTATGTGATGAATTGTACCTTTCTACATAACAGTCATAATAATCATATACATGTACATATATATGTACATGTAAGTAATTCCAAATACAGTCACAAAGTCAGTTTTTATACTGTATAATTTTTTTCAGCTTATCACAAGACTTCACAGTTCTTCCTATCATTTGTACAAGACTACTGTCTTCATCTGTGTCTTACTGGTAAACAAGAATCATCATCTTTATCATCTCCTTCTGGAACTGTTCAACCTTATCAACAACAAACATCAAATAAACAACAATCCAAAGATACATGCAGGTACATTTGTATGTAAACTGATTGTGTGGCTTGACTTGGTGTTTTTGTACTGAATATACTTCAGGGTTTCATACAGGGAGGAGAAAGTGTCAATCATACGAAGCACGTTTGCTCTGGGGGGGATCTAGGTGTATGGTCCCCCAGGAAATGTTTTACTCTCTGAGATTGCTTCTGAAAGGCTTGTAGCTCAGATGTTGTTGCATGTTGAAATAAATTTGGCCTGAAATCAAGGAGGGGAACTCAAGTTAGGAGGGATATCCCCATTTCCCCCTCGCTGTATGAAACCCTAGACTTTGAATAGACTTTTAACTGAACACTTGTACAAGTTTCTAGACTTCTTTTAAAGGGATGGAACCTTTCTTGAAGCCTAAGAACCCTTCATGATAATAACTATATGTGTACACTAGGGTTGGGCGATATTGAACATTAAGTTTTGCAGTTATTGCCTAAAGTGACTAACAATTATTGCAACTGATACTGTGATTATCAAAAGGCTCATTTTTTAAAGAAGAAACTTCCGATCCTTGTTTTGAGAGGTTGTGGCTCAAGACTAAGTGTTATAGTATTTTTTCAACTTACATATGTATGTAACTATTAGATACATGCAGTCAGACAATATATTGCCATTGCGATAATATTGGCAGACCAAAATCATGTGATGCGATTATTGGAATGTAATAATATTGCGATATATTGAATTATTACCCAACAGTAATATACACTAGTAACACTACATTGTTAACTAAAGATATTTTTCTGTATTATTATAATGTTTTATTGTTTTTTTCTCTCAGGTTATATCACACACAGAGTGTCTCTTCTGCTATAATGTGTGGCAAACAGCTCGTACTAAGTGGAAGATCACTCACCAGAATACCACACCCTCCATCCTCTGCTGGAATCAAGCAATCTCCTGCTCCTGTAACACTTGATAAAGAAGATAACTCAGGTATAATAATAATAAATATGTACATGTACATGTACATGACTGTGAATGAGAAAACAGGCTATTTTGGAGAATAATAATTTTGATAACATTTGCTATTTGTCCATTTTGTACAAGCCAGCTAATTTTTATTCTGGAAGAGGAACATAATTTAGTTTATATTTTTATGAAAAATACTCGAATAGTGTGACTTTAAATTAAAGTCAACTTAACGTTTGATCAAAATTATTATTGTCCTAATGGCTCGTTTCCTCATCCACAGTCACTTAATTATGTTTCTCTAATTACATGTACTCTCGTATACACTGTACATGTACAACAGTGTTTTTGATAAGCGTACATGTATGTGGTGTACCATTGGCCCAAAGAGCTTCTTATTTGGCGCTGCACAGTTCTCTCTTTTTGGGCCAGATGGCGCAGTTACATGTAATTATGATTATACATATGTTATCTCTATCACCATCAACTCTTTGTTAATTGGCTCAAGATGTATTCACAATGGCGCACACACTAACCATTGTTGAGCCAATTTAGCCCATGCCTTAAAACATATCAAAAACTATGTATGATGTACATCTATCAGCCATCCTTCTTTTCCTCCTGCCTCTCCTCCTCCTCTACCTCCCCCTCTATCTCCTCCTCCCTCTCCTCCTCCCTCTCCTCCTCCTCCCTCTTCCTCCTCCCTCTTCCTCCTCCTCTTCCTCCTCCTCCTTTTCCTCCTCCTCCTTTCTCTTCTCCTCCTCCTTCCTCTCCTCCTTTCTCTTCTCCTCCTCTTCTTCCTCTTCCTCTACCTCCTCCTCCCTCACTTCCTCCTTTCATCTCCCTCCTTTCATCTCCCTCCTTTTCTCCTCTCTTAGCTGCCTGGATTCTTGATCTCTTGTCATTACCAACAAAATTTATTACAAAAAAACTGAAAGAGTTGAAAACAGTATTTCAGAGTAGTTTTCATCATGCTCCATGTATCAAAGTGTCCACTAAAGGTCCTCTTTCATTGAGAGATCTACAAACTCTAACTCCCAGTCAAAGTCAGTAGTACATGTACATTTACAGTACAACATTGTATACATGTGCATGTATAAACTAGGACTGGAAACAGATCCTGTTTTTCACTTCCAGGATATCCATTCACAATAACGTTCTGATACCAGGATAATTGCTCTAAAAATTCTTGACTTGTTTGCACTAAAATATAAAGTATTACCTCACCTTTTTGCTGTAATCAACTGCAATAGATGTTTGTACATTTGTACAAGCAGCATTGGTGTTTACAGATCGTTCTACGCTCTAAAAGCTAAAAATCTGGTAACACAGAGCAGGACACTTATCATTGCATTTATGATTTCATGTGTTTGGTTTCTGCACATGTGCAAACCAAGTACCTGTGGATACAAAGAAACAGACCCGTCATGGATAATTATCCAGATAATCGAGTATCCATTCCAGCCCTAGCATAATCCATGAATTACTGCATGTATATTCATACATACTACATACATTATACATGTACATGTACAGTGTAGATCATAATAGGTTCATAATATAATCAATTATTGTTCTTTTCTCATTAGCTCCTGCTGGTGATGATTGTATTCCTTTACCAATGCAACCAATTGTTGTTGGATATGATCATGAATGGATGAGTGTCTCACCTTTTACTGTATTAACATGGGTAAGATAACCATTCACCAATATTACATGTACATGTTCATACAGGCGTATGAGATGTTTGATTCGGACCCTGCCAGCTGAGCTGCCTTGGTAGCTCAGTTGGTAGAGCATCTGTCCGGAGTACAGAGTGTCGTGGGTTCAAATCCCACCTGAGGCAACTCTCATTTTCATTTTTCCATTGCCTCAGGTGTCTTTCTTTATTTATTTCTTTTTTTCTTTCTACATCTCTGATAACATCATGTATATCCATGATAGAAAAAGGTGGAAAACAATTTCAGACCACAAGGGATCCGTGGACAGCATTGAAAATAATAATCACATTTTTAAAAAGAACAAAGCTTCTGTTCATCCCCCATTTAATTAGATATACATGTATCTACCCTTGCTTAAATCAGGATACACACACACACACATGCACACATGGATAAACATATACAAAGTTATACACACTCACATGTGTTGTATATCAACTCAAATCATATCATTCATTGTGTACATTCAAGTTTTACTATTCATTCTTCTTCATTAGGACAAGTTATTGTTAGAGCCATTCTCTTCTCAGAAACATATTCTATACCTAGTGTTAAGTCCTGGAGGAAATACATTCACTGACACATTGAGAACATTCTTCCAAAATCTAAGTATTGCTTACAAGGTACATGTGTACATGTACTTACATGTACATGTATGTGTATATATTTATACATGTACAAACATGAATTGTAAATGTTCAGAAATAAAGTACATGTACATGTACTCTCTATTTGAGAATAATACAAGTCGTTCAGACTTTTACAATACTAGATAACTTACTTTTTTTAAACATACTGTTGTACACTCCTTGGCACACAAATTTAACATCTTATGTTGAAGAATAGATGTCTAGCACTCTTTTCTAACTCAATTGCTACTTAGAGAAAAGCCTAACAAACACTGCTAAAGCACTACTTCAGCTAGCCATGGGCTTAAAATTATGGGTGTGACACATAAATTATTTAATTAATCGTATATTCAATATTTCTATATGCAAAATTTTGCAATACTGTACTGCAGTACAACTAAATACCGATATACCGCCCAGCCCTAGTCACATGTACATGTACATTGTACATGTATATTATGTACATGTATTACATATTTAGAATTGTAAGCTGGGAGTTCATATTCCACTGGACAAGGGAACATGGGAGCAAGGTATTATTACTAATCTGGATAAGAGTACTGAAACTGAGGAAGGTAACGAAGAAAAGAAAACTAAACCAGGTATTTATAGGTGTACATGTACATGTATAATATACATGTATGTATACATTATGTATATTAAATATACAATGTATATCTGTATGGACAGTATAGGAACATCCCGTATAATCTCATCAGTTTACACATTCAAAATAGTATACAAACCACAGAATACAATAATTTCATGCTCGAGTAAGAACAAATACATCCTGATATAACCCTAACAATGTCAGTACTCCTAACATAATTCTTATACCATTTGAGACTATATAAATACAACAAAATTGCGTGACATCTTATATGAACAAACAACCCCTTTTATTGAAATGCCGTATGACTAACTGTTTCCATATCCCTGTATATACAATGTACATGTACATGCACAATGTAATGATTGGAAATAAATTTCTGAAAACTGGCTCTTTTACTGAGCTATATATACACAACTTAAGAGCCATTACGACTGGTACACAAATCATAGAGACAATATACAGAGACAATTAATATGATATAATAATGGACAGAAGAACAAATACATGTACAACTACGAATTGTTCATTGTTTTTAAATGTGATAAAGATTACCACATGTGTACTGTATTGTGTGTATAATATTCAAATTCCATATTTCCCACACTCATGCACTGCAGAGCAATCAGACAAAACCAGTTCATCATCACTGGAAAGAATATGTAAAGAAATGATTGGTTAGTTATACAATATCTATATATACATGTACAAGGTCATTGATTATTCTCATAAACACATCTATAAGTTTTTGTTACGTACATGTACATAAGTAATTTTTTGAGTATGTGTATATACAGTACCTGACAATATTATGTTTACATATTATCACTGTACTTCCATTGACTACAGTGTACTTTGTGAGTGAAGTACGCTGTACTTTGAATGTACTACACAGTATTACACCTTAAACAAATGTAAAAGGAATTCAAACTTTACTATGATTATAGTATAAAGTACATGTTATAGCTATACTATAGTGAAGTACAGTTGACTATGTCACTAAATGTGTTCATATAAAAATATAACAGTACCTTATACTGCAAGTATTAATTTTGATCAAAATTAATACTTGCTTGATATCCATAGAAACCACTCGTATCTTAAAAGACAAATTTTGTTTTGGTTTCCTCTACAAAATGGACAAGAAAGGAGCTTTTATAATTTTACAGAATTAGTACAATACCTGCCTACTACTATACATACATGTACATGTACTATAGTAGTGGACAATAATACTCATCAGTAGTCCTTTTACTTTACCAGTAAAAGCCTTCACGTGTAGAGATTAGAAAAATAGTTTTTGGCTTGAATCACGTCATGTCGTGTATTAACTAAAATAGGTTGAGCTAGAAATAAAATAGGTTGAGCTAGAAAGTGACCATCTTGGCAGAAAGCTTAGCACTATCGCAGTACAAGTACATCATATTATCAATAGTACTGTACATGCTCTTCTTACTCTATGGTAAGTTGTATAGTATCGTCTGCAATTACTTTCTGTCAATAATAATTGTTTTCCAATCACACCAGTGGAAAGGGGTTTTGCATTGTGAGTACATACACACATGTACATTCATTATAGATTTGATTCCTATAGGTCCATATATAACAAAGCTACCAACTAAACGTGATGATCTGTTGGAATGCAGTAGTCTAGCTAACGAGACACACCCACCTAAATCACTCCCTATACAGTGTGAAATACCAACATGTATTGTGATATATGTTGTCATGAAGGGAGCTGGTCAAGAAGGAACTAAGGTAGAGAGAGAAGATGAACATCCAGTTAGTCAAGAGGTATTAGATGTTATGAGAGTGTTTTCAAGTATTCTTGCTAAAGAAGATATACCTGAAGAGACCAGAAATAGACTTGTTATACAGGTAAGAGAAAATCAGTCACAATCTTAAGAATAATGAAAATGATTACGAACTACTGTACATGTACATTGAACAAAATACTGCACATGTCCAATTACATGTACATGTAATTGATTATTGTGGCCCATAGAACCATTCCTATGGGTTCTATATATAACTACATATACATGTGTATAATTGTGTTATATGTAATATGTAATATATACAATAGGTGTGGGCGATTTTAACATCGATTATGACAAAATTTATTGCAATATAACTAAAATTTAATATCGACTACCAAATGTCTTTTGTACATGTATCAATTGACTCATGCAACCACAATAACACTCATCAACTCACAAATGTGGTATCTTCTGTTAATGATGTAGATGGCTACCACTCTTTTCTAACTCTGCTAAAAAACTATTTCAATTGGCCATGTGCTCAAAAATATGGGTGTGGCACATAATTACTGGTGTATTTCGATATTTTGGCATACAAAGGTTTGTGATATCGTACTGCAATATAGGAATGAATATTATAATTTTAACTAAATATTGATATATAGCCCAGCCCTAGTATACATACTTGTACATGTAATCAAGGAAGTTGCATTGTTGCTGGGATATCTGTTAATTAATGGGTGTGGCACATTAATTAACATGTGCCTGAGCTAGCACACTGAACAGACAAGCAGGATGATTCTGGATGAAATCAGGTAAAATTACTGTATTTCATATTTCCTTTTAGCCCCTTGAAGAATCAGAGTTGATTGGTCCTCATTCCAATACCATTCAACATTTGAGATCACTATCATTCTCTGTGTTTTCAAGATGTCGACCTGTTGTGTCTTTGACCACTGATGCACATCATCTCACTGGATTTGGATCTATAGTTGAAAGACCCATTCCATCATACCCTGTAAGTGTTGTGTATACATGTATATTACTAGTGTAGCAGTATTATTGAACTATGAAGATTACTACATGTACATGTACATGTACATGTATATCTATGAGTGATTCTTTCATTGGATGTTCAATAATTTCTGTGTTAATAGATATACAGTACATAGTGTAATGTACATTTGTAAATGTATACTGTACTTGTATACGTGACCAAGCCTATGTTCACCTTTCAAGTTCTACATGTACACACATACACTCTCAAGCAGTCAAGCTATACATAATGTTTAACTACTACATGTACATCACCTTTCTTTCTTTCTCTCTCTCTCTCTCTCTCTCTCTCTCTCTCTCTCTCTATCTCTCAGGTAAGACTCTACTCTCCACTATACATCCTTTCACCAGACCCTCCTCTTCTTCCTAATCCGTTATCATCTCATACCCAACCTTCATCTTCAATATTATTTGCATCAGATGAATGCACATTGAATTGTGCTTACTGTGTCTCAGCTGATCAAAGATGGTTGTTAGCTGTAGTTTGCGATAGACAAGCAGAATTATTAGATACATGTGTGATAGGATTACAAACAAATGAGTAAGTTACATAATATCAGGAGCCCTGATAATATATTATTATGCTTGATAATCTAGTATGAGTTAAGAAATATTTTGTTAGAGGGGAGGTCAGTCAATCACAAGAAGCACACCATTCCTCCTCACTAGACTATCTAGTATTAATAAATAGTGTGATCGCTATCTATCCTAGTGCCTCTACGTGACAAGCCTATTATTTGTCCCCACCCACCCACGCTCGTTAAGTGCATAGGTGGCTGGAAACGAGACTAGAAGGTGAGGGGGCATCCCAGGAATGTTTTAAATTTACTGCCTGTCTCTCCTAAGATTGCTTGTAACTGATGATGTTATTAACAAAGAGGATATACAGTAGGGCTGGGTGATAGTAGTGATAATGTGACTATCGTTACTGTGATAGTGAACATGTGGTTTCATGCATATACATGTAATATACATGTACATGTACATGTACAGGGGCTGTGGAATATACATTTATGTATCTTAACAATATTATAAAGTTACATATCATAGTAATAAAATAAATAAATGAATCACCTTCTTTAAAATTAATATATATATTATATAGTATACATTGTTCATACATGTACATGTACATGTATTTGATTAATTTTACTGTACATACAAGTACACATGTAATGTCATGTATCATAGTAACTTTTTTCTTCAGTGTTGATGGTGCTGGTTGTAGACAAGCACTACAAAAGCTATGGGCTTACCTGATATCTGTCATGGCTACTAGTGTCCTGAAATGGAATCTTGTCATTACAAGATTAGGAAAACCAAGTACTGCTGAAATCAGAGGTTAACTTCATTATAATCTTTATGATGTTGATAAATTTATTAATTAAAACTTTTAATATTTCAAAGCTTCATTATGTATTATTATCAATATTTAAGTATCTTGATTGCTCGTACATGTAGAAAGTTCCCAAAACTGAATTAGTACTTCATAATGAATACTATTCTTGGTAACTAGAACATGTATATGTGTTGTAGAAAGGTGGGGTGAGGTGGTGAGCTGTAAATGTGCATACCTTGCATTTAGAACCAAACAACAAATATTAAACCCAATCTTATTATTATTCTTTAATGATTATCGTTATCTTTGACTGATGTACATTTATTCTTTATTTTACTAACGTTTTAACATTTACGATGACCTCAAAAGTAGGATGTGATGGTTTTAATGATAGCATATGGTTTAATGTCGCAAAAATAATATATGATTATACTGTAACTCAATAATGAAGCAATGGATTGAAATTTGATGTATACCCAAAAGAACAGGAAGGATAATTATATGAAGATTGTATAGGTCATTCCAAACTAAAGTTATGAACATTTTTCTGAGGTCATGGTGAACATGAATGACCTTTTAATAATATCATTCGTTACATCATTAGCTTTTTGATATTCTTTATTTCTGTGGAAATATACTTTTTCATTGACCTTTAGTATCTTTTCAACACATCAAACTTCATTTGTACTATAATTTTTAGGATGTGTGGAGTTTTCAAATTCTCATATTTATGGATCTGTGAAAATAGTGTATTCTTAGAAGCATGTACATGTACACGTACATGTACATGTACATGTACATGTATGTGTACATGTACATGTACACATACATGTACATGTATCAGTCATAGACTAAAGTGTTAGGGTTGGGATAAAAGTTGGAAAGCAACATTCAAAGCTTTGTCAATGAAGGTTTGCATGTCTTCATATTAATGTTGCTCTTATAGAAAGCCTCCAAGCCAGTGAACAACTTCACTGTGTTTATGGAATCTAAATGTGTGGTTAATATCATGGGCATGTTTCAGAAAAGTTAAGGCTTTGTTGCTTACTGCTTCTCAGTTAAAAAATGCTAAATACAAGTAGAAATATAGCAACATGACTAGTATTTGTAATAATCCAGTGTTATTATTCATGAATAATTCATAATTTCATTATTTTACAGAGTGGCCTCAGATTATATACAATGATGGACTGATGGGTGCTAATCAATTATTGAATCGTGATTGTGAGACCTGTGCTTTCTCATCAACTAATCCGAGTATTAAGAATGTAATCTTGGTCTCTATACAACCCGAAAGAAATATACAACTCTTTCCTCTTACTGGTATGTCATATGAAAGCAGTTATCATTGTTTTTATAGCCCAAAGGGCCATCGCTATGATTACTTTCCACATATAATTATAATTATACATGTATATATTCTTGTGTCACATACATGTATATGTATACGTTGTTAGAAAGTTGCGTCATTCAAGGGGTGGGGGGGCTAATGCCCAAGCAATTTTGATTACTATTAAATTTTTTTGCAAACCTTTAAAATTGGGAAAGACTGTCTTTGTTTGTTACCTGATTATTATTGTAAATCTTTATTCCTTGTTCCAGAACGTGGTCCCTCTATTTCTCATATATTGGTTCTACCTCCTCATCCCAGTACTATTGCTGCAATGACTCCTATTGATGTCACTGCTGGCGTGACATTTGAAGATTTAATCAAAGAAACTGGTAACGATGATACAGACCCTCTACTTGCTGGAATTGTTGGTGATGATGTTTTCAAGGTAAGTACATGTATTATACATGTACATGTGTGTTTCTCTTTGTTACTGTTTGTCTTCATGTCTGACCAATAATTAACCTAGCAACACAATGGTAATTCGTTATTTGAAAATTGCAGGGTCTTGAAGACTGGGGAGGTTTGGAAACCCAGCAGTCCACTTTTGGCCAAACTCCAGGAGCAGAAAATGTCAGTGCTCCATTGGCTACAGGTTATCTAATATCTACTACGCCTCCTGGTTACCTTCCTTCGGAGTTCTGGGGTCATGAAAAACCTCAATCTGTTTGTAATATGTTCAAGGTATGTGAGATGGGATACAGAAACTGTTCATCACTTAATTAAGAATAGGTGCATCTGATGAGCAGTACCTGATACCTGCTCGGTGATACATGTACTATACAACTACTCTATTAGCAAAATGTAGTACAGTAGAGTACATTTTAGTACAATGTGTGAGCGAATTGTACTTGAGATTGCATGCATGAGTGTATCTAATTATGTATGTGTATGTACTCTGCTGTATACTGTGTACTCTACGAATACTATTATCAACAGTACTTCAGGCACATTTACCACTAACAGTAGTTGATTTGTGGGTCCATGGAGGAGTCCATGGTCTTTTCGATCATACATGTACAAGTACTTTAAAAGGTATCTGATGGCATGTGACTGAATGTTGGTGAAGAAATCTTCTGTTCACTGATTAGTATACTACTCTTCAAATTAAGCCAGTTAGGTCTTTGGGAGAGTTAGAAACAGCTGCTAGCTAAATGCAATCCTACAGTTATCCTTTCGTTTCTAATTTTCTCATGCCTGTATATCATAATAATCATAATAATAATAATACTGTTTGGTTATTAGTCATATCTGTTCTTTTGTAGACATTACTTCATTGTCATTTATCAGTCAATCCTTATCCTGGCAGTCCACCAGATGTATTGTGGTAAGTAGTATTGTAAATTAATTTTATATTTTATCTCTGTTGGAACCATAAAGCAGTTCAATTTTGTGTTTAGAAAAGCAACGAAGACTGAATTAATCCAATATGCACCAATGAGAGATTTTACTGATATTCCTATAAACTGATAATTACTGATAACCCATACCAATCTGATATATCTACCTTCTAGTTTCCAATTCGAATGTGAGCATTTTATGAGTGTCATAAAAGCGATTAATGATGTTATAATCACAAGAAATTACATTATTAGTACAATATTGGTTACATCTTTCAGAAACAATCAAATTGAATCAATACAGATCAATTGATGCATCATTAAATAGGAATGGCCCTTCTCAGCAGACATGGGGTCAATCACAATGCAATGTAATATATTACTATTAGTATTGCCTTAAAAAGCAGTATATTACTATCAAACATGAGGTAATACTAATGTAATAGGTAATTAAAAAAACTGAGATAATAGAAATAGTAATAGTAATAGACAGTCAAGCAAATCTAAGTAATAGTGATAGTAATATACAATGTTATTGAGGTACATGTAATAGCAGTGTTATCTCTATATTGTTTAGAGGGGTATGGTACTCCCCTATCAGTAATAGTAATAGTAATATACAATGTTATTGAGGTAATAGCAGTGTTATCTCTATATTGTTTAGAGGGGTATGGTACTCCCCTATCAGTAATAGTAATAGTAATATACAATGTTATTGAGGTAATAGCAGTGTTATCTCTATATTGTTTAGAGGGGTATGGTACTCCCCTAACAGTCATAAAAATACCCAATGTACCCTTTTGATTTTGGATTATTAAATGATAACACACAATAATGTCAATTCAGAGTATTTCCATACACACAAGTCACACATTCACTCATTATCAGCCGTCATCTGCATGAGATCGTGAAATTGGTATTTGCTATTACCTTTTGCTGTCCTTTGGTGAGTCTTCTTTGATGGCATATACATTAGCTTTTAATAAACAATAATTGCACATGTATTCAATTATTATACATGTATAATATGTTAATTAATTAACTAGTACTTTGTTACCTCTGTGCACCCCCCTATTGCCTGACAAGAACACTGGGTAATAGTAGTAATTGACCACACGTAACACGTATGTAATATGTTCATTTATAGTAGGGCTAGTAGAAAGACATTTTAGTATTGGAAGGAAATTTTTTCGGCCAGAAAGGTGGCAAGACTTATTGGTTCTGTTTTTCTGTTTTTGAGAAACTCATGGACATTAAATTCAATGGTCATTTAGTTTAAACATGAAAGAATTTCAAAGAAACCTTATAGTAATCTATAACAGCAACACTGACTTGGGCAGTAGTAGTAATATACTCATCTTTAAGGTAATGATATAATTATACTGATCTTTAAGGTAATAATAATAGTAATATAATTATTACTAGAAGGTAATAGTAATAAAGGTCATTCACATTCACCATGACCTCAGAAAAATGTTCATAATTTTAGTTTGGAATTTCCAACAATTTTTTTACCTGCACCACTTCCATATAATAGTCCTTCCCATTCTGTTTTGTGTATGTCAAATTTCAATCCATTACTTCATTATTGAGTTACAGTATAATCAATCATGTATTATGATAATTATGATGTGATGTAATATAGTTTATAGTTTAATGTCATAAGGTTATTATGACATTAAACTATAAACTATATTACATCACATCATAATTTTGAGGACATCATGAATGTGAACAGCTATTAGTAATTATACTGATTTTTTAAGGTAATAATAATAGTGATATAACTATTACATTGAATTAGAAGGTAATAGTAATAGTAATATAATAATACTGATTTTTAAGGTAATAGAAATAGTAATATATTACATTCCAATGTAATTGACAACATGCCTGTTTCCTAAGTTAGTATAACGTATTAGTAATAGTAATAGTAATATATTACATTGACTTACATGTAGGTAGTAATTGTAATGGTAATATACTGATTTATAAGGTTATAGTAACAGTAATAGTAATATATTACATTGAATTAGTGTAATAGTAATAATATTATACTGATTTTTAAGGTAATAGTAATAGTGATATATTGACAACATGCCTGTTACTAATACCTCCTAAGTTAGTATATTACACCAACTTAGTAATAGTAATTGTAATAATTATATTACCTTAAGTGTAATACAATTACTATTACCTTAAAAATCAGTATATTACTATTACTATTACTAATATCTCCTAAGTTAGTGTAATACAATTACTATTACATTAATAATCAGTATAATAATTATTATTACTATCACTATTACTGAATTACTGTAACATTGAGGTTTCTTTTGTGTTTTAAACTAAATGACCATTCCATTTAATGTTCATGAGTTTCTCAGAAACAGAATCAATAATTTCCAACCAAAAACAAACACTAAAAAGTCTCTCTACTGGCCCTACTATCCATATTACCTAATGTCAATTACTATTACCTCAGCATTGAGATTATTACTATTACTATTACATGTACATTGAAACATGTAATCTTTGCTATCACTACTACTATTATCTATTACTACTACTTCATGTCTGCTTCTGCTCAATCAGGCTACCTCTCGATGTTTATCACACACTATACATGTATATGTAGATACAATATGGCTAGAAGTCATGAATCTAATTTAAATTAAGCTTAAAGCAGCCTGTAGGTGTAATGTATAACATATCGCTGATGCTTGATATTGAGTATTCATATTGAGAAGTTAAGGAATTGTTGTGTGTATCCATGAAAGCCTGAATTAACAAAGTGAATGGCACATTTGGTCTTGCTCATCCATTTACTATACAGGAATAGAAGTTAACCAGGTTAACCAGCATATAGAGCACTATATATGCTGGTAACATATATATGGCTTTTGATAACCTTATATAAATTCTTAATTTGGGATATTGAGTATATGTTGCTCTTAGTATCCTAAGTTTACTAAACAACCATTATCATTAAAACAATGTATACATAATTATGATAAAGTACAGACTCTAATTTCACTGATGCATTCGGAAATTGTTGTACCTATTATAGTTCATCCTTCTTTTCTATTAGTTCTGTTCTTCTTTCCTTTGATGCACTCTCCTGGTTGAGTATAAACCATGTCACACAACAGCGGAACTCTTCACTACCCATACACCTATTCCTACTCTCTAAACTCTACAACTTTTTTTCTCTGCTCTCACATCCAAGATGATAAAAAATTTTTTTAACAATTTCGGTTCCAAGAGAAACTTTGGGTGTATTTTGTTGTCTGTTGGCATTTTGTTTTTGTTGTTTGTCAAGAAAATATCCCTATAAAGATTTAAGTTGTTGTACATACTTTTTTGTCTGTAAATTATTATTAAAAATCTTTAATTTTTTTCTTAACTGTATTACATGTATATATTATTATCAAACTCTGGATGTACAATTTTTTCACTCCTTCAGATTAGAACAATAATTATTATTCTTTAAAGAACAATATAAATTATTATATTATTTGTTCACTTTTATAAATTATTAGTAATGAGATTACAAATATCAGTCATTGCTTATTTGTTGCTATTAATTTTTTTGTAAATTGTAAGTCAAAAATTTTAAGCATAAATATTTAATTTTTTAATTAAACTTGATAGTAATATAAACTTTAGCTTCAATGACATTATTCTTGTTATCATTCATAGATTTGAGTTAGTTGTAAGTTATAGTGATTACCATTCATTTCTCATGCATTTAGAAATTTGACTGCACTTTGGTGAGTTGAAATAGAAAAAATAGCCGGATGGTTGGTTACTTCTCTTCACCTTCCATTAAGAATGAGGCTACATTTTCTGGTTCACACTTCAATAGCAACAATGATTTCTACATATGTCAGAGTCAATGGACACATCAATTTTTTGATCAAGTTGATGAGTTTAATTACTATATATATTCATAATTACAAAAATGCTGAAGTTCTATAATATAATTATGGAATGTTAGGTATGATGTTATGCATACAAGATAATTATGAACATTATTAAATAAGAGTGAGTGGTGCAATGCAGATATAGACTATTAACCATTTGGTATGTGAACCATGCTGCTTATGTTTTAGACCATAAATCATCTTGTGTACTACCCTGTATGTGGGCAAGCATGCAACTAATGCATAAGATAGAGGGATGTGATGTTGCCATATAAGCTTTATTTCACTGATGTATATACCATAATCAATAAGGAAATAGTCACTTCCCATTGCAGTTTTCTTTATAATCCTGCTACAACATATGCACTATAATATATAGGAGATTAATAACTTTAAAAATACACATACTTATGACATACATGGATATCATGTGACAGTGATAAGTATTCACACATACGTATACTCTAACATAAACTGTGAAAAGCTTAAAAATTAGTTATTAACATGTAGTTACTACTATTATCATCATCATCGAGAAGTAATGATTCTCGTCTTCGTAATTCCATATATGAAGTACTATCCCTTTTTGTATCGACTTCATTACTGTTGTTAGTCGGTCTATCTGTTTCGCTTAACTCACTGGTGCTTTTACGCCTCAAGGTCTTGGATGCTAGAGCTTGCATTTTTGAGTCTGTCATTGTACCTTTACTAAATCTCAAATAGATATGGAAGATAAGAATTCCGATAAAAGCTATGAAGGCAACACAAATACTTAAAATCAACACCACAGTGTATTCTTTTTTAGAAGTATCCTTGGTAGCTGCAACTGTTAATATCGCTAAATTCAAAAGAAAAGAAGATTCCAAAACATTCAAATACCATATACGATAGACACCACCAAAGCTGTAAGCCATTGCAAATAGTATTGCAATTGTAATGATTACAGCTATTAAACCATTCTCAGATACATCTGGTAACGACACAACTATAATGATAGGCAGGCGAGCTACTAATAGAAGTCCAGTCCAAAATCGAAACTTGTCCTTGTAAGGACCATTGTATGCATCAAACACAGGCTTTAGCTTATTCCAGAAAGTACAACACTTATATTTCGAAAGATAACCTTGTAGCAGTGGACTAAACAGGAGTATTATGGTATATGGAATTACAAAGAAAACTAAAATAGCCAATGTGAATACTATAAGAATTACAAGATCTTTTGAAAAATATTGAACACTTGGGTCAGCGAACCATCTCAACTCGTGCTGTATTGTGTTTTCACAATAAATAGCTATTCGTTTGATCCTAATGACAAAAACAATTGTACGCATCAATTTTGTATATGATAAGAGGAATAGAGTTGCCAGAACAGGAACTACATGTGATCCCATCAGCTTAGATGCTTTTGAGAACCATCGACATAACAGAATAATGAAGCAAATTATAAACCATATATAAAAAGGGAAAACAAACTGGAGCCATGCTTTAGCATAGGTATTCAGCCCATGGTAAAAACATGTTTCTATTCCTAAATCCAAGTTCAGCCACGAGATAAACTGACTTAGAAATGAAATAGAACCATTAGGAAAGAAAACATGCTCATAAAGCTTGATAATATTAGTATAGAATATTAGTCCATTAATGGTACCAACAGATACAGTCAAGTTCAGGCTAATAAGTAAGGCTACCAGAGCAATGCCTGCCAGAAAAAATGGAATGATTAAAGATATGTAGGAACTGCTACATTGGCCACATTTGTTAGAACCCAACATGAGGCTAAGCCCTTCAGAACACTTGCTGCAAAGAATACCAGCCCGGTCGAGAGCACACTGTTTATTGGTATCATTTAGCTGGAAAGAGACACTGTCATCTCGACAGTAATCAAAACTACAGGTTGTGTTTATCAAACAGGTGTTGTCTGTGTTATTAAGTGTTCCAAGCCAAAGCGGTCCATTTCTGGTCACATCTATCTCTCTTGTGATAATATTGCAGATGACATTAAACTGAGACCCTTTCAATACATCATTACAATCACAAACACCATTTGGAAGATTTGTCAATTGAAAGCCATTGGGACATGAACTGAATAATAAATTCAGATCAATTGCTGGTTGTGTAGATATAATTACAGAATCCAAGAATGTTGGTTTTGTACTAATACGCACATAAATTGATTGGGTCTCCACATTTGGTTGCATTACTTTGTGATGCAAAGTGAAGCATGTGATACCATCATAGGATGTGACTATTGGGTTTTTGCCTTTTTCTGAAACGATTATGTCTCCATCTGTTAATGCATAAGTATCATCTCCTCCAAATCCTACTACAGCAATAGGTATACTAATAATATCACCAGGATATGTTGATATATTTATCGATACACTCATATCATTGTTAAATGTCTGATTAAAGCAAGACCTAAGACTTGACTCCAAACCACATACACACACACCAATTGGATCCGTTGAAAAAGACAGTCTCTTTCCAGGAGTAGTCACAACGTTAACAAGTATAGCAAGGTTACCAATGTTGATTGTACACAGTAAGGGAGCTTGTAAGCCATAAATGTCACCTGCAATTGAGGCAGAGTTGTTAAAGAAAGTCAATGATATGTTGTTCTCGTATTTTGTAGACGCTATGTTGGATATTTGTAATGCACACACACGATCTATGTGTATTGCACCACCCTTCCCTTGTGCGTGATTGTCAATGAAAGATATACTAGTGTTTTTATAGATAATCATGTCAGAATGATGTAGCACGATAGCTCCACCTTCTTCACCAGTATTATTTACAAACGAATTTGAGCCACTGAAATACACAGTTGAGTCTATTGCAAACAACCCAGTGTCAAAGTTATCAGTAATCATTACATTTGTTAAATATACTGTACTACGATAGACAAAAACAGCAGAAAATAAACCAAGTCCATTGCCTTGCACTTCAGTGTTTTGCAGAAGAAGAGTCACTAAGTCATTTTCATCTAAATCTTTATCTAAAAGAAGACCATACTCATAATTACCTATTATTTTACAGCTGCAAAACTGGGCCTGTACAGAAAGATTTTGTTGCCCTATGACAATGCCTAAAAACAGAAGCCAAATTCCTTCTTTATTATCAACCAATTTGCTCTCTAACACTTTAATTTTTGAGTATAAGTAATCTTTACTTGCATCAACTTGAGGACAACTATTGTTTTGTGTGTTGTGAGAGTCTGTGACTAAAACAAATACCCCATATCTACCATACATAGATGATATGTTTATTAACTGTATTGAACGAGGGATTCCATCTGTCATTACATAGGCAATGTTTAGACGAGAATTGTTGAATGCTGTTACAATATCAATATTAGTATCTATGTAATAGGAATATTGTTGTCTCATCTTAATAACTAGTCCATCCCCACGCTCTCCTTGAGCAAAGCTAAAGTTAGAAGAAATGATGTCAACAGTGAAGCTTTTTATCATTGAAAAGCATTCCATTGGAGTAGTGAACAATAAGTAGGTGTTGACATTACTATTAGCAAATGAGCTCGATGATATCATCACGTTGTATCCATTCCATATTGCAAGCCCATATCCATTATAATTCTGAATGCTCACGTTATTAAGTGTAATATTAAAAACTTCGTGAAATAAGAGCGTTACTTGTATATTGTCGTTTTGTGAATCAAATTTAGATAAGTTACTGCAATTCATGAATGTAATGAAACTCACCAGTATGTTGTTGCTTTGCATATTGAAAATAATGTTATTACCTTTCAAACATGTTACAACAACTGTAGACTGGATAAAAGTCTCATGAAACCCTTGTTTCAAGGTACCTTTTCCCACTAACATCACATTACTCACTCCACTGATTACTAACGAGTGTTCAAGATTGTGAGTGCCTTCCAAGAAATTAAAAATTGTGTCATTGGTGAAATAGACGGTAGGCTCACTGGTGTAGAAGGAAAGATTGTTACAGGAGGTATTGTTAGGACAGGAAACTCCATCAGGTGATGACACATAGTACACATTAGCTTCAGAAAAAGACCACGTCCATACACAGGCAAGTGTTAGAAGTAGTATCATAATTCCTATATTAATAATTATCTATAAATCAATGTTACATACAGTCGCTAATGCTAACCTTCTGTCTTCAGTGGACGTGAATTTCCCTTGTTATAAAATCGGATATCGCTATTATATATACACCGATACCCTTTTACGTTACGCCTAGTCAGGGGCGTGTGCCCTTACTTCCGCGGATTAGTACACTCCTCTACCATCACAGGAGTCCAGTGGTTCAGATGGTAAGAGTACCTGACTAGATATCAGAAGGTCCTGGGTTCGATTTATAGTTGGATTCCTGACTTATTCAGCTACCCTTTGTTTCTAACTCCCTCATAGCTGTATAATTTATCACAATAATAATATAGTTACTTCATATAAGGATAGTATAATGGCTATATTACGCATTCAAAAATAGTATAATGCTTATACAATAATAATGTCATGCTTGAGTGAGAACAAAAACATTGTCATAATTTTGTTTTTTTTTTTTTTGTAAATTGTCAAAAATTGTAAGCATAAGTATTTTTAGGCTCAATTTTGTAATTAAACTCTAAATTTTGGCTTATATGCGGCTATGTATTTATAGAGACCATAGATTCATAGATTCAATGCTTGGAGTGGTAATTTGAAACCTACCGGTATTAATTATGATCACCAGTCATTTCCCATGTATTTAAATTTTTAAAGAAACACCAGCTACCACATCAAACATGCACATTGGTGACTTGAAGAAATAGTAAACAAGATATATTGAGAAAAAAGTATCCCTATAATTGCTTTGTGATGACTATGTATCAATTATTGCTGATGGCACTAGCATCTCTACCTTGCTGTGTAATCAATAACTGGGGCAGTCTTATTGCACAGAAATTGACTCCTTTCGGGTTCTAAATGATGACTTTCTCGTGTTTGAAACTCAATAACTTATTATACTTTTTTATCTATTTATTTTAAAGAATAGCCTAATAGCAATATAAAGGGGTAACACTATATAGCTAAGAATAAATCAGAACAATCATAATTAAGTCTAAAGTTCTAAATACTGGAAATTGAAGTACAATCTTTAGTTTCAGCGGGAGGTTGTTCCAAATGTTTATAACGGTAGAGGGAAAAAAAGAACAATAAAAAGAAGCACGTACCAAGAAGGTTGATAAATGATTACATAGATAGTAATTTGTGTTAGTTAGAGAATGGAAGGGAGGATTAGGAAAGAAACAAAGATTATGATGAAAAATAGTTATAATCAGCTTTCTCTCTAACTGGTATAGTAACTACATCACACAAAAAGAAATATGTGCTATTTCAGCACACAAATATGTGTCGAACTATTGTCCCAGATTTCAACACATTACACATGTGTTAAATGAATAGAGTGTGCTAAATCTGCACGTGTAGTTTTTCTAATGTGCTAAATTTACACATCAACTATGGTATCCTCTAATTCAATAGCAACCAAATTTCTATGTCAGAGTCAAGGAGCACATCGTACTAATTTGTTGTTGACTTTTTAGTTTTAAAATGTTTGAACATCATTAAGTACATAATTATCATATAGGGAAATAATTAAACAGGGACAAAATTTGGCAAAGTCATCAAAAATATATAACAGGAAAAAATTAGCCATTACTCAGATTTAATATATTATACTGTAAGTGATTTATTTGACAACCTTTTAAAACCTCTCACAGCACTCTCAAACTGTAACTCATAGCTTATAAACAACATTTTACCACCTAAGTAATGAACAATGACATAACCATTTGGTTGCAAAAGACTGTATGAGTGCCTTTGGAAAGCCAAAGAACTTCCACTAGCTGTATCAATTTTGTAAAAACCTATAGGTTTAGACCTGGGTGAATTATACATCCATTATTGACCTAGCGATGCTAGTTACATTTCCGTTAATCTAAGAAATGTTAAAAGCATACAAATAATTGATTATGACGTACACATGATTGGCTATGTAAACCAATGTGATGCCATAAGAGAAACATAAACTTTATCAGCTTTAAGTTTTGCTACTGGTTTGCTGCTGATTCTTTCTACATCAGGAGTCTTCAAAATTTCCAATACTCTTCCAAGACTAAGAGCATGTATACACACGCTCATTGCACGTTAGCGATTTGCACTTCAGGATCAGTTTACTATAATTATATACTCCGTCCTGTAACCACACCTCTCTGTTAACATACGGTCTACGTACATTTAATTTATCTTGCAGAGGGTGTGGTTTACGGACGAAGTGCATGCAGTGAAAATCACAGTACACGTGGTAGTGTAGTCATGAGTGTCTCCCGCACGGATTCGGCTAGCGTACAAAAATTGATGGATTCGCTAACTTTCGCGCCTATTATGCATACGAGATGTTATGAATATTATTAAATACTTCCAGGTAGTCATGCAAATTCGGTGCAATGCAGATATAGACTATTAACCATTTGGTATGTGAACTATGTTATTTATGTTTTAGACCATAAATTATCTTGTGTATTTTGATGATTTGTATAATGTGGGCAAGCATGCATCTATATGTGTAGGATGTAATGTTATCACATAAGTATGCAATAGCTTTATTTCACTGATGTATAATATTATATCATAATCAGTAAAGAAATAGTCACTTCCATTTACAGTTTTCTTTATAACTGGTTAATATTACAACATATGCACTTTAATATATAGGGGATTAATAACTTTCAAAATACACATAGTTATGACATACATGGATATCATGTGACAGTGATAAGTATTCACACATACACTCTAACATAAACTGTGAAAAGCTTAATTATTAGTTATTAACATGTAGTTGCTACTATCATCATCATCATCAAGAAGCAATGATTCTCGTCTTCGTAATTCCATATATGAAGTACTATCCCTTTTTGTATCAACTTCGTTACTGTCGTTAGTCAGTCTATCTGTTTCGCTTAACTCACTGGTGCTTTTATGCCTCAAGGTCTTGGATGCTAGAGCTTGCATTTTTGAGTCTGTCATTATATAACCACCTTTACTAAATCTCAAATAGATATGGAAGATAAGAATTCCGATAAAAGCCATGAAGGCAACACAAATACTTAAAATCAACACCACAGTGTATTCTTTTTTAGAAGTATCCTTGGTAGCTGCAACTGTTAATATCGCTAAATTCAAAAGAAAAGAGGATTCCAAAACATTCAAATACCATATACGATAGACACCACCAAAGCTGTAGGCCATTGCAAATAGTATTGCAATTGTAATGATTACAGCTATTAAACCATTCTCAGATACATCTGGTAACGACACAACTATAATGATAGGCAGGCGGGCTACTAATAGAAGTCCAGTCCAAAATCGAAACTTGTCCTTGTAAGGACCATTGTATGCATCAAACACAGGCTTTAGCTTATTCCAGAAAGTACAACACTTATATTTCGAAAGATAACCTTGTAGCAGTGGACTAAACAGGAGTATTATGGTATATGGAATTACAAAGAAAACTAAAATAGCCAATGTGAAAACAATGAGGATTAGAAGATCCTTTGAAAAATAACGAACACTTGGGTCAGCGAACCATCTCAACTCGTGCTGTATTGTGTTTTCACAATAAATAGCTATTCGTTTGATCCTAATGACAAAAACAATTGTACGCATCAATTTTGTATATGATAAGAGGAATAGAGTTGCCAGAACAGGAACTACATGTGATCCCATCAGCTTAGATGCTTTTGAGAACCATCGACATAACAGAATAATGAAGCAAATTATAAACCATATATAAAAAGGGAAAACAAACTGGAGCCATGCTTTAGCATAGGTATTTAGCCCATGGTAAAAACATGTTTCTATTCCTAAATCCAAGTTCAGCCACGAGATAAACTGACTAAGAAATGGAATAGAACCATTAGGAAAGAAAACATGCTCATAAAGCTTGATAATATTAGTATAGAATATTAGTCCGTTAATGGTACCAACAGATACAGTCAAATTCAGGCTAATAAGTAAGGCTACCAGAGCAATGCCTGCCAGACAAAATGGAATGATTAAAGATATGTAGGAACTGCTACATCGGCCACATTTGTTAGAACCCAACATGAGGCTAAGCCCTTCAGAACACTTGCTGCAAAGAATACCAGCCCGGTCAAGAGCACACTGTTTATTGGCATCATTTAGGTGGAATGAGACACTGCCATCTCGACAGTAATCAAAACTACAGGTTGTGTTTATCAAACAGGTGTTGTCTGTGTTATTAAGTGTTCCAAGCCAAAGCGGTCCATTTCTGTTCACATCTATTTCTCTTGTGGTAATATTGCAGATGACATTAAACTGAGACCCTTTCAATACATCATTACAATCACAAACACCATTTGGAAGATTAGTCAATTGAAAGCCATTGGGACATGAACTGAATGATACCTTCAGATCAATTGCTGGTTGTGTTGATATAATTACAGAATCCAAGAATGTTGGTTTTGTACTAATATGCACATAAATTGATTGGGTCTCCACATTTGGTTGCATTACTTTGTGATGCAAAGTGAAGCATGTGGTACCATCATAGGATGTGACTATTGGGTTTTTGCCTTTTTCTGAAACGATTATGTCTCCATCTGTTAATGCATAAGTATCATCTCCTCCAAATCCTACTACAGCAATAGGTATACTAATAATATCACCAGGATATGTTGATATATTTATCGATACACTCATATCATTGTTAAATGTCTGATTAAAGCAAGACCTAAGACTTGACTCCAAACCACATACACACACACCAATTGGATCCGTTGAAAAAGACAGTCTCTTTCCAGGAGTAGTCACAACGTTAACAAGTATAGCAAGGTTACCAATGTTGATTGTACACAGTAAATTAGAATTTAAGCCGTAAATATCACCTGCAATTGAGGCAGAGTTGTTAAAGAAAGTCAGTGATATGTTGTTCTCATGTTTCGTAGTCGCTATGTTCGATATTTGTAATGCACATACACGATCTATGTGTATTGCACCACCCTTCCCTTGTGCATGATTGTCAATGAAAGATATACTAGTGTTTCTATAGATAATCATGTCAGAATGATATAGCACGATAGCTCCACCTTCTTCACCAGTATTATTTACAAATGAATTTGAGCCACTGAAATACACAGTTGAGTCTAATGCAAACAACCCAGTGTCAAAGTTATCAGTAATCCTTACATTTGTGAAATATACTGTACTACGATAGACAAAAACAGCAGAAAATAAACCGAGTCCATTGCCTTGCACTTCAGTGTGTTGCAGTAGAAGAGTCACTAAGTTATTCTCGTCTAAATCTTTATCTAAAAGAAGACCATAGTCATAATTACCTATTATTTTACAGCTGCAAAACTGTGCCTGTACAGAAAGCTCTTGTTGCCCTATGAGAAAGCTTAAAAACAGAAGCAGAATTCCTTTTACATTATCAACCAATTTGCTCTCCAACACTTTAATTTCTGAGTGCAAGTAATTTTTACTCACACCAACATGGGGACAACTATTGTTTTGTGTGTTCTCAGAACTTGTGACAATAAAAATTAGCCCATATTCTCCATACATAGATGATGTGTTTATTAACTGTATTGAACGAGGGATTCCATCTGTCATTACATAGGCAATGTTTACTCGAGAATTGTTGAATGCTGTTACAATATCAATACTAGTATCTATGTAATAGGAATATTGTTGTCTCATCTTAATAACTAGTCCATCTCCACGCTCTCCTTGAGCAAAGCTAAAGTTAGAAGAAATAATGTCAACAGTGAAACTTTTTATCATTGAAAAGCATTCCATTGGAGTAGTGAACAATAAGTAGGTGTTGACATTACTATTAGCAAATGAGCTCGATGATATCATCACATTGTATCCATTCCATATTGCAAGCCCATATCCATTATAATTCTGTACGCTCACGTGATTAAGTGTAATATTAAAAACTTCATGAAATAAGAGCGTTACTTGTATATTGTCGTTTTGTGAACCAAATTTAGATAAGTTACTGCAATTCATGAATGTAATGAAACTCACCAGTATGTTGTTGCTTTGCATATTGAAAATAATGTTATTACCTTTCAAACATGTTACAACAACTGTAGACTGGATAAAAGTCTCATGAAACCCTTGTTCCAAGGTACCTCTTCCCACTAACATCACATTACTCACTCCACTGATTACTAACGAGTGTTCAAGATTGTGAGTGCCTTCCAAGAAATTAAAAATTGTGTCATTGGTGAAATAGACGGTAGGCTCACCGGTGTAGAAGGAAAGATTGTTACAGAAGGTATTATTAGGACAGGAAACTCCATCAGGTGATGACACATAGTACACATTAGCTTCAGAAAGAGACCATATCCATACACAGGCAAGTGTTAGAAGTAGTATCATAATTCCTATTGAAACTGATTATGTACATAATAATTATAGATCAAGAAAATAACAATTATATATGACATCTAATTCATTGTTACATACAGTCACTCCTGCTAACCTTTCTCTCTTCAGTAGAAATTAAATTCTTGTTGTAAAGCCGGATATCTAGCTATTATAATCTAACGCTATCACTTTACGTTAAGAGTCATGTGATGTGAGCGCTCGAGCTTGTAATTTTACAACTTCCCGTCAGAGAGTAAGTGCACTGGCCGGATGTACCACACCCCAAATTACTGTAGAGTACGAGAGTATGGTGGGGCATGTCGTTAGTCTCGTCTCAGACCGCCACGCCTTACGGACGAAGACATTAGAACAAGAAAAATATAAAGAGTTGGTACAGAGGGCACCCGTCCCTCGGATGTCGTGAGGGTGATATCCGTCCCGTATATTGGGTGGTGAATGGAGGATCTGCTACCTCGAATGCACATGATGGATGATCTGAGTGCAGCGAAGGAAAGTCGACATCTTAGCCATCCCATCGCTGTTGAGTATGGATGTTGCCGTTTCAGTGAGATCATATCTGCAAGTCGTTTATAGAAGGTGGTTGCCTCTCGTCCAAATCCCTCCAGTGGTGGAGAAGACCAGGGGAGTAAACACTCCATGCTCCACTTCCCTCACCTGCTGCTCATACTCTCGTTTTTTTGCTTGTTCATGTCCCTGTAGACAGAAGAGGTCACTGTAGAGCGATTACTAGATGCGTTAGGGTAGAAAACCCGTACGTCAAAAAATTCATCTTCATTCCAGAAGTCTCTTGCATGGATGTCCAGCCGAGCACCGTCATCAGTGTTGGCGGACCGTACGACCAGGGTACCTCAGTGAGAAATAAGGATGTCACGGATTTTGTTGTGGCGAATTGTTGGAAAGCCACTCATGTGGCAGATCATTGCATGGTCAACAACTGAGAATTGGACACCACAGTTACATGTCTGAGAAATGCTACCCGGCCTCCAGCCATACCTCAACCAGATTGCATCCCTTTATGTAGGTAGAAACCATGTTCTTCAAGTGGGAGAACGGAGAGCCATAAGCTTAAGGAGGAACCTTTCTCTGTTGCGAGGTCAACTGAGCGTTTTAGCTAAGGGAGAAGTTGGCCATTGATGTTGCTGGCTTGTTGAGCATTCCTCAGATGGTTTGACTTCCTGATATTCTTCTTGATGGTAGAAGTTACTTCAGGATCAACTATTTGGCTTACATCCTGAACAACTATCAGATCCACCAGGGATGCAGTGAGCCTTTGAGAGGCTTGGAAGACATCTGGAGATGAAGTTGCTGGATTACTCAGGCCCAATCCACCAGTCAAGCTGGAATGAGTTGTTGATGAATAGCATTTTCTATAGAGGCAGCAGTAGGTCTTGGATGTCCAGGATAGTGTCCATCGGCTTGATAATCCACGAGTGAAGGCAGCATATGCAGCATGAGGTTGAGATACTGCGATGTTCGTTGTCAAAGAACATAATTTTTGAGTGTAAAGACGTTTGACGCTTGGACCAAGAATTTGAAGCAACTGTTCCAGACCATCTTTCGCCCGCAGGGCATGGCGGTCTGAGGATGAGACTAGCATGTCGGCACTCTATTGTCCAAAATGCCCATACTTTGTTGGTTGTGGTTGGGCAGTGCTTTAATTCAAGTGTCCACACTTTGATGAAAAAAAATGTAAAAGGAGATTAGAATGGCATGTTGATGTATGTGTGATGTATAGACTTGTTTTTTAGCTAGTTCTAGTGAGAGAGAAAGGGATGTTGGGGAGACATAAGTCTCCCCAACATCCCTGACTATAGGAAGAATAAGTGAAAAATAGCGTGCAGACTTGAGTGGACGCTGTACTTGCAGTAATTGGTAAGCAAGGTTGAGGTGGCTGTTAGATTGCTCCAAGGAAGTCCAGAAAGTTGCAAAGAGCCTGCTTTTAGTTGAATTGGGTTTGTATTCAGTTTAGGTCTCTACTAAATTGAAAGTTGTTAGGTTTTGGAATAGAATTTGTGAAGGAAATGCCTCTATTTTAGTAAAAGATGCCCTTATCCTATCTCACTCTTTAGCTTCTTCTTGTAATAATAGCTGGTTTAAGATTTTGTCGGCAATTTTTGAAGATACAGGTCTATCGATCAGGGATGTTGAACTACATTCCTCCTTAGTGGGAGATATCTCAAAGAAATTGCGGTATTTGTTCTTGACAAGATGGGAATTAGATCTTTCTAGACAGGCATCCAAATCAGGAAATGGAGGCAACCTGCTCCATACATATAACCTTTTTAAGCATTCTTTTGATATAGAACCATATCTGGGATGCCGAAAACCATTGAGGTCTATAGTCTAACTAGGTTGAGAGTTGGTGCTTGTAACCTGCACATAAATTTGGGTATATAGACACCATAGGCCATTATCTTTACCAGTAGAAGATCATATTTATGATTTTTGTATATCCACCATGGCCACCAAAACTGAAGATGAATATCATTTCATTATGCAGTGTCCTCTTTATCATAACTTATGCTCTGTTCTCCTTAGTGAAATCATAGAATTCGATTCCAGCTTTGCTTCTTTGCCAGACTTTGAAAAATTTATTTTAATTATGTCTACTAATTATTATATTATCATATATAGTAGCTACGTTTGTCGGCTTCCACTGTCTTAAAAATTATTATTATTTTTATTAAATAATTTATAAAGCTACAGTATTAGAAAAAAAATAGCATATTTTATGAGAAAAAAGCTTTTCAATACAAAGTAGGCCCATATATTACATTAAGGTATATATTTTCAGTATTGTAACTGCCTAATAAATACATACTTTCACTTATCGATTTTTAATTTTTACGAAAAGGGTTCTGATGACACTATAGTCTTTGCCATTCTGAGTACTCTTAATACTGTAAAAGTGTGACTGAAGCACACCTTTGAAATTTCATTAAGTGTACATAGATTACAATTACCAGAGACTTTAAATACATTTTTGACATCAACAGCAATCCATACACTATAAGACTTGATGAGTTTACCAGAGTACAATAAATATACTTGTTCTAGAAAACAGCAAATGATTTAGCTCATCAAAAATGATTCAGATGATAAACATGAAGTCAACCAATGGTTGTACGTGTATATAAAGAATGCTATGTATACAAGAATAATAAAAAACATTTTCAATACAAATGAAAGAAGATGTAGGGACAGCAAAATCCAAAAAGCATGCGAACAAGTACTTACAGCTATAGAACTTATGTAGGTTAATATGGAACTGGTTTGTTTAATTTTTGGTCTGATGTTAGCCAGTGGCGTAACTGAGTTTTTAGTGATGGCAGGGCCAAGAAATTAAGAGTTGTAAAGCAGGAGGTCTGGGGGGGCACAACCCCCCAGAAGACGAGGGTTTTCAGAGTTAAAAAGACCAAACTGAGGGGAAATGTTGGCTTGTGGGTTTATTCCTGTTATATTACACTGGTGGAAAGAGTGCTCAAAAGCGGTGTACAAACACTGATCATGAATCGAGATGACAGAATAAGTGTCGGTATTAAAAAAAATTTTAATAACATAAATTGTGTTACACAGGGCCCAGGTTCAGTTACGCCACTGATGTAACCTTGTTCGCAAGCTTTTTGGATTTTGACGTCCCTACATCTGTTATAATTATATAAAATGTTTTTTTTTAACTCAGATATAATTATCATCATAGTTTTAATAATATACAAAAATATTGCATGATCTAATTGCAATATGAACACTCTATAGCAAGTACTGATGAGTTATGTAGTAGGCAATGCCATTTTCTTGTAACTGAGAAGACTTGAGACTTTCTATAATAGTTTCCCATGACGGATCTACTGTGTAGTTCAACCATGTATCCAGCATATTGATAAGACATCGATCAGGATAGTCTGTATGTATTGTTTCAATTTCCTTGAGCTGGTCATCACTGAGACCAAGTTCTTTACCAAGTATATACCATTTGTCTGCTATTGAATATAATTCCACAATGAGATCTGATAGTGTTGGTGTCTCTGGTACTGTGTAAAAGTTAGTTAATATAATATTCATACATATTATAATATATAATACATTTGCACTCACAAGCATATGTTTGTATTCCTTTATCCATTTTATTGATCTAAAAATATTAATGTTTAAACTCTAAAATGTTAATTTATATACAATACACCTGAGACCTCTGACCTCTTGCATCATGTGCTGTAATTAACAAATTAACTGCAGTTGAATATTTGTTTGTTTCCAGATTTGGAGTATGTATGATGTAAGTGTAATATGAATCATGTTAATGATCTGGTACAACAATATTTATTGTTATGGTTATACTATATTAGCTATGAACATCTTTAAAATTGTGATGTTAACTATATTAATAACTTGTAAACAGTTCAATAAAACATAAACACATGTTAAATTAATATCAAAATTAATTAGTTTCATATGATGATGCAACAACAATCTTTACAAAATTCTCTTTTTAATTCCATTCCTAAGTCTGTCAAATTTAACGGGGCTAGCCTCATCAAACAATTTGTCAGTTTTTGCCATGTTGGTGAACTGTTTGTTGTGATCCAAACTGTAATCACCTGTGCAAACCTATTTCCTGGCCTCAGATGTTTGTTTTCTATTATATTTAAATGTGTTGGTTGAACACCCAAAGCAGCTCCTAAGAGGTACCAGTATTCTGCAGCATTTATCGCCCTGGTAACTATCGTACTTATATCATCTTCAGTTACACAGCATTGTTGACATTCTAGAATTAAATTGCATAGATTATCAAAGTAGTATCAATAAATCAAGCTAATAATAATTATTATTATACTACCTACTTGCAATTGTTCCTGTTGTTCGTGCAGATGTTATTCGTACAAGTGGTGTGCCACCTGTATGGAAATTATTGTATTAAGTACTTAATTGAATATTAAGTCAAGTCTAACCAATTTTGTCTTCTATTCTTGATATAAATGGTTTCAAAGCAGGATCAGCTGATAGTGCTCGGCAGAAGGTCTTCAAAACACCAATGGGATTTCTGCTAGTTGTCAACATTGTCTCAACTTGCTTAAGAATATGCATTGATTTTAATGTATTACGCAAACCAGAAGTAGATATTATATCCACAAGTAATGGACGAGGAATAAGACCATTTGAGTATAATTTATTAGCAAGACTTTCAGGATCAAGTATAGCATCCGCCATTTCACCAATAAAGGGGCGAAGTGCTTCTTTAATATTCTTTTCTGTAGTGTTATAGTTACAAACAAAAAATCAAACAATTATCTATCTTACCAGGCTGATGATCTGCAAGAGCTGCATAGAGAAAGAGTTGAAAAATGTTGAGATAAGATTATGTAGATCACTTACAAGGAGTTGTCATTGTACCAGTTTCACGCATTTGTTTAAGAGCTACATACGAGAAATCACATAATTATGATAATTTAATTTGGTGATAAAAAAATATTTATGATTTATGTATATATAAATATATAACTATAATTATTTATTTATATAATACTATATTTTTAATGTCAAAAAGCTCACTGTAACATACCTGAAGTTATTTCTGCATCAGATGTACATGTTGCTGCTTTATTGAATGTTAAATCTGAATTAGTTTGGAGTATAATAATAAGTATAATGACGAGTTGAAATTGTGTGCAGATAATTTTTTTGCACATGTGTTGCACATCGCAATTACTTAAGTCAGACGATGCAGTTCATATTTACAGCATGATTGCTATGGTGATGGAATCCGTTGTAGTGCACACACATGCTATGAATTTATAATAACCTCAGTTTCAACACAACATGCAACATTGTACGTATTTTAGCATTCATTACCTATTTCAATTGAATTCAAGTCAGAGTCACTACGTCTTCTTAATCTTTGAGTACTGAATGGTCTTTCATAAATATCTATTAATCATACAACTACAATAATCATATACAGTTATAATACACTTACAAGTATTTGTAACACCAACAGTGTTAGGTCTTTTAATTTCTAATTGGCAAATATATAAATAAAAATTATTAATATTTTTTCAATTTAAGTTACTTATTTATGGTGTTTACCATTTCTTGCTTCTTGTGATTTATATTTCGCTTTTTTTGAGTTTTGTTGTTCATGTCGTCGTGGATGTATCATATTCTGATGCTGCTGTTGTTGTTGTTGTGATAGTTTTTGTTGTTGTTCTTGTGGCTGTTGATCTTGTGGCTTTCTTTGTAGTATTGGTTGTTTTTGTGGCTGTTGTGATAGTTGTTGTTGTTGTTGTTGTTGATGTTGTGATAGTTGTTCTTGTGGCTGTATCAGTTGATGTGATAGTTTTGGTTGTTGTTGTGGGTGTCTTGGTAGTTTTCGTTGTTGTTGCAGTTGTGGTTGTCGATGATGTGTTGGTGGTGGTAGTAATTTTGGCATGGTTTGTGACTTTGCTAGTTTTTGTCTTGGCTTTCTTGGAGATAGTGACGCAACTGAAAAACTTCTCCCCCTGATTATTAGTTCACTTGAAGATGGTAATTCCACTTAAAATAGAATCATAATATCACTTGTACAACAAAAATGGTTCCACTAACCTTGAGAAGAGCCTTTATTCCTAGGATGGTCACACATTTGAACTTTACATCTGAGTGGATCTCCAGCTCTGATTCCATAATACTGTAGCTTGTAAGTATCTAAAAGTTCCGTTTTTCCTTGAAACAGCTGAAGAGTGTCTTGTGCAGAAAGCTTCATTTTGCTCTTGATTTCTTTTTTCAATTCTGAAATTTTATCAGAATTATTAACCATTACTTTGATCACATTCTCGTAGTGATCAGGTTTCACATTTATGTAGAATGCCATACTGAGTAATAAGTAAGCAATTCTGCAACTTCAAAGAAAGACTACTTCCACAGAACATTATATTCATCACATTCCATTGTATATATTAGGTCATTAAGACTCAATATGAATCCTTTATTGTCACAAATAATAACCTTCATATAGCATTACTTTTAAAAATATCAAATGCATTAAGTTATAAATTTATGGGTAAAAATATCATTGTGATGAAATCCAGTTTATAATGTTGCTTCATGATGGTTATAATTTCACCAGTATTCTCTCAAAATTCTTGTTGCTATTCCTGGTTCTGATATTTCCTCTGAATTTAATACATCCACTATATCAGTCCATGTTGGAAAGTTAGTAATTTTCAACCATTTATCAAGTACATGAATGAGACATCTATCACTATATTGGCCATGATCATTCTCAATGGACTTTAGTTCTTCATTTGTTAATCCCAATTTAATCCCAAGTTCTCTCCATTTTTCATATATTTCATACAATTCAGTCACCAGTGTAGACAATGATGGATACTCTACAACAAGAAATATTGTACAATAGCTGCAGATAATATGAATCCTAAATCCTAAGTAAAGCATACCTTCTGTTTGTGTTGTTTTCTCTACAGCACAGATACTAGCATTTGGATCACCTATAACAATAGTTTATACTTTAATGTACATGCAGTTTTTACATTGATAGAGATGGTACACATATACGTATATAGAGCATATCATATTACTATCAATAACCTTGAATGCTTGGAAGTATGAGCCTCTTTTGCTTGGAGAATATTCTTGCAGGAGCTGCAATTATAATAATAAACAGCATACTTACATACTATTTAAAGAACCTTTCCTTTTGTCACTCATCACATCAGGAAGTGAACTAGTCCTTAGCCCTATAGACAATTAATATTATGTTCTAATTCTACATCATACATTTCTAACCTTTGTGTAGATGCAACTTCAAACTCCTAGGACTTCCAGGCATTGATGTTGGAGAAGCTTTCTCCACCTTTAACTGCAGTTAATGAGAAATTACAAGTAAATATGAAGTATAAACTTATTTTTCTCTTGCCTTGAATGGGAATGATATTTCAACAACAGAGTTATGATGTGACATGTTTGTGTGTTTGGGTGGGGTCCAATGTCTGGTGCAGTGCTCCATAGATTATATAGACTACGTATAAGGGATTGGAAACGCCCACGCATTTCCGTACACTCCGTTGCCCCACCCTATCTTTTTTAGCCAGCCCCTCCCCTCTAAATACAATGCGCTATGCATGCAAGACTGGTAAAGAACTTGTTTTAAATCGTGTATCATTTAAAGAACACTTTTGTTAAACTAATTGATAATATCACCAACCAACATAGGAGTGCTATACCTTCAGCTAGAAAACTGGAGTGTTGAACTATATGACCTACCAAACTGCTTAGAGTCCCCAAAATGTAAGTACCTCGTAACGGTTTCAACTGGATTTTCTACATCTAAACGGTAACTTTTTTCTCTATATTTGTTTTAAACCCATGTATTTTTATTGAGTAACAAAACTTACATGGGAATATTGCAATAGAACTGTTAATAAAAGAAGTAAGAGTCCCAAAACCCGTTTTCGTTATGATATGTACTAAAAAACAATAGTTTTTAACATCGTACATGATTTGTTGCTAATGTTTTAGCAATTGAGATGTTAAAACGATACAATAGCAACATGTATATCAAGAAAAAACACCTTAATTGTCCAGTTTCAGCAAGGGATAGTGTTTTTTCTATGATCAGTCCTCACTACTAAGTAATAAAATTTAATTGATTTCTGGGGACACGGAGTGCGTCACAGACTTATGCATTGATGCTATGGGATCACGTGCGCCGTTTCCAATCCCTTATACGTAGTCTATATAATCTATGAGTGCTCGTACCCAGCCTAGCCACACCCCGAGGGGGTGGGGTCGTACGCATTAGCACGATAAGTCATAATAATGGCTGAGGAGGAAGATACAAACTTTGATTATAAGTTTAAGATTCTTATGATTGGTAACAGTGGTGTTGGCAAGAGCTCTTATTTGTCAATGTACTTTGACGATAGGTTTGATTCCAAATACGCAGCAACAATTGGCATTGACTTCAGACACAAGACTTTTAAAAGGTTAGAGAACAATATTATTGTAAAACATTATATATATATATATATATATATATATATATACATCGGGCATAGGCTATTTATTACTTAAAAATTGTTAGTACAACTTGAAAGTTCTACTAAGCGATATATAATTTATAAGCATATAAATAATTATATATAATATTTATATAATATATATATAATTATAATTATAGTTATTACACTGTTTGTGGATAGGAATAGTCATTTCAAAATGCTATAAAAATAATTTTGGTTATTTATAGACCAGACAATAAATCATGGTTCTAGTAGGACTATACTATTCAAACAATGAATGCTAATGACCTAATGTTTTAGTACAACAATAATGATTAGAGTATAGACTCACAATTTTATGCTTACTGAAAAGATTTTAGTTTAGTTAACTCTAACTGCATTATTGATCTATTTCCATTGTATAATAACTTAACCGTAAAACTAAAAAGTCACCATGCCTTACTGAAATGTGTTATAGTTATTGATATAGTTAACTCTTGAGTGGGAAAGGTATTATGAATGTCTATATAACAATAATCAGCTATGTCTAGTCTTTTGTGTTGACAGGATAATTTTAATTTTGCTCTTGTGACAAAAAAGAGTACTGAAAAAGCTAATAACTATTTCTGCTCCTTGCAGTTGTCTACCAAACAGTGCATATTATTAAGTGATTCTCATTATAAGTTCCGTGATGACGGGCTTATGTATCTATGTTGTTGTTGTTGAGTGTTTAAGAGCAGTAGAATGAGAATTTTGGTTTCTTGTGTTCAAATCTTAGTTAATGATCTATTCGTATTCAGCAATTTTCTGTCAAGATAATATTTGACTAAGTGGGATTGATCAAATGAACCTAGCTGGTGTATGGGTTGTTTTTTTTCTTCTCTATGTTATATTTCTGCGGTTTTTTTTGTTATAGAAATGGGAAACGTATACAGCTTCAGATTTGGGATACTGCAGGCCAAGAACGTTATCAATCTATCACAAATGCATATTTTCATACATCTATGGGAGTCATTGTGATGTTTGATTTGACTGACCAAGAAAGCTTTGAAGCATGTAGAAATTGGTAAGAGATTATTATGGCATGTGTGCTAATCAGACATGGGTTCAATTGCGTAATATAAAATTATTACTACTATACTATTACATTAAAAATCAGTATAATTATTACTAATATGGCCCAAGTCAGTGTAATATATTACTATTACCTTAAAATACTACCTAAGTCAATGTAATATATTACTACCTTAAATAATCAGTAGACTACTATTACTATCACTGCCTAAGTCAGTGTTACTGATATGGATTACTATAGCATTGAGGTTTCCTTGAAATTCTGTCATGATTTCCCTCAAATACTAAAATGTCTCTCCACTGGTCCTATACTTTAAATGAGCAATTACTATTACCTCAACATTGAGATTGTATATTACCATTACTAAGACTATATATTACTTGACTGTCTATTATTATTACTATTACCTTGAAACATGTAATCCTTACTATTATCTATTGCTATTACCCCATACTATCCAAATGCATAGTAATATTATTATTTCAATAATAATTATTTTTTTAGATTAGAGCATTCTAACTGGTTTCAAACCGGTTTAAGATTTTGTAGTTTGAACAAACCAGTTAGATAACTGCTTTTTAACCAGTCTAAAGTGTAGTCAAACTCCAGCTGAAAAAACGTGTTTAACTGGTTTCAAACAATAACTGATGTCAGGTGTGAAATGCTCTAGTGCAAACACCCAGGTGTCTTGAACCAAATCCTTTTATATTAGTGAACTGAACTTAAGGCCTTCATCATGAAATTTTCATAACTTTAGTTTGGAATGACCAACTATCTTTTACATGTACCACTTTCATACAATTATCCTTTCCTGTTCTTTTTTGCATATGTCAATTAATCACTTCATTATTGAGTTACAATATAAACATGTATAAATTAAACTATACACTATATTACATATAAAATCACCATACCCTAATTTTGAGGTCATTGTGAATGTGAACAGACCTGATGAAGTACTAGTAATATAATTGATAGTTAAAATACTGTTAAGTTAAACCTGAGAGGTGTGGTAGACAGCACAAGTGACTGTATTGATGACAAGACAAGACCATGCCTCCAGTAATTTCTGTAGTATTGGACCCATGTTGTCAAAACCAACCAGACACATTTGCTTAATGATTGCTATTTGACTTTTAATTAACTTTGGTATCCAGGGAGATTAATCGAATTGTTCCAGGTTTGCCTACTCCGTGGTTGCCTACTCTGTTTTTGCCTACTAATTATTGTGTTGTGCATTTTTGCCTACTTGTTAATTAATTAAATAAGACCCGCCTTTCTGTTATCACAGCATATTATAACATGATGAATTCCTCTTTGTTCAATTACTATAATATCTTGCTTGGTACAAGATAAAAATACATTAATATGTTCAAAATTAAATTACTACATCTTGGTACAGTATAAACAAGATTGAAATAAATCATGGATAGCTGTATAAAGAAGCAAGAGAATTTCAGGGAAAGTTGAATTTTGATAATATAGCCACACACTAATTCCTATTTATACAAGTCAGAGTGGAACATGATTGCTATGGCTTGATTTATTGCATGATCATTATGACGACTTAAAAGATGAGCATTTTGACCTCACAATACCTAAACATTAATAATGAACTGTTAGTATGTTTGATCCACTCACTCTATCCTACATGTACATATTCAGAGTTTTTAAAAAGTGAAATTTTTGTGTCGTTGACAAAAATATTCTTATGCCACAAATATTAATTACGTATATATGTGAACAGCTGTTCTGTTCTGTAAGGCACAACATGACTATTCAGTATGTGTACTAATGTAATCATAAAGTATGGTAGTATGTCAACTCCCAAAATGTCCATTTCCAGAATCGTAGCTCCCAAAATGTCAATTCCATTAAACTTTCGTAAAATCAGAATCCATTTAGGTACATTGTACATTTATGGCTGCATACAGATTGCAAAACAGAATGTCAGCATTGAGTTCACTACATTGACACAGTAGACCAGAGGGAACTGAAATATACTGCCTATACATAATGTTTAACAACGTGATAGTATACTAGAGGAAACTGAAATATACTGCCTACATAATGTCTAACAACGTGATAGTATACTAGAGGAAACTGAAATATACTGCCTACATAATGTTTAACAACGTGATAGTATACTAGAGGGAACTGAAATATACTGCCTACATAATGTTTAACAACGTGATAGTATACTAGAGGGAACTGAAATATACTGCCTACATAATGTTTAACAACGTGATAGTATACTAGAGGGAACTGAAATATACTGCCTAAATAATGTTTAACAACGTGATAGTATACTAGAGGGAATTGAAATATACTGCCCAAACATGAATCAACTGATATAGCTAATTTTCTACAGTGTATGTTTCCACTCTTCTTATTTTTTGTAAGGGGTTTTACAGAACATATTTCAGGTAGAACAGCTATTAGTTTCAGTTGCTGCATGTAGCTTTTTTCCTGCTGGTATGTAGAGCTTGAGGTAGATAGGCATTGGTAGCATAATTTAGGAACCCCTAAGCATGGGAGAATATGCTAGCATAGTAAATAGGGCAATAATTATTATCTTAAAATGATTTTTTGCAGAAATCAAATAATTCAACATAATTGAAGTATTGTAGTCTCAGTATACTCAATTTCATCTTCAATGATGATCATCGTCATTATCTAGATTTTGGTCTTCCAGGTACTTTCAGAAACCATTTATTGTTTATAAATAAATCCAGATCATCCAGCTTATAGCATTATATTAATGAATAAATGAGCATAATAATAATGGGTGGTTTTGTGAGTGTTACTGGCATAGTATAATAAGACGAAAGTCAAATATAATTTTCCAATCCTTAGAGGTAGAGTTTGAGGTGTTGAGCATGCAATCTTTTATGTACCATGCCCATTGATTGACCGAGTGTAAGGTTATATGCCCAAAATGGCGTTATAGTTGGCCATATTCCTCAAAAGATTTCAGCTATCAGTGCACTTTTACTGCGTGGTGTTATTACTAGTGTTGGACAATAATGACCACTTTTAGTTATAGTTATAGTATGACTAGTTTATCACAATTTAGTTATAGTTATAGTTAAATAACTAAAATAATATTAGGCTTATTAAAAGGGTTTTAGTTTTAGTTAGTTATAGATAATGCTGCAGACATCTTTTAGTTATAGTTTAGTTAACTAAAAGTCACAATGCCTTACTAAATGGGGTTATAGTTATAGTTAACTAAAACAACACTACTTATTACCTAGTTATGAAATAGCCAGTGGCGTAACTGAACCCAGGCCCACACAGGCCAGGGCCCGGGCAACACAAATTTTAAAAAATTATTATCATTATTATTATTATTTTTAATACCCACAGTTATTCTGTCATCTCAATTCATGATCAGTGTTTGTACACCACTTTTGAGCACTCTTTCCACCTGTGTAATATAACAACCACAAGCCAAAATTTCCCCTCAGTTTGGTCTTTTTAATTTTGAAAAACCCTCAGCTTCTGGGAGGCACAGCCTCCCAGACCCCCTGCTTTATAACTCTCAATTTCTTGCCCCTGCCATCACTAAACACTCAGTTATGCCACTGGAAATAGCACTGATATTATAGCAAGAAAAGAACATTTTAAAACACTATTATGTACTATTGGTTGATATTTCATTTTTTAGGGTTATCAAAGCCACAGACTATTCTCCAGAAAATGTTTCTATTCTGTTGCTTGGTAATAAAGTGGACAAGACTGAAGATCGTGTTGTTTCTACTGATGAAGCAAATGAGTTAGCAACAGAACTCAACATCAAGTATTTTGAAACAAGTGCCAAAGAAAATATAAATATTAAAGAAAGTATTGACTATCTTCTGGATGTCATCTCTGACAGAATGCCTGAATTACTGGAAAAGAATATTCCAGCTCCCGAGCCACAGATGACTGAAAAGAAAAAATGTAAATGTCCTTGTTAGGTCAACAATGTTTTGAATATACATGACTGTTCAATTTATTAAATCAAAATTACACATTCAATTAATTTTTTTTGTCTGAACAAGGGAAGTCAGGGGACACCATACAGAGATAGCTTCAATGATCGGTAAAAATATCATCATATATGATATTCTTTTTTACTGTGTATTATCATATATAGGGGGGTATGCTGATCTGGATAAATGACTAACACTGTTTATAATCATAATCTCGATCAAATATTAAATTTTGTGTGAGATAATTTTAACAAAGCTAGTTTGTTTCAGCAGCCTGAGCCAGCCAGCCTAAAGAATGTACATGACATATAGATCTATATAAATTATATACATGTCAATATACACACGTTGATATAATAACTAACCAAATGCAACTGTAAATTTGTTATTACTATAATTATTATTATGGTAATAACAAATTTGCCAAGGCAGTTATATATAATTATTTTACTAAAATAAACATTGATTTATTAATGAAATACTAAAACATTGATGCATACATGAAATAGAGACAAAATGTTTATATAAGGATACTGTATTTAATTATTTATTAAGCAGATCAGTTTTAGTCCTCGGATTCATCTTGAACAGTTGCTAAATGTGGTCCAAATGAATCTTTGTGAAATGAGATATTTGACAAATTATCACTTTGCATCAAGACAGGCATTGAAATCTTCCTTGTTGCTTTGGCCTGTTTGACTATGCTCTTCCTTTCCAGATCAGGTGACTCTATAACTAGATCAGGCATCGATGAAGACTTCAATTGACTTGGATCTATACCAGCAAAGAGATTGAAAACTGTATCTTGCATCTCTTTCTTTTGTTTAAATTCCAAGTGGGGACTATAGTATGGTTTGTGTTCTACAGATATTTTCCTTGGTTCTTTCCACATTGAAACTACAGAAATAAATCACATGTACTAGCAAATTGTATATAAGAGTTGCATAACATTTATTCAACAAATGCTGAAACAATGTTCAAAGTCAATTAGAGAGTAACTGCTATGACATACATGAATATACATCATTGATGTTGTAGAGCAGATGTATATACAATTCCACTTTAAAACGTAATTCGAATATTTTATACCTATTCTTTCTGTAACAACTAGCACATCATTAGACTTTATTTGATAATGTCCAATTGTCTGGCCAGTCAATAGTTCTCCATTCCATCTCACATCAAACTCATTTGTATCACAATAATCATACATCTGTGCTATTTCCATTTTTAAACTCCCTATAGTATGATGTCTAGAAATATTCATGGTCTTTAGCTCACAAAGGGGAAAAGGACCTTGAATTACTATGCTAAAAGGTGAATCTATGGAGAGAGAGCGCGCGCAAGAGAGAGAGAGAGAGGGAGAGAGAAGCAGACAGATTACACAGCAAGTACAAATATATGAAATATAAAAATACAGATAGATACATTTAGTTAGAGAAATGCAGAAAGCAAGAGAGATTAAGCAACATAGTATCTGTGAAAAATGTTCCTATAACCAATTACTAGTCTGGTGAAGCCATGCAACACACTGTATTTTGATATCTTATGCACCAACCACATGTACATTACCTTTGACAATGATTGTATCCTTTTGTTTGATGTCATAAGCACTGAAACACTTTTTATCATCAAGTACTTCTCCATTCCACAAGAGATGAATATATTCTGGATGAACTTTGCAGTCAGCAGCAATTCTTAGCTTCAATGATTGAATGGTTTCTTGTTTGTCCACTACTTGTTCAACAGTAGATTGATTTGTTAGTTCCAAACAGACTGACAAACTCATTTTGATTGTGAGTAGCAGTTGACTGGTGAATTATAATAATATACACACCCACACATACAACACACATGAATATAATAATCATAATGTGTTATCAATACGTTTGTAATTATGTGATGTCTATAGTAACATTATGGTATTCATAAATAATTGTAATATGATTATTATTTTAGTTTTGCAGTTGCTGTCATAATTTATGGAATAAAAATAGCTGTATAAAATATAATTATATATATATATATATATAATATATATATATATATAGTGGCGCCAGAAAGAGTTCGTACACTCACGTAATTTTGTTACTTAATTGCAATTTTTTGGTTTGGAGGAAACCTTACCTCTTAGCCTTACCCTCTTCCTGCACAAGCACATGGTCAATTAGGCAAATTTACCGTCAAGGCAAGCTTTCATAACTGCTAGTTCTGACATTTATTAGGAAGATATGAGAAGGTATTTCATTAGTAATATAATATATTAATAATATTATTATAATGTTTTATTTTCATTTTATGACAGGCTAAAGTAAAGATTATTATTATTACAATGATTATACATCTTCAATATTTCGTATGGCCACCTCGTGCTTTGATTACTGCCTCAATTCTAGATGGCATAGAGTATGTAAGTTCTTTCAAAAACTCTGCTGGAATCTTGGACCAAATTAAATCAAGGTTTTGTGATAACTGGGTTACAGTTGTAGCAGGGTAAAATTTAAGTTGTCTCTCCATATGTTCCCATACATGTTCAATGGGATTTAGATCAGGAGATTGAGGTGGCCATTCTAACGTTTCAACTTCATTTTCGTGGAGCCATTGTTGAACAATCTTGGCTCGATGGCATGGTGCATTATCATGTTGAAATATGTAGTCCAGTCCACGAATTGACCAAGCAGATGGTACAAGAACATTACCAAGTAACTCACAGTATTTCTCCGAGTTCATATTACCTGATACCTTCACCATCATCCCAGTTTCATCACCACAGAAACATCCCCATATCATTACTGATCCACCTCCATGCTTTACTGTCGGAAACACACAATTATCTATAAACTCTTCTGATACTCGTCTCCTGATATATGTCCTACCATCACTTCTAAACAGGTTAAATTTACTCTCATCACTCCATACCACTCTTTTCCAGTCTTCTTTAGTCCATGTCTTGTACTTCTTGGCAAATTGGAGGCGGAGCTGACGATGATGGGCTGTCAGTAATGGTTTTCGTCGGGCAATGCGGCCATTAAGACCTGCTGATGCAAGTCTAGACTTGACAGTGCTTGTGCTGACAGAAATATCACAGGTCTCCTTCCATGCTAGCCTGAGCTGAGGTGCTGTTAAATATCTATCCTGTAGGGACATTCGTGTCAAGACTCTGTCTTGTCTCGATGTTGTAGAAGATGGCCTACCGGTACGTGGCTTATCATCAGTACTTCCAGACTTCAAATATTTCTTCCATACATCGATCACAGTTGATTTAGGAACTTTTATTTTCTTTGCAATGCATCCATAACTTATACCTTCTTTTCTTAAAATAACTATCTGACCTTTTAAAAAATCACTTGTTGGTTTGCCTCTGGGCATGATTATTATTGTAATTTATGATATAGAATTCTCTTCAATGGTTTGTCTCAACTAGGTCTAAACAGTTTTGATAATAGCAGCTGTTAGAAACTGATTGTTTTGATAGTACTGCGCATGTAATATTATTCATAGGCATAACTGCGCATGTGTTTTTTAGAAGTGGTTTTGTATTACATCTAATGTAAATTACGTGGGTGGATGAACTATTTCTGGCGCCACGGTATATATATATATATATATATATATATATGTATATATAGCATGCTACCATGGCAACCGTTTGATGTGGTTAGGTCTTATATTTTTGTATATAGACCTATGAATCTTTAATCTATCAGCATACAATATATTGTATATAGTACACTTACAGTTCTTATATAAAACAATATAAAACCTTGGTTTAGTGTCCTCGGATGTGATATAGCCCTCGCAGGCTCGGGCTATATCACATCCTTGGACACTAAACCTCGGGTCTATATTTTTGTATATAAGACCTGTAAGTGTACTATATATATTACATATATATATATATATATATAATTATATATATATATATGTATATATATATATATATATATATATATATATAGCATGCTACCATGGCAACCGTTTGATGTGGTTAGGTCTTATATTTTTGTATATAGACCTGTGAATCTTTAATCTATTAGCATACAATATATTGTATATAGTACACTTACAGTTCTTATATAAAACAATATAAAACCTTGGTTTAGTGTCCTCGGATGTGATATAGCCCTCGCAGGCTCGGGCTATATCACATCCTTGGACACTAAACCTCGGGTCTATATTTTTGTATATAAGACCTGTAAGTGTACTATATATATTACATATATAGACAAAAGCATAAGAATACTAATATTAACAGTGGTGAATTTTACTTGTGTTTATTTCTTAGTTATCAACTAACGTATTATGTCCTCACTATGCCCAGCTTTTTTTTTCTTTTAGCAGTGAGAAAACATTGTGTCCTCTCTGTTTGTAGCTACACTTTGCATTTTTGTGTATACCATTAATAACAGTTCTATATATTATATAGCTAGCATTGGCTAATTTGATAATATGTGTACACATGTGTCCAAGGAACTCATGTCTTATCTGGCTGTGTGTAATTTTGTTAGCTATACGCTTTTCTTCTTCAATAAAGGTGTTTCTCCATGCTCATATATTGGCAATAGGAGTACAGCACTAATATCAAAAACATCCATCAATGATGGTACATATAGTTATAATTACTAGTTATATCAGAATGGATATAGTAGTAACTGTTATTCAACAACATTAGTGGGAAGATCAGTAATGTAATATTAAAGTAATTCAGAACTCATAACACAATAGAACTGATACGTATTGCTATTATTAGTGATGCTACTACAGTTACTGTCATTAACAAATTTGATATTATTGCTCGCTTTGCTAATATTACCAATGTTATTGATATTAGTTATAATTATTATTGTTGAGAATCATCATGTAATAAGTTTCTGGCACACGAGAATGTCTAGCTAGTAGTACCATGATCATCATATAACTACCGATGTTTGCTACTGAATACAAGTTCTAAAGGTCATTCATATTCACATAGGCCTCAGAAAAATGTTCATTACAGAGTACCATGATGTAAATCGATATCTGGTCATGATATCGATTGTGCTATATCGATAACGATTATCGAGTCCCAGCACTACCATGTAATGTGATATTCAGATGGCAAACATGAAGAACCTGGATAAATGCACTGAAATATGTAAGGATCGCAAAATTTATGCAAATGAGATCAGGATTATTTTAAAATGTACCATGGTGTTTTGTGCTTATACATAGGGCAAATAATTATGATTGTAATAACATGTACATTGTTACTTTTTGACATTATAATCATCACATCATGTCAAATTGTCAATGCTTGAGCAACACTAACAACACTAGCCTCGAACCCAGGCAGGGCAGGGTCTGCGGAGAAAGAGCCTGGGTACGAGGCTATTACTACCGGGCTAATTTAATTATCAAAATTACAAGAATGTTTTAATTAATAATAATAATTATTATTATTATCAAGGGCCACCCACCAAATTTTTTGAAGATCCTGATACGTCCTGTGTAGATGGCAGTCATATATGTAGTTTCTCTTCTCTTAATTGTAGTAAGTCTTGTTCAAGGGAGTTTTTATTCTAGAACTGTGTCATATGAAAATGATGTAGTTGTCAAATGGTGAGTAGTGTTTATGGCAATTTTAGTACCATATCTATTATATATTTATCTGAACCTTATGTATGTAGTCTAACTTATTGAATATAGACATTACACAGTTCTTTTTTAACTACATAGTCTATAGACTGTTCTATATATTGTGAGAACCATTCTAGCATGTAACTGTTTCCTCTTGTATTTCACTTCCACCATTCCCATGTTGTTAAGTAAGCAACAATCCCAAACAAGGTAGTCTCGTGTAGCCATTCCCAACCTATTATGAAGGAAGGGTCTGGTCAACACACTGTACTAGTGTTCGTCAAGAGCCTCAAGTATCTGGCAAAACTGGTATTTGAATTCATAACTGTAGTAGTGATATTCAAACAGCTGGCTTACTAGAGTACATATTTATATTATTAACGGTTTGTTACCCAATAAAATAGCCAAAAATCTGTCTAAACGTTTGACGAAAGCTAGTAGAGTGGGTTGACCAGACCCTTCCTTCATAGTAGGTTGGGTCTGGCTACACAAGACTACAAACATGGTACCATAAAACCATTGTATTCTACTTTTAACTCCAAGCTACAGTGAATGAATGACTCATCAACTATTACCAACAATCCTTAGATTATAGTTACATTTAATCTCCAGCTTTCTTCATCAGTCCATGTTTGAGTTCATTAATTCTAAAATTTGGACCAAAGACTATATATCTAATGTAAATGTATAGTGGCAGTTTTCCCTTGGGAGAATTGATCAGATGATGCCTCTGAACTATCCTGAAGCTCATCTTTGAGGGCCGGTTGAAGCCACTAGTTCTGGGGTGCTCAATTCTGAGCTAAGGAAGAATAGCTTCAGATCATCTAGTAATGTTCTTTGTGATTAATTTTGAGCTTTATAGAAATGAAATAATAGTTCTGTGAACAGAACGTTTCGGCCCGAGAGCTTTCTTCAGCTAATTACAAAATTTATCACAAAGAATATGAACAATGAAATAAAAGACCTATAACAAGTTATCTAGTAATGTGTTAGCAAACTTAAGCAGTTTAGTCTGTGATTTGCATCACACATACTTAAGGATGCAGTTAGTATGTATGTACATGTATGTATATATTCTTCATCTAGCAATGATAAAAATGATAAACGTGTGAAAATACTCATGGAATACAAAGGAGTTGATGTATGGAGGGTGTATCCTACTGGACAAGTTGATATGAGAATGTCTCAACAGACATATGATGTAGTACTCCGCTACATGCCAGAGATGTGTTCCATCATTATAGATAATGTAGAGGCACATGTACAAATGGCAGAGGAGAATATGTTGAGTGAGAAACAAAAGTTGAAATCTTGGGTTAACAATTGGTTTGATCCGGTGAGTGTCTAAATTATTTGTGTATGTTGAGTTGACATTTAATTAATCTATGTGGGTGTGTTTTACTACAGTTCTGTTAAGTTGGTTGTTTTGTTTGAAAATAATAACCATTTTTAGTTATAGTTATAGTAAAACTATACTTTTGCATTGCGTGTATATATATATATATACATGTATGTGACTGCAGATGAGAAAATGTACCACAAGTAACCTTTTTTGAAAATTAATTTTTTTACATTTTTGGAATCTGCACATACTGTTCTTCATGGTTATGTAATCGCTTTTGAAATCTGACATACCTTTGCTGAGTTATAAGCTTCTATGGTGATAAATTATTAGAATGAATGTGAACTCTTGTCAAATTTCGCTCATAACTACAAATAAATTTTTGTTACTTGTTCAAGTTTTCAAAAATTTCAATTAAAGATTTTTTAAAGCCATGTGTGTGTCACTGCGTGATAGCTAAAGCCAAACCCATGAACTGTTGCATTTTGCTCTTCCATCTCAAATGCACTAAACGCTTACTTTTGCTTGGTGTCAAAAATTTGGTTATTCTAGCCACACCTTCTCAGGCTCGCCTCCGGCCCCACAATTATTGCATGCATGCAAGCATTCTCTAGTTAGATATATTCAAAATACAGTACATGTCAATAAAAAGTCACCATACAGTACAGTAATTACTCAGTAGTTTCATTTCCACAGTATAGTGTTCAACAGTGGTTTTGACAGTAATTAGTGTACATGTACTTATCAATTAATACCACAGTAGTGAGACAGTAATTACTATACTATACTGACAGTAGTACTAAGGAAATTACTGTTACTGTATGTACATGTAGTTCCTTAATTATTGGCTGTTGTATGTAAAGAAACCTTTGGATAACCATTTCCTTAACTATTCAATGTTGTTATGTTTTGTAGGTAACATTACAAGAAGAGGAAATAGACACTGTTGATGATAACTGGTTTAGTGAATATGTGAGTTTTATATAAAGTAGCACTAGGTATTACCACTAATGTATTTATCATGAGGGTTAAAATATCACTATATAGTATTTTACACTATTTTACACTATTAAAGCTGACAGAATTCAAACAGGAAGCTTTATGAAGATATGTATATCATACATGTAACTAGTTATTGAAAGTATTTTAACTAAAGTTATACCATGCTATGATTGTATTGACCATTCAAATTGCTTTACAGAGTTTTTGATATGTTTTGAAGCATATCAACAAGAATCAGTGTGTGCGCTATTGGGAATGCATCTTTAGCCAATTAACAAAGAGTTAGTGCTTACAATATAATCATAATTAACTCAATTTAACTGCACCATCTGGCCCAAAAAGAGAACTATGCAGTGCGAAATAAGAAGCTCTTTGGGCCAATAGTGCACCATAAATACTTATCAAAACACTGTTGCTTTATATCAGGTGAATAAATCACTTCATGAGACTGAAGTGTATGACCTACATGTAGCTATACTTATCAAGTTTCAATTGTAGTTGTTAGTTTATTACAGTACACATATACATATAACTACGATTGCTTTAGTTACATGTATAGTTAACACTACAGTAGTTATTATTAATAAGGGACTCATAATGAGATATTGCAGAAGGTAAATTTGGTTGAACTATCTGTCTGTATATCTGGTACCATTTGTTAAGATACAAGAGACTCTACATTGAAGATTATGTGTATTCTAGATTATGTGAGCATTGCTTTAGGTAAATTGTGTAAATGTAGTCATGTACATACATGTAGGTAATAATTATTTTACTGATGAGTGTTGTTATTGCATTAGTTTAATATTAAACCTATTGAGCTCTTATATAATATATTACATGTATAATTAATAATTATGATTGTTCACTTTTCTTTAGCACAATTTTGACTCCATACAAAACTGGTACAGGAATATGGCCAGACAATATCCTAATTTAATTCAATATGTGCCTTCAATTGGGAAGTCATCAGAACAAAGAGATATTTCAGCTGTACATATAACAGCCTCTAATGATCCTAACAGATTTAGGTTTTATATTCAGTGTTTAATTCATGCAAGTGAGTACATGTGTATCTGTATATTAAAAACTGTATCTATATAATGTGAACTGAAATTTGGTATCCAGGATGTACTATTATGCACATCCTGGATACCAAAATGATAATGGCTGAATAGCAAGCTTGTGAAATGTATGGTGGCAGGGTAATGCATAAAACACAATAACATTTTTGATTATACATGTATCTTGTTTTTGAAAAAGAGCTTATACTTTGATTAAAAGACACATAGTCAAATGTTTTGTAAAAAGATGGGGTCTTTGTGACAATTTAAAAGCAGGTGACATTGGCTGGATATTGTAAATCTAAGAAACATTCTTTCATGAAGACTACGAGGAGATATCATTTTTAATATTTTCTGGAGGTAGATAGGTCCATCTTACAGGAGGGTACAGAGTATTTAGACGATACAGTACAGTGTACATCATGTGATAGCAATGTTTGTTTTGTCACTTTTTAGCAGTACAAGTTTTGTTTATTTGCTCCACCAACTTAAATTATTTGCAAAACAAGTATCATTTCTCTGACTACATGGTCAAAATAATTTTTAATACTGACTTATAAACTAAGTACTCACTATTTGGAAACCAGTCTAATTTATTATTGAGGAATAAGGATTGGTGATTTGTACTGGCAGCACAATATGAATACTGGAGATTACAGGAATATACTGACATACATGTACATGTAATATAGTCATTTCACAAGCATAACAATGTATTAATGAAAACGTTTTCAACCTATGAATAATTAATACTATTACTGTATATATAGTCACTCATGATTCAGATTGTATGATGATTCTAGTACTCACAGAACTGAGGCAGCCATTTTGTTCACAAGTATATAGTTAACAATTTTAATAAGCATTATTAGCATAATATTAAGTTGAGGTCCAATTTAAAGTAATGGCAAATTGACAATCACGGGCAAGTTATAATGTTGTAATAATGCATAATTATTTTTTTCCTAAAGGGGAATGGATATCTGGTTGTGTTTGTATGTATCAAACCAAGACTTTAGTAGAAGGCTATGGACATGATGAGACGGTATATATGTGTAACATATTCTCTCTAATTTAGCAAACACTAGACCCCTCTTGGTAGTAATGTTTTGTGCTTTAATTCAGCCATCAAAGAGGTTATCCATTTTGCATTAAAATGAATATTAAAAGTTGACGATAGTTGACAATAGCAATAAGCACCTACATTACTATAAACAGTAGATAACCCGTTCAACATCTGTTCTAGGACATACCACTTTTGAGTTAATTTTCATGTCTGTTAAAATAGAGAGAATAATATTGGATTAGAGATTCAGTTATTATGGTGTAATGTTATTTATACTGTTTGTGTGGGAAGTTATGATTGTGCCAATTAGCAACATGACAAAAGGAATGTATATGTATGATATCTGTATATGTATGCATGTGTATCAATTAGGGATGGGCGATTATGAAAATATGAGTCAACGATTATTGTTTTTGCAAGTATCACGATTATTGCGATTATTGGCTACCTTACATCTGTACACAATGTATGTAGATTTTATTCAACAATGAAATTGATACCTTTCATTTGTTGAGTAAACAATGTTGAAAAACTGATTTAGATGTGATAGTACTGAAAACCTGAAGTTATGGCACAATAATCATTATTTTTGTGACCACGATATGGAATATTTAGACGATACGATTATCACAGGAAATTTTAATCACGATTATCACGATAATCAAAATATTGCCCATCCCTAGTATCAATGTACATATACATGTATGTGTGCATACCAATATACATGTATGTTTATATATCAATATACACGCATGTGATGTACATTTGTACATGTTTGGGTGTTTCAATGTGCATATATATATATATATATATATATATATATATATATATATATATATATATATATATATATATATATATATATATATATATATATATATATATAGCATGCTACCATGGCAACCGTTTGATGTGGTTAGGTCTTATATTTTTGTATATAGACCTGTGAATCTTTAATCTATCAGCATACAATATATTGTATATAGTACACTTACAGTTCTTATATAAAACAATATAAAACCTTGGTTTAGTGTCCTCGGATGTGATATAGCCCTCGCAGGCTCGGGCTATATCACATCCTTGGACACTAAACCTCGGGTCTATATTTTTGTATATAAGACCTGTAAGTGTACTATATATATTACATATATGTATATATATATATATATATATGTATATATATTGGTGTATATGTGTGTATTTGTGTATTTTTTTCAAATAGATCACAAATTTGGTGAATTCTATGGAATTTATAATTATACCTGTTGTTAATCCTGATGGATATGTAGTGAGTGATCTCTAATCAGACTTGCATTATTGTATCTGTGTTCCTGTTTGTGTTACCATACAGGGTATCATCATAGGCTCAAAACTGTGCTTATTATATTGTATGTACAGTAGTAATAGTGTTACTTTACTGTGTATAGTACTGTTAATAATACAACACATGCATTGTACTATCTCACAGTACACCAGAGTACACATGTAGATATACTTATACTGTAAGTCTGTAGTATAGTGTACTGTACTGTAGTGTAGTGTAGTGTAGTGTAGTGTACTGTACTGTACTTTACTGTGCTGTACTGTACTGTACTATGCTGTACTGTACTGTAGTGTACTGTAGTGTAGTGTAGTGTACTGTACTGTACTTTACTGTGCTGTACTGTACTGTACTGTACTATGCTGTACTGTACTGTAGTGTACTGTAGTGTAGTGTAGTGTACTGTACTGTACTGTCCTGTCCTGTCCTGTACTCTACTCTACTCTACTCTACTCTACTGTATTGTATGGCGAATATACATGTGCATGTAAGTACTGTTACACATATGTATCTAAACAATACAACACAATACAGTATCAGTACTTTGTGTGCATTGTGATACTTGTATATGTACATGTACCTTGAGTATATTATTATCATATGGCAACGAGCATATTGCTATTAATTATGTCACAATAATGATATTGCCACCTTATTTGGAATGTTGTCATGTCATACACAACTACACATGTACTTATGAATACAACACATACAGTACATGACACACTGTTAATCATATCAATACAACACATACACACTGTTTAGTAATATAAGAAAAACACCAATACAAACAAAATGTATTGAGTACCTGTTTGTACTTCCTTGAAGTTACTACAACATCACACACTTTCAAAAGCAGCAATAATCTCCAAAACATGTTCCAGCAATAATTACTTGTAGCGTACTTAGTATTGTACAACACATAATCCTGTAATAGTATAATACAAAAGAGAGCGAGAGACAGACAAACAGACAGACAGAGGCAGACCAGTAGACCGACAGAGAGAAAGAAAGAGAGAGAGAGACAGAAAGATAGAAACAAAGGGTGAGAGGGAGGGAGAGTTAAATAATTTAGTATCCACTGACTATATAATACCGATCTTTAATTATTTGTAGTATACATGGAATACTGATAGAATTTGGAGAAAAAACAGAGTGCAAACTAGTAGTGACAATACATGTGTTGGTGTAGATCTAAACAGAAATTTTCCCTCTGGTTGGAACATGGTATGTTTATATATTATGTGTCTAAGTATATACAAAATTCAAAATAGCATATATCAAGGTACTTTCAGTTTGAAAAAGGACAATTCTTTGCGTAATATTTTTGATGAAATAATTACATTTAAACACTCCCTCCTATTCAACTGTATTGTACAAGAAGCAGACAAAGTTCAATACTATATAAAAAGCTAAACAATTGCTTTTCTTGGATACCAAATTTCATTTTCTTAATTTACAAAATTGCTGAACAGTGAGATTATGAAGGTAAGAATTTCATCAAAATTATTAGGAGTAACATTGTACCAAATATACTGAATACCACATTTAGGTTTGTAGCTATTTGTTATCATGCTGGTGGATTCATTGGGGAAACAGAACGTTTCAATTTGAAAGTCTTCTTACAGGTGAAGAAGACCTTTGGGTTGAAACATTCTGTATATTTATCATGTTATTAATGGTCAATAGTCACACAACTTGAATACCAGGCTTTAGATCTGGGAGATATTCATTAGAGTGATATCAATGATTTATCAATATTGCTGACAAACATATATGTGACCAGTACCTTTAACTACATGTAAATATTACTTGTTTCGGTGTAATATCTATAATCTTCAGTATTTTATGAAATTTCTGTATTTTCAAAGAAAAAATGACTAACATATGCATTCAGTACAGCTGGTCCTGGTCGATTTAGTTTAGTCTTCTTTCTGGCAGGTACAGTGACATCAGTATCACTAACTGTAACACAGTGTTACACTACTAGCTGTAGACTCACCAGAGGCTTTACTAGATGTTGAGTTACTACAGAAAAACAATTTCATGTTTTTGTCAGAGCACGTACACTTTCCGAACTTTTAGTGTAATTTTCTGTAATCGGCATTATTATCTCCTATAAATATGGGAACGTCCGTGTAGTTGGAGGCACAGTGTGACCATGGATATGTAATCAGTCATTTAGCAAATATCAAACATTTAAATGCTTGTTATTCAGCCATTTTTTAACTAAATTTGGTATCCAGGAAGAGCAACTATTGCTCCACCTACATGTAGCTACCAAATTTAGTTAGTTTCCTGTGTAAAATGGCTGAATAACGAGCATTTAAATAAGTAATTTTTGTATCCATGGTTACATATTGTTAAACTTTCCATCTAATTCAATGAAATGCTTATGCATGTACAACTAATAACATAATCTACTTAGGAAACTAATAACAACTCATCTCCTTTGCTTACTTTGTTAATAGGGAGAGTAGGGTTGGGCAATAATTCAATATTTCACAATAATTGCAATATTAATGCATTACAATAATCGTATCACATGATTTTGATCTGCCAATGTTATTGCGATGACAAAATGTTGCCTTACTGTGATTAGATAATCACACACAAAAGATTATATTATATGTAACTTGAAAAACACTATAACACTTATATGCTCTCAAAACAATCAAAATTGTCACCTTTAACATAATATAACGAGCGTATGTTTGCTATCATAAACAGTATTAATGAGTAGTTGCAATATCCTTTAGATAATAATTGCTAAACTTATTTTCAATATCCCTCAACCCATTTACTACCATATAGTGCTAAATTTTCATGGGCTATAAATTTCGCATTTTTCATGAAAACTGATGGCTGTGAAAATTTGTGAAAATATGGTCAAACACACCACGTGATAATTTTTTGGTGAATGTGAAAAGTTTATTTTGAAATAGTTGAATATCGTCAAAAGACGAAAATTTAGGTCTATATGGTATGGCTTCCCATTTCTTATGAATAGTGTACATTGTAAGTTACCATTATGTGTAGTGAGATAATAATATACATGTATAATTCATTTATTCATGATTATGTTATATCCAAACAGGGAAACAGTCAACATGAGAATGATGAAAATATTAAGTGTTCTGAAACATACGCTGGATCTGATGCTGCTTCAGAATTAGAAACAAAACATATTACTAATTACTTTAGGTATAGTTATATACATCATTGTTAGGTAAAATCGTATGTATGAAATAGTATGAATTAGAGTTGCAAAGGTTAATTAATTGTCCAGATATATGGATAGCCACATCCAGTTTTAAATATTAATATCTTCCAGTTGCTAGTTATTAGTTCCATCACTTTTGGCTGACAAACTGTTAGTAATACATTTATAGTTTTATAGTTATTTACCCAGAACCCATAAAATTCATTAATGCTATTCTGTTATATTGTGCTAGCTTATGGAATATTTCCATACTATATAGTGCAGTTGCCATTATTATCAAATGTATGTGTAATTAATTATCATTAATATCCTGATATAGACTTCTTCACAGGATGTCCATATATCTGTTGAATGAATGATTATCATAGGGCATAGTAAATTGAACCTGATCCTTGTGTGGAGGCAGAGGGTCAGATTTGTCTGACTAATTATGGTGTTATCTTAGTTGAGTTTTTATATTGTTATCTTTTCGTAGCCGAATGGGTCCAATTGTTGGTGCTATAGACTTTCATGCGTTTGGTCAACTTATTCTGAGACCTTGGGGTAAGTGCATAGAGAGTAATACTGATTTCTTATGTATTCATATTTGAAACACTAGTCCATGTAAGTATGTACATGCAGTGTTGTAATGGTATGAGTATCTGTGGTATCCACCTTTCTATATAACAGAACTCCTGGATTGATGGATGGATGGATGGATGGATTGATTGATGGATGGATGGACTGATTGATGAAATTGCTATGTGGGGGATTCATTGTTTTTGAAATTATATCGTGTACATTCAGTGTTTGTTATTGTATAGAAATTAAATTCTAGTGTTCATAACTTACCTACAGGTTGTCAGTATGTAAACAGCATTGATGAACATGTTCTATCAGAATTGGGTAACACCTTGGCTAGACTTATGTTTGAGGTGAGTAAACAGTAACACATTCGCTCATACATGTAGTACTCTCTGAATCATGACTTACATGTACAAATGTACATGTACATCACAGTACATGTAGTAACAATCATCTTGGCTCTAGTGTTGAGTATAGGGATATAGAAGGGCTGAGGGCTATAACTCTCCAATTGACTCTCTAACTTTCACTTTGCATGCAGAGTTGTCCCCAGAAAAAAAGTAGAGCAGTGATTATATTAGCCCCACCCAAAACTCCACCCATTTTAAACTGACCACTTCCCTGCATCTTTCCCATCCTCCCCAGCCTTACAACCATTTTGTACACCGAAAATGTGCCGCCATTTTAAATAGCACATTCTAGGGACAACATTGGCATGAGTAGCCTAATATTGTATATCGTTAATTTATTTATATATCATTGGATTCCCCTCATTCTTACAGTTCCAATGACTTTATTGAGATCTTTCTTCTTGTAAAATGAGCTTTTTAATATAGAAAGCATCCTTTTGTAACTAATTATACATGCATGTTTATACATGAATAATACATGTATTTACATGTATTATACATGTATTATATATGCACTATACATGTACTAAATGCCATACTGAAGAACATCAATACGACTTTACATATCTCATTATGGCAGGTTCATGGTCACGAATACACTTCACAGACATCTCATGAATTATATCAGGCATGTGGAATTGCATCAGACTGGTGAGTCCTATAATATATACATATATATATATATATATATATATATATATATATATATATATATATATATATATGTATATGTTAACCCTGTGGAAAACAATCAGGGACAGCCTTGTGAATCATAAAAAGATATCATAATTATATATATATATACATGTACTTTTAACTGGTCATTGTGTACAGGAAGTCACTCTGTGCCAATATTGTTGATCATGTATTCCATATCAAGAGCCTTCTCTTTTCATATTCAAAATCACATAAACTGATTATGTTATAAATTTATCATAATTATAGACTCAGTTCATTTTCAATCACAAATAACAAAATGTTTCATAATGTCACTATCCACACAAAATGGTACAATTGGGTGCATTATAATTCAAAATCTTATAAGTACTTGCTATTCGGCCATTTTGTACATGTAGGAAGCCAATGAAATTGGATATCCATTAAGAATGATTCTTAACTACTGATGTTGTCAGCTTCATGTATAAAACGGCTAAGTGATGAGTGTTTAAAGATAAGTATTTGAACTGAATTATTATGTGATAAGTTGTACCTTTAGTGTACATAAGTCACATATGGTTAAGGTGACACTTGGGTAATTAGCATATTCATTAATCACCATACATTTCTCATCACTGTAATAGTAGATTTTTGAGTAATTTTTTTATTATCCATACACTGTATTGCTCTCAAAATTTGAAAACCATTAGCTGAAAGACTGAAGTGTTTCACAAAGGTACAATTTTTCTTTCACAACTACGAAATGGAGGGTGCTAGATCAGTTGTATGTGTAAGAGGTCAGCAAGACTATCAAAAGCAACTATGAGCTTCTTCTATAAGTGAAAGTTTGTACTGAAAAAATAAAACAATGAATACGCTAATTACATGTACCTGAGTGCCACCTTAAAATTAAGCAAGATATGTTGTTCGCTATGAACACTGACAGCTTTACCTTTGGCAAGAAACATAATGTCTTTATTTGTCTTTCAACTAACAGTCACATTTTCCACTGATATTATAACACTAGTTATACTTTCTTCATTAACAGGTTCTATAGCAATCAAGTGACAACTACCAACAAAGGTTATAGAACAGCATCATATACTATTGAATTGAGAGATGATGGAAAGTATCAATTCATATTACCAGCAGAGCAGGTAATAAATACTACATGACATTGTGATAAATGTTATAACTACATTACATGTAATTAACCCTCACCCACGTAGATGAAGCAAAGGGTTACTATAATCAGAGTGTCTGTCTGTTGCCAAAATTCCAGCGAACCTATGAACTAGTCTCATAAACCAGAGTCTCTGTTTATTGAAAACAACTATTATAAGTACATTGTAGATTATTATTGGGTATGGCTGTAGTGGGCAGGGAGATGAAACAGAAAGAGAGTCTGGTGAAATGCTTACAGTTCATCGGTAAGTTGTGCACCAAAACATATACTATTACTATTCATGATATTCATAACTCACGGTCAACTAGGGCAAAAGCAATTATTTCACATGTGGTCAATGAAGCCTGTAGACCTGTGATCGTAACTGTCAATTTCTAGCTACACCCATTTCATTTCATCCATGTGATTGAAGCCACAAAACTGTTTTCCTTGATTTTAACACTGTCAAATATTGTCTACAGTTATTTTTCGTCAGTGACTGAATCATTCTCAAGTTGTTTCCCAAATCACACTTGTGATGAGGGTTCTGCACTGCAAGTGCATTCATTGCTTATTTTACTTTATGGAGTGCATTCATTGTTATTTTACTTTATGGGGTGCATTCATTGTTATTTTACTTTATGGGGTGCATTCATTGTTTATTTTACTTTATGGGGTGGTGCATTCATTGTTATTTTACTTTATGGGGTGGTGCATTCATTGTTATTTTACTTTATGGGGTGCATTCATTGTTATTTTACTTTGTGGAGTGCATTCATTGTTATTTTACTTTATGGGGTGCATTCATTGTTATTTTACTTTATGGGGTGCTTATTTTACTTTATGGGGTGCATTCATTGTTATTTTACTTTATGAGGTGCATTCATTGTTTATTTTACTTTATGGGGTGCATTCATTGTTTATTTTACTTCTGGCATACAAGGTCTGGCTTGAAATTTCTGGGAATGAACTCCTAGTGTTGTTGACAATATGACCACTTTTAGGACTATATTCTGTATAGAGTTTCTCAAAATTTTAAATAATTAAAAATAATTAACTTAGTGGTTAATAGTTTTAACAATTGATTTAGTGCATTCAACACTCGGTGGTTACAATAATTATTTTCATTTTTTTTTCTACAACAGATCCTTCCCACATGTGAGGAAGTAAATCCTGCTGTTCTCCATCTTGCTCAACATATCCTACAAAATCCTTTAAAGGACTAACATTATCAGTGTATAATTTTGTTATCACAACTTTTTTTTACCAACTATTTATCATTATGACTATCATATTTATACAAGAATAAGAAAAAACATTTTAAAAACTGAAAGAGTATGTAGGGATATAATTATATCAAAATGGGAAAAAACATAGGAAACAGGTGGCTTTGGCAATAAAATTAAATACCACTTCCACATAACAACCGTACATAATTATAAGTATTGCTTCTTTGTGTTTTGCCTTTACTTCTAACTATATAAAATAATGTAGGGTTGTTATGTGGAAGTCGTATTTAATTTTGTTGCCAAAGCCATCTTTTGTCTGTGCTTTTTTGGTTTTGATATATATCCCTACAATCATAACACAATTTGTGATTATATAATGAGTACAAACTGACAAATCTGCCATCCGAGATGTATAAATTATTAAAATAATAAATATGTAATGCCATTCATATGCTATATGCAACAGTTCGGCCTATGACTAAAACATTTTTGAATGCTGTCATCTACCACAATCTCAAGAGTAACACAATTGTTTATTAATACCTGGCATCACCCTCTTCACAAACTTCTTCATAAATGTATCAGGTACATATTTACCACTGAGAGGTGAGTTTCGATAATGATGACAAAGACATGTTTTAGTGGATAAACCATAAGACTTTTTCACACCTTTAACTGTACTCATAAGATGATGAGTGTATACTGTTGTTGCCCTATCAACTGAAATAAACAGCTTTGGTCTAGTCTTGTCAAGATTCGTACGTCGTTCAGTCATACTGAAATAGTATGGTAAGCTAGAGTTTGTTCTATTGCATTTCATTTCTTCAGATATTTCTATTGCACTCTTTCCAACACGCCATGGTGAACTTGTAACTGAAACACTTGCATAATCTGACAGTCTTGTTCGTTTCTCAATATAGTCAAACATTTCATACCATGTGTCATGCGTACAAGGTATCATTAGTTCATCAATATCATGAAGGACTAGGTATTCTGCTCTATGAATATTACGATAAAGACATTCATTATTGACAGCAAATTGCCCATAATTTCTCATAGCCACACTTACTTTCCAATCCAACAATTCCACCAAACCACTCCTGATATATGGTAACAAGGCAGTGTATACACTCTCTGATGTATTCTGAGTCCATATTGTTATAATAGATGCACCCAATACTTTGTTTATTTCCACAAAATGGATTAGTTCTTCAGGTGATACATATCCAAAAATCCCTTTATGCAGACACAAAGCAAATTTCATTCTCTTTTCACGTTTCTCATAGTATACAGGCATTGGCGCTAATAAGTCTTCACATGTACTATTAGTAGAAAGTTCAATATATTTTGGTGGGTTTTTTATTTGTGATAGAGTGATCCTTTTTGGAAAACATATATAATCATCAGGTCCATTTCGTACATCATGACGATGAAACAAGTGACCTGGAGTTTTTTGCATATTTATAGTTTCTTGACACCATGTTGTTCCATTATGCATTGTAATTTTTGCAAACAATTTTGGTGAACTACTTCTCACTCTGTAGTTTTGTAGTGTTATTATCACTACACCTGTACCAATGGAAGTTCTATTATCAAAGAATGCTGTACGTCTTATCTGAGAAACAAATCAATACGATATACCATAAATCAAATAACAGATTATATATCTATTAAATATTCTGATAGGTCAAAATTTCACTATCGCCCAGCTCTAGACAAGAACAAACATTCCTTTGACATTTTCATGCTGTTTGTTGCTGATAGCTAGCTATGAAAGTAAGAGAGTATGATGGCACAGAAAAAAATGGCCGCCTATACATTTCAATTGCAAGTGATTAGCTGAAATCTCTGGTAATATATACATATAAGTTTTAATTCACACATACCTATTTATATCTAGTGTTTTATGACTACCAACACTTTCTAAGTGGTCAAAAATTGTCGTTAAGGTAGAGAACCGGCGAGTGCCAAAACTGGCAAAATCGGCAAAATCAGCAAAATCGGCAAAATCTTCATCATAATTTATTTTTTAGACAAATCATTTTTTTGTTTGTTGAACTATCACATTGATTGTAGCACAATTCCAGTTGCATTTATAGTAAAATTCTGGTCTTAAAGTAGCAAGATGATATCTTCAGATATTGTGAAAGAAGACAGTCTCAACAACTACAGAGATTTGATCTCGAATCGGACGCCACTTTCATTAATCAAGCCATGTGGTATTTAATTGTGCGTGCGCATTTGTATACTCAGAACATGGAAGTGCTGGATCATAAACATACTTGTGAAGGAATACATTCTTATAATAATGAATATAAAACTTACTAATATTAAAGCCATTGTATAAATATTATATATATACTGATTGGAATAGTGAATTGTTGACACAGTGACTGACACTACTTCTTTTAGCGTTGTAGGACTGCGCAGACATGCAGTTCTGTAACTGAGTGAAATAGAGAATAGACATCATCTGTAAGTGAAAGAGAATGATAATCAATTCATAAATAATTAATGTATACAAAAGACTGACCTTCATTGATGAACAAATTTTATGATTGAATGATTTCATATGATATATAACTTACACCAGTATTTCTGCAATCTACAAAAAATATTCACACCATTCAGAAAAAAACAATGAAAACAAGTATAATAAAAAACATTTCCAATAAAAATGAAAGAAGATGTAGGGATGTCAAAACCCAAAAAGCATGCGAACAAGGTTAGGTAGGACCCAAATTTTGGGTCCCACCTAACCTTGTTAGCATGCTTTTTGGGTTTTGACATCCCTACATCTTCTTTCATTTTTATTGGAAATGTTTTTTATTATTCTACTACTTATAGGCACAAACTGTAAAGAATAATAGGTTATTTTAACCTTCACTTGGTTACAAGAGTTTCAATGCAATAATATTTTGCTCCATGCTGATTTATATATTTTCTGTTAGGTAATATTTACAAGTCATGCACAGTTCATTTGATCATGATCTATATATTCACTATTATAAATAATAAGATATATAGCAACAAACAATGTAGTTATATACGTAGTATATATCACTGCAAAAATAAAATTGTTAAAATAACAAATTTATTGGTTAGTATACAGGAATAGTGGAAATTGTAGTGGTGTAGGTTGTAATGGATATAATTATATGTAATTATAATCTAATAATTGTAATTTCAATATCCTTATGCTGTCCAATAGATGTACAAAAAAGTATTTTAATTGAGTCATTGCAGGTTTCCAAACCTTCTTTGTGCATCTAATATGAGATATCAGGCATGATAATTGGTACATATATCTTATACGTATTTTAATGTAATTAGTATGAAGTAGCTATGACTTTAGACATATTTATCCTGAACAACCAACTAATTGTTAAATATTTGCAACTGCACTAACCAATACATTCGTTATTTATTTTTGCAGTGTAGTATTGCATAGGTACGACCTGTGGTGTATTATTAATATTCAAATTCCAACATCTGAAAAAATAACAGATGTTACTAGAGTGATATAAATATGCACATGAATTTGTACTAATAATAGCAAATAACATGTGATGTACTCTACAAATATTTGAAAAGTCACCACATTGTATTGCTTTTGTTATCATGCATTTGTCAATATAGATCAAAATGAAATTACTACTCATAAACATCACCTAGCTAGACAAGAAAGAAACATTGACTTATACAGTCTCAGGAGGAATTGAAACTCATGTAACCAAATGAGGGTTAAAATAACCCATTCATTTTTACAGTGCAGGATGAATGTTTGTGTTCGTTGATTTACCAACTCAGAAAAAAGTCTAGTCTAGTGATTGCAGCCCCTCCTATACTTGAAAAAGGAGGGTCTGGAGAACTGTAATACCACAAGTAGTTTCATTGTAATGTAGGGTAACCATACAACTTCATAATCATGTTGGAAGACACACAAACACATCATTCCCCTTTAAAAATATCCTCAGCTTCTTGCTGAGCACTCGAACATGTTCAATACGTAATTTTACATTTATGGTATAACGTGATCTGATTGAGCATCATATATTGATACCCAGAACTACTTGTGGTAGTACAGTTCCCCAGACCCTCCTTTTTCAAGTATAGGAGGGGCTGCACTCACCAAACTAGAAAAAAGTCTATGTTTATGTTATACCAGTGAATCTACCATTGTTATTTGATACCCAGTGACTGGCAGTGAGTGTGGGCATAGCCGTACACTAGGTAATCATCACATAGCATACTTTTAAGTAACAATACATTTACTTTTAAGACGCCTTTTCTTAACTTTTCTATTGAAGTCAATGGAAATTATGCCTTCATTTTGAACAGGTAAGCCAGAGAATGGTTGCCGACTGGCTATGCCAGACTAGTATTGCTATTTGCCAATTGAAACAAGGTATATAGAGAAAAAAGTATCCCTATGACTGCTTTGTGGTGTCCATCATTCAGTAATCATGGCTAACTTTATGATGCCTGAAACACATCAGCCTATTATAGTTATTATTTTGATTATCTACTCTGTTTACCTTTTAAAGAACCTTGTAGAACTTGTAGAACTTGTAGAATATATTTCAGGTAGAATAGCTAGCTATTAGTTCCAGTTTCTACGTAAACTACACAGCTTTCTTTCTGCTGGTCTGTAGAGCTTGATCGCGCGTTCTTTTACGCGCCACGCCCATTAATTGACCGAGCCCCCGGGAATGATGTAACTTCCTTAACTACGTATACAACGCATACTCGCGTAAGTGGACACAAGAAAAAATATATAATATAAACATACATCGAACCCGTGGAAAAGCAATCATAGGGATAGCCCTGCGGGCCATAAACATTATACAACTATTTGGTTAAGTATCTATAAATTTACATTCAGGAAAACTGCAGAAAGACGGGAGGGTCTGGGGACCTATGTATACCATTATTTGTACTGGGCTTAGATCAGATCGCTGTCACGTGATCACTGTGAAATGTAATAATTGTTTATCAGTAAGTTTAGGGAAAGTTAGTTCACAACTATTTTCTACTTGGGCCTTGGCTAATTAAATTTCTGTGGTATAAATGATAGTATACGTATGTCCCCATACCCTCCTAGTCTTTTTGCAGAGGTCTGGTTACGCCAGACTAGAACTTCAGTAGTCATTTAATTATTTTCCACTAACAAGTAAATAAAAAAATTTTTTTTATCACACTCACCAGAGTATAATTACCGTCAATTTCCAACCAGAGATTTTCAACTGGTGCAGGATGAACAGCAGACACTTGATTAATCTGTAGTTGATCATTTAGTAGTTGTTTTAGAACTGGTAGACTAAAATCATTATGTGGTATCTCTTCAAATCCTAGTCGCAATGTAGGTTGGATGCTGCTAACTACACTAGCCGAATACTGTTTGTAGATAACACTGTTCAGTAGTAATATTACCACACATACAGCCAACAAGATACGATGAATCATATTGAGAGAAATAGACAATCCAAAAGACTAGTCTGGCGTACCCACACTCTTCGCTTGGTTAACGATGATGATGATGATAAGTCGAGTGCCTCCTACGCGGGCGAGTAATTCCGTAAATACTCCCCGTATTCCGTAAATTTAATTTTTATCAATAAAATTTGAGAAAGCCATGTGCTTGCATTGTTCGTCAATCGTCATTGAAGAGAAAGGGACAGAGCCAAACGACCTGGAGAAACTACAGCGGAGAGAGAGGTGAGATTACGTAAGAGAAGAGAGACTGATGGAGCTTGTCGTAATGGAGACAGAGGAAGATAAACTAAGCAAAGCCTGAGAGGAGAGATTGAAGTTTATGCTGGAGAGACAAGAGCTATGGAGACGGATTATGTAAGAGAAGTAAGGTTGGTGAGACAGACAGAGGGAGATAAGAGATGATTAGACTGCTGAGCAAAGAAAAGAGAGATAGAAGATTATGTGGGAGAGACAGATAGAGAGAACAGCTATAGATGGCTGAGCAAAGTGATCTTCCTGATAAAGTATTTAACATCAGGGTTTTTCCTACTTACCTTTATTGGTGAAACTTCCATCATTATTCTGTGAGCTGTAGGCATTTGCCATCTTCACAGACTTGCACGTGTTCATAATGTATGTGCAGTTGCACACACCCTCGTCTTACAACCACACCTTTTTATGTTTTCTCTCAGGCTTGCCCCACAATGATTATCATTCTCTAGTGTAGTTATATACATTACAACAATGCCATGTGGTATTGCTCCGCTGGTAATATGAATTGAGCGAGATCTTTCGTTTCGACTTTGGCAATCCATCAATGATCTCATCCTAAAGTTTGCAGACTCACAAGAATGCCAAAATAACTCTTCGTTACTATAATCATAGTGTCTGTCTGTTGCCAAAATTCCAGCGGTCTAGAGTTGTTAAGATTCATACGTCGTTCAGTCATACTGAAATAGTATGGTAAGCTAGAGTTTGTTTTGTTGTATTTCATGTTTTCAGAGATTTCTATTACACTCCTTCCAACACGCCATGGTGATTTTATAACTGAAACACTTGCATAATTTGACAGTCTTGTTCGTTTCTCAATATAGTCAAACCATGTGTCATGGTTACAGGTATCATTAGTTCATATGAATATTACGATAAAGACATTCATTATTGACAGCAATTTGCCCATAATTTCTCATAGCCACACTTACTTTCCAATCCAACAATTCCACCAAACCACTCTTAATATATGGTAACAAGGCAGTGAAATAGATGCACCTAATCAAAAATGGATTAGTTCTTCAGGTGATACATATCCAAAAATCCCTTTTTGCAGACACAAAGCAAATTTCATTCTCTTTTCACGTTTCTTATAGTATACAGGCATTTGTGCTAATAAGTCTTCACATGTACTATTAGTAGAAAGTTCAATATAATTATTTTGGTGGCTCTTTAATTTGTGATAGAGTGATTCTTTTTGGAAAACATATATAATCATCAGGTCCATTTCGTACATCATGTGCGATCGGTACAAGAAGTGACGTGGAGTTTCTTACATATTTATAGTTTCTTGACACCATGTTGTTCCATTATGCATTGTAATTTTTGCAAACAATTTTGGTGAACTACTTCTCACTCTATAGTTTTGTAGTGTTATTATCACTACACCTGTACCAACTGAAGTTCGTATTATCAAAGAATGCTGTACGTCTTATCTGAGAAACAAATCAATACGATATACCATAAATCAAATAACTGATTATATACATATTCTGATAGGTCAAAATTTCACTATCGCCCAGCTCTAGACAAGAACAAACATTCTTTTGACATTTTCATGCACATGTTGTACATCTAATCATATGATATTTGTCTATTATTTGAGATGTTATAACACACTTGAATTTGATTGGTCTGTAAGATTCTCTGCATGCTGAGTCAGCATAACCATCTAGAAAATGACCAGACGCTAAACACATAGTGTGGTGCAACTTGGATGAGACGATCGTACTGTATACTTGTCTCAACTATGCCTTTCATGCTGTATTTTCCGTATTGCACTTGAGTGGGTGCTTTAACTACAGTATTATTACATCTTGGTTGCAGTAATACATGTAGATTATTTTTACCTTCAATTGTTTACAGATTTACACAGCAAAATTTTATTAGTACAGTTGCAAGGAATATATAGCTTATGGATTTCAATTTTGTTTGTCAGTTGTCATACAGCATGTTGTGGCTACATTTGTGATGTTACTCTGACATGCACTAAGATTTGAAACGTACACAAGAATAAAGTGAAGTATGTGTTTGCAGCCCATTTGATGGCCAGATACAAATACACATACTTTAGTAGTAAACTTATACTAAATTGTTGGTATGAAATACGAGTAGACAGCACCCTGAAATTATAGTGCTTCAAGTGATTGAATATAATTAGAACAAAATAGCTATGGCATTATAAGATATATGTATCGTGACAACCAACTAATTCTTGGAACTGTACTAACCAATAAATTAACCATTTTGTTTTTGCAGTTTGGTCTTTAAAATGAAAAGTCAAATTTTACATTATAAATTATGGTACACTCTATCTACCAACTTTATTGGTTGTATAAGTTTCGTAAACAATTTCACCGCTCAAATTGTTGCTGAATATGAATGGCTAATACTAAAGTCCGTTCGCGTTGAGTTGGGACTTTTCTCATTAAATATTCATCTAATTTCAATAATTACGCAATTAAAACTTACCGTAGTAACGCACATCCCACGCGTTGACAATAAAAACTTACCATAGTAACCACGCTTTTTCACGTATAGTCCTGTACTGTATGTAATAACTGTGAGTTATATTATAATTCTTTTTACTGTCATTCATTACTTATTTCATTTTCTTGCATTTTTTATTCACTCACGAACACATTATCATCTATGATATTATACACCCATTTTACTTACCTTGAGGTAACTTTGTCGTTCCAAGTTAAACACACAAAGAGAAAGACAGGGACCTGCGTCTGTGTTTTCATTTACTACCACCGCGTGCTTTTAATTATATTCATGAGTAAAACCCACGTATATATACGAGTAATTTTCACCTATGAATATTTAATGAGAAAAGTCCCAACTCAACGCGAACGGACTTTAGTTAAATTCTGTACCTGAATTATGTTACTTAGAGACTGTAGAGTACACATATAAGTATACTTAACAACAGTGAATACTATCACGATAGTGAAACTACAATTTAGATACAGATTCTGAGCATTTTCCGCTTGTGGCAGAGAAACTAATTCTTCACTCTTAGCGCCCTCTAACAGGAAAACTTCCAGCTCTTTGTCAAGATCGATATCATCAAATATTCCTCACCATCTTTGCATGTTTGTTTGTGGATATGTTGAGGTGAGACACTGTCAAATAAATATGCTCGTAACCACATGTCCACTATCACGATAGTAATTTTTAGCTATCACTGTCATGATAGTAACACTGATGATAACGATAGTCACACTATCACTACTATTGCCCAGCCCTATTCTGGTCATTAAGATAAACTGTTTGTTGCTGATGGCTAGCTATGAAAGTAAGTATATACTACTTAGGCACAGGATGAATGTTTGGAATGTGTTCGTTGATTTCCCAACTCAGAAAAAAGTCTAGTCTGGCGATTGCAGCCCTCCTATACTTCAAAAAGGAGGGTCTGGGGAACTGTAATACCACAAGTAGTTTCATTGTAATGTAGGGTAACCATACAACTTCATAATCATGTTGGAAGACACACAAACACATCATTCCCCTTTAAAAATACCCACAGCTTTTTGCTGAGCACTCGAACATGTTCATTTTTTTTTAATACATAATTTTACATTTATGGTATAACGTGATCTGATTGAGCATCATATATTGATACCCAGAACTACTTGTGGTAGTACAGTTCCCCAGACCCTCCTTTTTCAAGTATAGGAGGGGCTGCACTCACCAAACTAGAAAAAAGTCTATGTTTATGTTATACCAGTGAATCTACCATTGTTATTTGATACCCAGTGACTGGCAGTGAGTGTGGGCATAGCCGTACACTAGGTAATCATCACATAGCATACTTTTAAGCAACAATACATTTACTTTTAAGACGCCTTTTCTTAACTTTTCTGTTGAAGTCAATGGGAATTATGCCTCCATTTTGAACAGGCAAGCCAGAGAATGGTTGCCAACTGCTTATGCCAGACTAGTACTGCTATAGTATTAGCTTTATGTATTATACACTCACTGTAGCTATATAGTTTGCATCATTCATAATAATATCTATTCATTTTGCATTATATTAAAAAGTACTAAAGTTGTAGCGTCAGTTCCAGAAAGTAGTGTTTACATGAACTCGTTCTGTTCTGTTCCATTCTAGAAAATATATAGTGTCTCTCCGCCAAAAATATATTTGACGAGTCCATCCCCCCTAACCACTAATCCGTAAACGCTAAACCCTCAATCCCAAAACATAAACCCTAAACCAAAACCCCAAAGCCTAAACCCTAAACACTAATAGATTAGGGATTAGGGTTTAGGGTTTAAGTGCTATACATGTACATAGCTGGAAGACAGAGCAACTAATGATTTATGGAGATCTAATTTCTCCACAATTGTCAATTAATACGTAAACATACAGGTATTACAAGATCTATACAACTCAATTAATAATTCAAACATTAAAATTAATTATTATGATACAATAACTCAAATATTCATGATAAGAATTTCTGATACTACATCTGTTTTTTATTGTTATTTGATTATAGTGACTGAGGCCTAGTAATTAAACTTTGCAGTTCACTGACAGTGAGGCTACAGTCAGATTCACTAGTGTTACTGTGAGAGAGGAAGAAAACAAATAAAGCTTATACAAAAACTAAGAAGAGTAGAAAAACAAGTAAATTTTTCTTTTGGGTTTCAGACAAGAATGCCAGAATTTATTGACCCTACAAAGGGATACTTTTTCATACATCTTATTAGCGTGACTTTGAACTAGAGGAAATAATAGCACACACATTGCTTTTTTCTGCTACTAATCAGGTGTGCTGCTAGTCTGATGTTATCACCTCCACTTAGCATACAAGGAATTGGTCAGTGGACAGTCCATATTAGACTTGTACAAGATGGAATGTTGATTAGATGGGGGCTACTTAGTTTGTAACTGTTTGCTTAGTAGTGTAGAACTTCAGATTACTGAGTCAGTTAATAGATAATTTAGCTTCTTATACCCCAGTGTGTGGGTGATCACCATAGTAACCTTTGATGTACTGCGGGAGATACAAAAGTATATGCCCATAACATGCCTGAAGACAGGAATGCATAGCTACTGAATCCTCCCCTGTAATCATATTTTGCCACAATTACCAAAGTTGTGAAAATTACAAAAAGATTCTACTGCATGGACTTAATTCTTCTTATCATTAATTTTTCTTTTCTCATTAATCATCAGTGAAATCTACCTAAAATACCTTGTTGTTATGAATTTAGCAACATCTGCTGAACTACTCAACATTTCTTTAATCCTCTCTTCAATAGAGTCACGTACATAAAATCTGTGTACTGTAGTATCCCTATTAAAAATATAAAATATAAGATATAAAATCTGTGCTCTGCAATATCTCATATTGAGATATTACATTTCACATTTTTATGGCCCACACGACCATCCTTATAATAGCTTTCCACAAGGTTTAATGTATATATATATAATTAGACACCCATGTATATATATATATATATATATAATATATTATAGATATATACACAATATTCTTGTGTCAGATACACATTATATATGTAGTTAACGATGTTGCGTTGCATCATTCCAGGTGGCTCAGTCAATTAATGGCCATGGCATGTAAAGGAATTCGTGGTTGAGTTATAGCAGACCTGCAGAGATTGGGGGACTAGCTGTTGTAGCTAAAATACATTGCAAAATTTGCGCAAGAACTGTATGAATGGAACAACAAGTTACTGTTGTTATGTTTTAAGGTTACGGTATACAGTTTGATATTAATTATTCATGAGATACTTTTTTCCATTGTATTATAAACTGCAGTTGTTTTTATAAAACTGTACAACAAACAATGAAAAGTTTACTGTAAAAAGTCACGATTTCTTCGGCACTTGTTTCTTGCTGTCTTATATTAAGCCACTGATGTCGATCTCTCATCTACCAGATCTTCAGCATCAAATCTGGCCACCAACAGTTCTTCTATCCTTGTCCTCTCGCCATTTTCTGACTACTTTAGGACTTACTTGAGGGCGGCTCGAAGAGATTTAGGGCGGCTTGAAGAGATTTTAGGTCTCTGAGCCATAGAACTGGAGATATAAAGTCACTTGTCTCTTCAGACACCATTTTTACCCAGTCCATGACCACAGAAAGCTTCAATCTTTCGTTGTCTTTGCAAAAACTCTTCGAGCCGCCCTGCCCACACCTGACTATAATTAGATAACACACAGTATACGGCAGGAATTTCGGTAACCAGGGAATAAACTGACGCCAAAAAAATAGCATGCATGCACTTCCATTTTGATATGTAATCAGCTGTAAGTGACTCACCCGTGCATCATGCGCATATTACATGGGCAAACACTATAACGTAACCTTAAGTCATCAGCTATGATTATTAGTGATTCAGAGTAATCATGGTGATACTTTTTTTCTACACATATCTTGCTTATACATGTATCTTATATTGCAATACATAGGTTTTATATCTTATATTGAGATTACAACGCAAAGGTTTAGCCCAAGTGCTAAGGCTGTCTACCCAAAACCTCGTGCACACACACACATAGGCTATCAGTATTTCATAACAGGTTCCAGTTCTCTGTTAATTATTAAAAATTACTTTGTTTGTCCAACTCTGTGAACACGACCAATTGCTTGTAACTCGGATCCAATATTAAGTGAGGGCTCTACGAGAAGTACATGAGTGGCTTCAGTAATATTTAACCCTTTAGAACCTGATGACATTGGTATTAGTAGAACATTAAGAGTTGAACTGGTTTTGAAAGTGTCAAGATTTAACTGAGAATGCAAAAGAAATACATGTAAATTAATGCATGTACATAGAATGTATACAGTACAGTGTACAAGTGCTGTCATCAAGACTAAACCCTACCCTACCCTACCCTACCCTACCCTACCCTACCTTACCCTACACAACACTATGTGTAAATCAACTACATAATGATGGCATTTTGAAGAATTCAGAATTTTATCAAACAATGTTTACCATAGAAACAACGAATCCATACATTTTCAATTAGACATTCAAATCACGCACTATGATAATATTTTACCGTATTGTACTGAACTCGCGTGACCAGAAGTTTTATTGTACAGAAAATCACCTGACCGGATGTTTTATTTTACAACGTGTCACATGTTGCTAAGTAAAAATTGTGTAGAAAGAGATCACTCTCTAATTTCTTTAGTTTTGACGACGGTGAAGTTAGTAAACATGAGTTGTGATAAAATTCTAAACGAGGTAAGTTTTGTGTATGATAAAATGTGAAAATAGAGAGGTTTTTATATGTTCAGTGCTGAAAGTCTCTTTTCGAGTTGGAGGCTGCCCGAGATAGCTACTGGTTTGGGATTTAACATGTAAATGCTTCAAGATAACTATCTTTATCATGATAGTTTGAATAATAAAGTACTGCTAAGTACATGTAATAATAGGCAAAAACAAGCATGATTTGATAAATTTATTATCGCACAGATACCCAGGAAATATTACTCGTTGGATACAGCGTGCGACTCGTCCTTCGGACTCGTGGCAACGCTGTATCCAACTCGTAATATTTCCCAGTATCTGTGGATTCTGTGCGATAATATATATGTATATACATGTACAATGAGAACATAATTTTAGTAGAAATACATAGTACATGTACATGTACATTGTACATGTATAATAATGTACATGTAAAATATACAGTATAACATCTGTAAGTTAACTAGATATAAAGTCTGTTCACATTGACGATGATCAAAGACAGACTGTTTATATGTACTATAGTGTATAGTTTAATGACATGAGGTTAATACATGATCATACTGTAACTCAATAATGAAGTAAAGGATTGATGAAATGGTACAGAAATTTATTTTGATTACTAAAAATTTTTGAGGTCAAGACGATGATGTAAATGATCTTATTATTTCATGAATAATTAGACTAAATCACAGAATTATTATTCATTAAACTAAGTCCTATAAAAATGAGTTTACACTGACAGATTTCAATAATTAACAGCATTTTTCCTGTTATGTCATTATTTTATACGTTTTCTACATTAAATATTTAATTATAGGAATGTTTGTTCTGTTTCCCATGCTTAACCAAGGGGATTGAAACTATCAGCAACCACAGAAATTTGATTTCTGTTAGTTATCACTGTTTATAATGAGCTAAAATGTATAGGAGTATTCAGGTACACATTGCTCGTATGACCTCAATATTTCACTTGAAGGGAGTGAAGGTGTCTGCCCACTGTTTGTTGTAGGGATGTTGTTGCAAAGAGTGTGAATGTCATTGTTCGTAGCAGCAATTGTCACTACAGAAATTACAAAACTAAGCAGAAAAGTGACACTTTGCAGCGCTATTGAAGGTAAGCATTTATGTCTAGTTTCAGAGGTATGTGATCCATTATGCTCAAGAAAAATGTTCGATTTCCAGCTCTTGGCTTATAAGTATTCAGTAGCTGCACAACTTTAGCTGAATGAAAAACTTCCTAAGAATAAAGGAATAATCATCTTGTAGCTGTAATACTTCTTTGTAAAATAATAGAAAGTTATAAGTATCATTACTGAGCTGGACCGCTACCTTAAAAGAAGGTGTGGGCCCAATGAAGAAAATAAGGATTATTATACATTGTAGTATTATATATAAATAAAAAGGTAAATATGGTTTACCTGGAAGTGATTTTTATGTTGCAAGAAAGCATGCTGAATGTCATTTTCTTTTAAAGCATGAGCAATCAATTTCAGTACTTCAGAATTCTATGAAAATACAAAAACAGACACACAGAAACATAATGTACACACAGACACATACTGTACACACAGACAGACACAGACACACAGAAACATACATAGACACATACTGTATACACAGAGATACATACACGCAGATGCTTAATTTACACACAGACACATAACGTAAACATAAACACAGACACAGACAGACAGACACATACATGTACACATAACTGAGTGTTGTTAATATTTTAAGGTACATGTAGGGTATGTATTACTTACTGATGAGAACACTAAAGATTTAGCATCTGGCTCTTGTAACTTAATCTTCAGTAATTGTGCTGTGATAGCAGTGATTTTAGTTGAATAACTACCCTATTGAAAGAGAGAGCATAATAATTAGTGAACTAACATTGTGAGGGCAAGTATGCTATGCAGATGGCCAAGAAAGGGTAAGGAGTCAAACCATGCAACCTTTTAGTCAACCATTCAAGCCTAAGGAACATGTGGTTAGAATACTCCATGAAGATGGCCAAAAAATGGTAACAGAGGAGGAGGACACTTAACCCCAAAGTGTACAAACAAACAAATATAATTCATTCTGCTGACTACACCAATTAGGACTTTCTGAGGCTTACCTCAATTATATATGGGGTAAGTCAGTATTTGTATTTAGTTCTAGTTAAAATATTATTTGTATTTGTATTTTTGAGTTTTGAAATAACAAGTATTTGTATTAGTAATTGAAATACGAATACTTGATAAATAGTCAAGTACAGTACATTATCATTTTAATGTGTCAATGATGTTATATTGCCCATCATTGACATAGTAACAGACATACATGTACATACAGTACCTGACTTTATTAAGTTTACATACTATGATGGTAGCTATACTTTATTTAATAAGGTGATAGTAAACTGTACTTCTAAGTAGTACTATAGTACTACTTTATACTGTAATCATAGTAATGTGTGAATTTCCTTTACATTTGTATGTGATAGCATAGTACTAAGGTGTAATACTGTGTAGTACATGTACATTCGAAGTACAGTGTACTTCACTCACAATGTACACTGTAGTCAATGGAAGTACAGTGATAGTATGTAAACTTAATAACGTCAGGTACTGTACATTCACTTAATTTAGCAATGAGAAATAAGTAACGCTTTAAAAGTAATTGTATTTGTATTTTCCTATTTGTTGTCAAGTAATTGTATTTGTAATTTGAATACTGTGACAGGTATTTGATCCTGACTGATGTCATTGCTGAAAAGGCAAAAAAAGTGACTTTTATACTTAGTAAATATTTGTACAAGATTTTAAGAAACCAAGTATACCTTTAACTGTAGGTCCTTCTCAGCATCGGAGGCAGTCTTAATATAATTGATTTCATTAGAGGACAATCTCTCACGACACATTGGACAATCAAATGTGACTCCTTGAGACAAGCGAAGATGATGAGGGTATTGATGGCTCATAAATGGGCGATGCTGTTTTGTCAATGTATATAGACACTCCATACAAAAGCAATGACCACAAGGAAACACAGCCCACTAAAGAGAGAAGATAATCAATAGATGGGCTAGATAAATACACATGTAAATGGAAGAATAAACAGTTACATGTACTGTGTCTGTGGATATGTGCATAAATATGACATGTGTATTAACTGTATTTGCATTATCGACCCTACCCTTGCAAAAAGTATGTGTGGGTGTGTGTGTGTGGTAGAAACAAGAACAGGAAAATGACTTTGTAAATCAAAATTTGGTTCATCAACTATTTGAGTTTTAACTTCTTGCCTTTGGGTAGTCTATAAATTTGAACTGTAGGAAATGTTTTGACCCAATCTGGAACATTTTTTGTAATACAAAATATGCTCTAAGTCTGTATAATTATAGTCTCATGGTTTGATAGCAGTTTCAAGAGAACAATAAATGCTCACAGTTTCTACAAACAACATTTCTGATAATAAAATAATAAGACATCATTATGTAATGGTCCAACCTGAAAAATGAGCACCAAGACTATGGGCAGTATGGGGGATTGAGTTTCGAGAGAACAATAAAATTTAAAATTAATTGAACAAAAGCACTATCAAACTATCAGAATACAGTACAAGCACAGTCAAATTGAACAGTGATTACTTGTGTTTAAGCACAAATAATAAAGTGCTTTGCCTCATGTCCATGCCCAAATAAAACTCATTGATAGAACCCTGGTGTCTGTATGTGTTATTGTTCATTGTTTCTCAAAACCACACAGATTTTAATAACCCTTCAAGAAATACAGTCAAACCACCAAACAGACATTAGTGCTTATAATACTAATATAGAACAGAACAGAACAATATACATGTACATACATGTACTGTATAGATGATTTACTGCAGTGCAAGCTAATTCAAGTACTAATACAGTACACTGTACTGCACTGTACTGCACTGTACTGTGCTGTACTATACTGGGCAGGTACAAAATGTACTATACTAAATAGGTTTATTGGTTACACATTAATTGCTTGATTTCAAACATCAGTCATATGAATTATTCATACATGTACATGTATTCCAGATTCACCTGTTCCTTCAGTTCTATAGAACAGATAGGACAGGACACACTGTCCTCACCCTCCTCTCCTTGAGCCCTGACTAGGTTATGTAGATATGTTAACTGTCCTAAGCTTTTCCGGAGTCCTGCTCTGGACATTCTCTGATCAGATATGAACTGGAGCTTACTTGAAAAGAGCTAGAAAACCCAAAAAAATGAATTGAAATTATGGACATATAATATAGTGTTGTTCTAGTATGACCATTTTAGTTACACATGTAGTTGTTATACAGTATGACATTAGTATTATGTTTTAATATTAAGCTTACTAATTAAGATTTTAGTTTAACTATGATTATTCATTTAGTCACATGTAGCTATAATTACTGTAGTATACGTGTAATTTAGTAACAGTTTTTGTTAACTAAAAATTCCATTATATACACAAAAGCTACTACACCTCTCAATACTGGAAGATAGGAATAAAATTTGAACAAGTTTCCACCTACCCAGAGATTAAATCCTCAATGTTAGTGTGGGTTTATATTGTATTGTGGCTTATGTTTTTACTTCCAACAGTTTTCATGTACAGAATGTGATTCCTTAATAAAAGGGTTTAGTTATAAAAGTATTTAATTAAAACCACACATGACTATAGTGATGCATTTAGAGTAGCTAATTACTACACATTCACATACAAATGTATAATTATTGTGCAATACATAAGACAAAGTGGACAAACAGACTCTACCAGACATACTAGTATATACCTATATTATTTGGCTGACTGGTGTGTCACACTCAAGAAGAGGGCCTCAAGGCCAAAACTTCATCATTTCTTTGTTTTAATTAATCTCTTGTGAAACAATAATCCAGTCAACCAAATAATATAAATATCTACCAAATCAACGACCAGGATTTACTGAAGGACAGATGTCATTCAAACTCTTCACAAAATAAAAATACACTTGTATATACACATGTAGTTAGTCAAAAAACACAGCATCAAGCACTAATGCCTTTACATGTTGAGTTTTTACAAATGGGGCTAATTAAATTCCACTCATTCCTAAAAAGAGAACACTGTTTATGATATGTTGCAGTTTTGTAGTTACAAACTTTACCTACTAAGAAATACATGATCAGATATGTTTATCTATTATAATTATACATCAGCTAACATCAGCTCGTGTTAAAATGAAAGGATCATCTATTCCTGACCCATACATGCATCCATCATCTTCCAGTAATCTGAATCTTCTTGCTGCCATACTCAACTCATCACATGCTCTCACTCTCTGTTCAGCTGCAATCCACAGTGCAAGAATATGCTGCAATAACAAGTAAGATATCAACTAATTGATAAGGATATTCATAAATAATTATTTCATAAGGGCTTATATCCCTGATAACGTAACAGACACATAGACACATATACAGGATTTCATATGGGATTTGTAATTTGAGGTGGGAAACAATGAGTCATTACAAAACTCTGTGCTCCTCACAGTAAATTAACTTTTGGGGTGCCAGAAGGCATGTAACAGATATTGTAAAAGTATCAGTGATATTCAGTAATTAAAACTTTGGGAATTCTGTAAGAGGGGAAGAATTGCTGTGGAGGAGGGAAATCTATTGGCATTACATGTATTATGATATGATATACATGTATAATGATTAGAGGTATATGAATTACTTGTTCCATATAGCCTTGTTTTATACATACCTTGAATTCTTTCCTCATGATTTCCAAATATACTGATAGTTGCTTTCCAGCCATACATAGTTGAGGGGATGCTCCTGGATAATTATATAGTATTGATATCAATCAGTCAAATAGACCTTTTTACCTTGAGTTGTAAAGCATGCAATTATTGTAAATTAAATGCAACATCATCTGGAGTATATTCATGTACCTTCTTGGAGTGTTTTGTATTGCTGTCGATATGGAAATACTCTTCCAGTCCACTCCTCATGTATATCAATAACATGATCATCAACACAGTAATACATGTATTACACTTAATACTACTGAACACAAATTCATGTATTATGATTAGAGTTATAAAAGCTACAAGTTGCTAAAATGGACAAGTTTGAGTGAAATAAGGTACTATTAACATACAGCCATACTCCCTGATCTTTCGAATCCTAAATACAATGGTTATTGTTATAAAATAGCATGAAAGCTTACATACACAAATTAGTCAATTGTCCAACTTAGTCTTCGCGATCACATTGGGCTTTCTCCAAGAAAAGAGAAGACTGGATGCCATGGCAGAGCAACCACCAATTCAATGATGGTATAGTATGTTACTGTAGTTCCTCAGCTCCTGTTATGTCTAATTCAGAGAGTTCTAAACACTAGTATCCATACTTAACTCACACTAGTTCAGCAGCCTGTTGCTGTGACTTCTCGCCAAATGTTCAATTATAGCAACTTCTGTTCAGTAGTACTATGTCTAATATTTCTTTTGTATTTGAATACAGTATACACGAGCATCTAGACTAGAACTTTCACATATGTTTGCTCAAGGAAAAAGTGTCTATATGCTGTTCACATACAAAATAACTTCAAATTAGGAAGTGATGACTTTTTAAATCGAATTGATGTCCAAAGAGTATGGAACCCACTGCAGTGTGTGAAATATCACACATAACAACTGAGGGCTTGATTTGTATTTAGTCAGTGATTTTAAACTGGTTAAACATGTCTTTGTCAGCTACCATACTATTTCCCATTTTGCTATGGGCTTTCAAATATACAGAAACCTCCAAATGAATTATTTGTAATGAGGCGTCCAAAAACTCTGCAATGTGTCACACATTTGTCACATTGTAAACTGTTTAATCACCTTATTCAAATTGGTTAAACACCCTAGTTACCATGGAAACCTGGAGCTCCAAATGGTGTTCATAAAAATGTACATGTACATGTGTATAATATAGTGTACTTTAATGTCAATACATGACTTATACATGTACATGTAACTTAATTCAATAAGAATTGAAATTTTATGGGAAGGATAACTATATGGAAGTGATACAGGTAAAAAGGTTGTTGGTCATTCCAAACTAAAGTTATGAACATTTTTCTGAGGTCATGATGAACATGAATGACCTTTAGTATACACTGTATAATGTATATAGTATATACATACACTTACTCTTGCTTTTGATAAATGACAGAATACATTTCAGAAGTCTCTCACAAACACTCATTGATCTTGAAGTATCACTGAAAATGTGAATATAAATTTGTGATTATCCATACAGAAAGGAACCAATTGCCACAAACGAATTTACATGTTTGAAAGTTTTAAATATTTTATTTCTAACTTTAAGTACATGTGACTAGCTACAGTATCTACACAAAACCATCACATAATACTGAGTTGACAAATAATCCCAAAAAGTACATGTATCTTCTTTGTCAGCCCTTCAATATAACTGTTAGACATATTCCAATCATCATTAGGTTCTTACATGTAGCTACTGAATTTATCATGATTCGAATACAAAAAATGGTTGAACAGTAATTAGCGTTTGAATATGTTTATTTCACCTAACATTATTATGTGATGTAAGACATACATGTACATGTGTACTTGTTACCCTGATGAAGGCTAGAGTATCTAGTCAAAATGTTTGGTGCTTCCTGGATACAATATATACAAAGCCTGAATAGAAAGCAATTAAACGAAACCATTTGATGAACTTATTATGTGATGTACATGTACCTTTTGGATAGACTATACTATATCAGTACATGTACATTACATACATTATATATACATGTACAATCATGTACATGTACATGTATATCACCTCTACTTACCTTTCCTCGGTTCCTATTAAGTATCTGCTAAATAAAAGATTTTCATAAGTTTTGATAGCAGTTTCAGCTTCACAATAATCACAACTAAATAAATACAAGAAATAGTATCAAATGAAGAATTCAGATAATTATACAAACTAAACAATATTTAGCCATGGGGCATTAAAAAATCTTAGTTTGGCTAGTGAAAATGTTTATATGCCTTGGTTTTTTGGAAAAATTGTCATTTTGTGAATAAAATTAGACAGTATGTGTTATGTACATGTACACGTACCACAGTTAGACACTCCTAAATTCCTAGTAATTTTACTTCACTTACATAGATGGAGGGTTGATACGATTTGTCTTCAGATGACATTGAGTGGCTGCGGCTACGAGAGTAGGAGAAAGTGGACCAGGTTTAGAAAGAGCATCAACCTGTGTGAGAACCTCAGATCTTTGAGTCTAATGAAATAACAATGTATCACCATACATTGAACTATATACATGTATGTACACACAGACACAGACACTGAGACACATACACACACACACATGTATATTGTATATTCACACATATACACATCTACATGTACTTGTTTATTGACTTTATTCACACATAAACATACACACACAAGTCACACACACACACACGTACATATACATACATACACACATACACTGACACACAGTACCTCAAGTTTATCAATGTGGTTAACTAAAGTATACTGTAAACCAGTCAAGTCTTTAAAACTGCATAAATTTACAAATAATTATAACATATAAATGTACATGTACAATTATACATGTACATGCTTTTTAGGAATATATGTTTCTTTGCGATAAACTACTTTAGTACACAAAAGTTTCTAATGACCAACAATTATTATGAACATTCACTTCCAAGTATGAAGATTGGAAGACATTTGATATAACATGATACAAACAGTTTTAATGCAGAGGGCCCCTGGGATTCCAATCAACAATTTACAAGTACATGATGTTACATGTATGTTCATTATGATAAAGAATATTTGAAAGAACAAATAGGGATATCAAAACCAAAAAGGACACAAAGATTGGGATGGTACATGTACATGTACCTTAGCAACAAAGTTAAATTAAACACTTACATATTATAACAAGCCTACATAAATATATCTCTAGAGTATAAAAGGAAAACAGAGAGAAATTATACTTTGTTGCTAAGGTACGTACATGTATCTTGTATGTGTGCTTTTTTGGTTTTGATATTCTACATGTTTTTTCATTTTTTTGAAGTGTTTTTATTGTTTTTGTTTCTTTTCTTTTTTTCTTTGATAGAGTAAGTCGTTAACTTTCTCTTATACTTATCTCTCCCAGATTAAAAGTTATAAGTTATTATAAAGCTGTTATGCAGTAACTATTCCTCATGTACATGTGTATAATGTATGTACATTGCAATTTACCTAAAGAAAGTGAGATGATTAAAGACATCTGGTGAGCTATGTAATTCAGTCTCTAACACTGACAAGAGTTCAGTATCTCTTGAACACTCCTTAGTCCATGTTATTACTGATAACCACCATGGTTGACTAGGAGACTAATAGTAGAGTGGAAGAATAACAGAGATAAAGAAAAAAAAAAAGAAAACAGAATGAAGAGGATTAGATGAAAAGAAAGTAACAAACACACAATAGTAAACCAATAGGAAGGGCTGATAAAAAGATAGCAAAATAAAGGAGAGAAAAGGTTCAAGGAGAGGGAGGTTATAGTAACAGTAAACATTTAGGTACAGGTCGTACAAATATAATAACTACACTGTAATATTACAATACAGCAGAGTGGGCAAATATAATGGAAAGTTACTTTAGATTCTCCTCAAATATAATTATTCTGAGAGTATTTTCATTTATCCTAAATATGTTTTTTTTTAAATAGAAGCCCAGCTATTAAGATTTTTGATCACTTCACTTGGAGATAGACAGATAGAAAGATAGATAACAGGTAGGTATGTAGGTAGATAGGTAGATAGATAGATAGATCCATGTAGATAGATAGATAGATAGATAGATAGATACCAGTAGATAGACAGATAGATAGACTGTAACAAAAGCAAGTGTATATGTGTACCATACAATGTGGATATATTCACAGGTGATTAATAACCTTTGATGATACATCAACTTTAAAATGTTGGACTTCTTTCATTTCTTTATGATTTATTACGTTATCTTCTTTATCGCTTTCTTCTTCTTCATTCTTTTCATCTTCCATTACAGGAAGATCACTAACACCTGGACTAATAGCTTCTTCTTCCTCCTCTGCTTCACCTAAATACACTGCCTGACTGTGGTAAGCCTAAATATTAACAACAGATGTTATATACCATTGCTATGTTATATGCACATCAACACATGTACAGTATGTACATTTATATACGTTGAGACAAATGTAACCCTGTACCATCATTAGATGTAAATGTACATTAGTGTTGTCTTTTAATGACTATGATTGCTTTCCCACGGGTTCGAAATATATATATACATGTATATTGATATTCTTGTGTTCACTTGCGTGAGTATGTGTTGTATATGTAGTTAAGGAAGTTACGTCATTCCCGGGGGCTCGGTCAATTAATAGACGTGGCACGTAATAGAACATGTGCTCGAGCTGTGCTGCAGCAGCAGGAAGAAAAAAAGAAAGCTGCTACATAGAAACTGGAACTAATAGCAATCTATTCTACCTGAAATATATTCCTAAAGTTCTACAAGATCCTTTAAAAGGTAAGGAGAGTAGGTAATCAAAATAATAACTACAATAGGCTGTTGTGTTTCAGGCTTGATAAAGTCAGCCGAGATTACTGAATGCTGGACACCAAGCAATTATAGGGATACTTTTTTCTCTATATATCTTGTTTACTACAAAATCTGTAATACAGATGCTGTTCAATAATTATTACAAGTTAAAGTTCTTTTATGGCCAGCAGGGCCATCTCTACGATTGCTTTCCACATAGTTTAATGTATAATATAAATATATTGTGTCATATACATGTATGCATTGCATACATAGTTAAGGAAGTTGAATCATTCCAGGGGGCTTGGTCAAATAATGGGCATGGGAGTATAAATGAACACGTGTTCAAGCCATGATTACTGAACAATGATACATGTACCACAGCACAGAGTAATTCATATATAGGGATACGTTCTTCTCTATACATGTACTAGGGCTGGGTTGAAGATTGGAAAACAACTTTCGCAGCTTCAAAGCAAAAACAAACGAAGGTTCAAAAGTGCGTATGTGTTTTTATCAATGTTGCTCTTACCTTGATTGGCTATAGAAAGCCTCCAAAACTGGATTATTGCTTTATAATGAGTACTAGTGTTGTTCCTGTTGCTGTTTTTAGACATTACTGGACTGATAATAAGACAAAAGTAGCCAGCAACACAGCCTCAACCTTCCTGGAACACGCCCACATTATTAACCTCACATTGAAATTGTAGATGCACAAACATTAAAGTGGGCGTGGGAGCGAAGTTTTGAAGGTAGAAATTTAACTTCAAATGTGCAGCAAACGAACAAAGATTCAAACGTTCAAACCTTTTCCCCAGATCTAACATATACACGTACAGTACCTGACATTATTAATTTTACATACTATCACTGTACTTCCATTGACTACAGTGTACATTGTGAGTGAAGTACGCTGTACTTCGAATGTACTACACAGTATTACATGTTAGTACTATGCTATCACATACACATGTAAAGGAAATTCACACATTACTATGATTACAGTATAAAGTAGTACTATAGTACTACTAGAAGTACAGTTTACTATCACCTTATTAAAGTGTAGCTACCATCATAGTACATGTACATGTACATGTATGTAAACTTAATAAAGTCAGGTACTGTATATCTTGTTATTGTTAGTTGATAACTTGATAGAGATTGAACTAAACACTCAAAGATGTCATGAGATCATGATAATTTCCCTGTCTCATGACAGTAAAATAATATAATAGCAACATTGCCAAGCCTAGACATAAGTGACTTGTGAAGTGTTCATTCACATACAAAATAAAAAATGTTATATTTTATACATCATAACATTATTATATATACATGTATACTATCTCACTTTATGTTTACTCTGTCTAACGTGATCAGCTGCTATTGATAATGATTGTACTGCAGCTTTTACTTGACTCTCATGTTTATTCATGTATTGAGAACGTAATTCAGTAGCCTACATGTAATGAAATCACATGACTTGTGTATTCAATCTATAAATTACACATACATATATACAAGGTGTCATCTAGAAACATATTTGAAGAGAGTAAAACTACGTATTCCCCCACAGGCCACAGTAGGGGGGTATGTGTGGACCATATTAGGAGACTATGTACCAACCATATTAAGGGACTATGTAGCCACCATATTAAGGGACTATGTACTCATCATATTAAGGGACTATGTAGCCACCATATTAGGGGACTATGTACCCACCATATTAGGGGACTATGTACCCACCATATTAGGGGACTATGTAGCCACCATATTAAGGGACTATGTACCCACCATATTAGGGGACTATGTAGCCACCATATTAGGGGACTATGTAGCCACCATATTAGGGGACTATGTAGCCACCATATTAGGGGTGTGTGTAGTATTATGTAGCCACCATATTAGGGGACTATGTAGCCACCATATTAAGGGACTATGTACCCACCATATTAAGGGACTATGTAGCCACCATATTAGGGGACTATGTACCCACCATATTAAGGGACTATGTAGCCACCATATTAGGGGACTATGTAGCCACCATATTAAGGGACTATGTAGCCACCATATTAAGGGACTATGTAGCCACCATATTAGGGGTATGTGTAGGACTATGTAGCCACCATATTAGGGGTATGTGTAGGACTATGTAGCCACCATATTAGGGGTATGTGTAGGACTATGTAGCCACCATATTAGGGGTGTGTGTAGGACTATGTAGCCACCATATTAGGGGTGTGTGTAGGACTATGTAGCCACCATATTTGGGGTGTGTGTAGGGTATACCTAAGAAATCTGCACCACTTTTCATATAACTACATATCCTTTCCGTTCTTTTTTGTGTATCTACAACACACAATGTAGCTCTGATCATTATTGAGTGCTAGTATAATTCTTATAATTAAACTATATACATATATACATAACTTACAAACATCATATTCTAATTTTGAGGTTCACCATGAATATGAACAGATTTTAATATATATACATCCACACACACATGTAAAATGTACACGTGACTAAAGGTGCCTTGTCCTACAAAATGTACAGTGAGGGTAGTACTGTACTACACACATGTAAAATGTACATGTGACTAAAGGTGCCTTGTCCTACAAAATGTACAGTGATGGATGTACTGTACTACACATATGTAAAATGTACATGTGACTAAAGGTGCCTTGTCCTACAAAATGTACAGTCATGGATGTACTGTACTACACATATGTAAAATGTACATGTGACTAAAGGTGCCTTGTCCTACAAAATGTACAGTCATGGATGTACTGTACTACACACATGTAAAATGCACATGTGACTAAAGGTGCCTTGTCCTACAAAATGTACAGTGATGGATGTACTACACATACATGTGTAGGTAAGATTTCATGGTAAAAAAAAATTCCATGGACTGGATTATCTCAAGTGAAACATGAAGACATTTTCATGGATAAGAAACAGCAACAATTAAACTGTGAAATTTCCCGATCTCCTAATAATATTATACAAAGTTAAAGATTATGCTGTTACCTGTACTTCTAGTTCATCATCAGACAGTGCTCTACTGTGACTTGAATGGCCCCTTTTCAACAAATAGGCTAGATTCTCCATGGTATGTATTCTCTAGAAACAAGATGAAGACATCATTACATTACACTCATCGAGTTACATGTACATGTATGATACATGTATTAGAATACAAAATAACAGTCTGTCAGTAATTCTGAACTAAACTTTAGTTTGGCCAGTCAAATATCAATTGGTCAGACAAATTGTCCATTCAAAACTTTGTATTACAAGTGGCTATTAAACATATAGTGTTTGTACTCAGTGGAGAGGTGGATGGACATTAGAGTTACCACAGATGGAATACTCAGATTATATGGACAGACTCTAATATATACAATGTACATGTATATATGTGAATAGATGGATAGACATTAAAGTACATTAGGATGAATGAAATAGACACATAGCAGATGAATAATTATCCCACACTTATTCATCTCTGTCTCTCTATCGATCCATTCAACCTTCAACTCACTTGCAGTTTATCACAATCAAAGTTCTTTTCGTGATTTTTCCATGATTGCATAGCTTCTCTATAAGCATCAACAGCTTCTTGCCACTAAAAAACAAAATGATAAATTTTAAAATAATAAACTACGAACTAATGTACATGTAGATTGAGTTCTGCTGTTAATAAACCATTCATTGTCTACCTAGAACAGTGCTTAAATGAACAATAATAACAGCATGAATTATTAATACTGTCAAAACTCAACAAATTAATTCAATATGAAGATATGAAAATAATGAAAGTCTTGTATGAACACAATATCTAACAGACCTACATGTACATGTACTTGATGTATTTAATAAATGTACATTATTAGTTTATTACTTAAAAGTAAGTATTGTTTGCTGGTACAAATGTTAGCGAATGTTACTGACTTACTGTAGATATACCAAATTTAGTGGAATTACATGTAATTGGTATAATTGTAATACATGTGTATAAAATTAATATTAGTGATTACTAGTTTGTACCACTGTAAATAATAGTAATTTTAATATAATTAATCTTTATTGTCATTGTACAACATATACATGTACATGTAATTAATATTCAATTCACTGACTTTCTTTGTTAATATGTGTATAGCTGCTTGTCCATTAAGAGCTGATACTAACACACGCAGATTCTCTCTGCCCTCTTGCTTTGCTTGTGTTATCAGTTTCTTTAATAAGTCATTCATAGTCAAATAGCTGAGTAAGAAAATTAAATAAATTGTATCTATGTTTCAGAAAATCTATATGGCCATTTTGGACAAGATGGCAATACAATTTGGTATCCAAGAAGATCATTCATTAGATACACATGTACCACAGTTTGTTGGCTTCCTACATAAAAGATGAACACTGACAAGCCTTCATTAGAAAACTTGAATTTGAGAGACTTGGCAAACAAATTCCAAGGGGGGGTAAATGAAGGTGTGTCTTATCAAAATCATTTGGCATTACTTTGCAAACATGGTCCTATAGTATTTACAAGTTAAATGTTCGAAAATTAATTATGATGGGTATCACGGGATCAAAATTGGTTAAATCCTGTAGTCAAATACTGATAACAAAAATCTGTAGAGAAATGCTAAATTCTAATTAATTCTAGATTTTAGTGTTTATTTTCTGTGAGGTGAGATTAGCAAAGTTATGCATGTATTATACATGTACAATGTACATGTATATACATGTTGTAATGCATGCAATACAGTAGTTTGCTGTTGCGATTAGATAAATTACATGTACATGCTCCAAGATAGTATACATGTACATGTACATGTGTATACACAAGTACTCTGAAAAATACAAATAAGAAGTACATACTCCAAAATATAAACTACATTGTACATGCATGTGCCTTAAGAGTAAATGTGTTTACATACTAGACAGCGTTTGGAATTGTAATCCTACTGTTACCATGGTTACCACAGTAATATATTATAGTACCTCTTTTTCCCAGGGTTCAAAGCGACATATCCTCTCCTGACTAGTTGAGGGTGACAACAGGCTTGTCTCAGAGTGTGTAATGGAGTCAACAACTGAGGGATTGATGAAACTGTATGACTGATAATTGAGACATACATGTACATATATGAGATCAATTCCCATGAAACTAACTCCCATCACTTTACCTGGTAAATTATATGTACATGTACATGTACATGACTTATCAGAGAGTACAGTGTGATTACATGCTAGAGTCTTGATAATTAAGTACATGTACATGTACATTCCTTTAGTTAAATAACATATGGTATACACTGTATCTATACATGTAATTACATAGCTGATATTTGCAGCTACGTGTGGATACTTAAATTAGTTGTTTTTCTGTACAAAATGGCTGATAGCAAGTGTTTGCTAAGAGTCCCTTTTTAAAATCCATGATGTACAAGTACATGTTGTACATGTATGTAAATGTTGTACATGTATGTAAATGTTTATTGTGTGTTTGAATACACAAAGTTATAAACCTTTGTTATCAGAGAACGGTGAAGTTCTGACAATACTACATCTTTCTCTGCAATATCTTGCACAACCTACACAAACAAGAGAGAAGTAATAATTGACACTAAACTATATGCAAACTTTGCAAAGTATATCAGGAGCAGGACAGGTATAGCTGAAATATACATCCAGTAGTTGGAATACATGCAAAGAACTTCTTATTTGGCACTGCACAGTTTTCTGTTTGGGCTAGATGGTGCAGTTAATTATGATTATAATTTATTGCATTAACTCTTTGCTAATTAGCTCAGCAGCTGGTGATACCAGTATAGCACCCCATAGTAATGATAATGGGAATGACTTAATTAATGTATTGGTGAATCATCTCCACTTTCAAAATCTTCCTACTTAATTACATGCAATGTATTTCTAAAAGCAGTTTTATTATTAATAATTAAAACATTACATTTCTATTTGATTCTTACATTACAGAATGTACTGTAACAGATTTCTTGTTGTCGACAATAGAAATAAGCCTCCACTGCACTGAATGTAAGCCAGTGAATCTTTTCTCTCATTTCAGGTAAACACAACTACAAGTATCAGATAGAAATACATACATGCACATGTACATAATAACTTCATATATACATGTATATTATTGTTCCCATTACATGTATTTCGGCTACAATACATGTACTCAGTATAATATTTCTTGACAAGGAAAACTTTTAGTTAAATGTAAAAACACTACATGTACACAGGATTTCCTTCAGAAATTAGATCTACATGTATATATAAAATATTTTATATATTATATGTATAGGTTACAACACCCTATGAGTGTTATATCAGATTTATAATCACCGAGCATGAGGGCCGTAGGCGAGGTGATTATAATTCAGATATAGCACGAGTAGGCGTGTTATAATTAATATGTATTTCACAAAAGACAAAACCTTTGTTGATGTCTGATGCTTCTCCTACCTTTTTGTCAGCACTTTGGAGAAGGTAAGCGTTGTTTTCTTGTAGTCTGTTTCGATGGCAGGTTTTATATCTGACCACAGGGTGCTATATATGATATAGAAACCTGTGGTTTACTTTGATGTTTCGCCGTATCAGGATATATATAATTATATATACATGTTCCAAACCCCATCTGAAAGCCAGTTTTTTTCTATCAGACAGTATAAATGAGTAATTACAATATTTAGAAGCCCTTTTAGGCAATGGTTGCAAAACTTACTTAATTTTCAATATCACCCAACCATACTATGTACATGTAACTGTGTCTATGCATGTCTACTGAATATAACTATCTGTATAGATTGTATATGTACATGTATTACATGTATCTTCTTCTCATAAAAGAATAGTATTTCTTTCCACTAAACAGTCAGACTAACCTCATCAGCTACATCTTCCTTAGAGTTTCTCCACATAAGATTAGCAAATAAAGCAATCATGGGGCGAGGGTTACCTCTATGATACGGTTGCCATACCAACGTTGTCCACCAATGGTGAATACAGTGAGGTCTAACCTCAAGAAAGTACAAAAGACCATACAGATCTGTACAAGGGAAAGAATGGCATCTAATCATAAAACTTTCAAATTTAGTACATTTACCTCTCAAATCTCTCTGTACAGGAGTACCAGTGACACACCATCTGTTAACTGCTGTGAGTTTACGAGTCATTTCAGCTGGCTATAAGAAATCATTATTAATCAGATACCTACTGTATGTACTTTTTAAAAGTATTTAAAAATCCTTTATCATGTATTAGTAATTTGGTAGTACATATTAATGTACATGTACAGGAGATACATGTATACATGTACATTTACATGTATACAGAACATGTATATGTGTACATGTACATATTGTACATGTACATGGTAATTATACATGTACATGTACATGCATGTATTGCACAATGCATATGTATTATTATACAGGACATATACATGTACGATAAACCACTAAATAGATGTACATGTACATGTAAGTATATAAAATGGTAGACAGAATTGTTAGTGGAAGAAAGCATAAGAGAGCTCAAGAATGAATAGCAGAATATCGAGAAGATTCAAAAGTGAGAAGAAAATAACTGGTAATCTGATTCTCTTGTTTGTAAGTATTATGTATTTCATCCTGAATATTATATATAATTAACCATACAACTAGTCTTAACTCAACTTAACCCAAAAACTACATGTACCTTGAATTATTTAAAAATTAAACCAGAAATAAACTGCTAGCCCAGCACATGTACTTTGTACATAAGTATATTTATACAGGACATGTACATATATTATAATACACAACATGTACATATATTATACACAGGACATACACAACATGTATAAATGTAAATACTACAGACACTGTACATGTACGTATCAATAAAACAAATTCACACAAATTAACCTTAGCAGTAATTGACTCAACAGTTTGTGCTTCATCCAAACATACTCTCCACCAGTTTATAGCTAGTAAAGGACTGGGAGGATAAGCTGATCTCTTGCGCTTCCTTAACATCAAAGTGAATTCATGATGATGAACTCTATCAAGCTCTTTTCTTAGGATCTCATACGTTACCAGAACTATATCATGTGACATTATGTGTAGTGGATTGAGATACCTGTGTGACACACCCCAGTATACCATAACACGAAGAGACTCAATCTCTGTGTGTTTAGCTATTTCTTCTAACCATTGATGTAGGAGTGTTTCTGGTACTATTACTAATGTTGTACCACATGATATAGGCTATTGAGAGGTACAAGAATACAAAATGAAGAATGAAATAATTATTGTACTTACAATAACAAGATATACATCTGAAACTCAAACAAAAATCACTATCTATCAACACACTGTTCATACAAATTATGAATTATTGCTAACCAGCGAACAAAAGACATGGAATAATTATAATATTATACAAACAAAAAGTCCTTAAGAGAGTTAGGAACAGCTGGTCTAATTTTGCGATTTTGAATAATCTTATTCAGAGATATATAATTTCCTGGAATCACATTTTTTTTACATTGTGTGAATAAAAGGCCAAATACAAGTGAACCATTTGTGTGTATATACTGTATTAAGTTGAGTAAATTGCCATAGCTACAATATTTAAGATAAGATAACTTGTGCTCATGCAGTCAATGAGAAATTATGATTTACTCTATCTGAAACTACATGTACATGTATGTACTTCATATCAATTAGAATACATGTCAATGTTGGTACTGCTTTGTTTTTATGATCCTATTGTCACTAACAGTATTACATGTAGCTTTTTGTTAATAGGCTCAATGTGTTTCCCAATGGAATACATTTATACTAGCATTATTTACCACACTTCGAAACTTTCAAAAATTGTGGTAGAGTTGTAACATGCCTTAACAATATACACATGTACAACTACTATAATGATGGGATGGCAAGTGCTTAGGGTAAGCAATTCATCAAAATTATTTTGATTACTTATTATTAGGTCAATATTCTGTATTTTGCTCACTTGTTTCAGCAAACACCTGACACACACAAACGTGTCAGTCTTGCTACCATCATAATCAGCACATTTAGAATGGTGCCACACAAGACACTGTTCACACTGCACCACTTCACCTTCATAATCATCACTATTATTACCACCACATATACACCATATCTCATCTGAATCACTCTCCTCTCCCTTCTTCTCAATCTCTCCTGGTTTAGTACCAACATCATTTTCTAGTGTATCCGTCTCATTTAAAGTAGTAGATTGTGTCTGCAATTCTTCCATCGTCTCTTCAGATATTTCTTCTACTTCATTATTATGGTGATCTAGTTGCTTCACAGAATCTTGAGAAACATGCTCAGTTTCATGATCTTCTCCACATTTCACATTTGACTGTTCCTCTTGTGTCGTGTCCAACTGAATCTGCTCGAGTTCAATCTCTTTTCTTTTTTCTTCAGATAATTCACTGTCTCTATTCACTGTTTGTATTGGTCTAATTCCTTTTTCAATCCTTTCATCATTCTGTGACTCCATTCTTGATTCCTTGTTGTCATGGTGATGAGAAAGTTCCAAACCTAAATCCATCTCTTGCTCTTCAAGCAACACTTCATTATCATTTATATCCTCAAGAGCAGTAGAATGATTTCCCTCTATCATTACTGATTCCATTGCTTCTTCTCTGAATCTCCTATCTTCATTCATATCCTTCCAACCTGGCCACCTGTGGATTAAAATTAGTGCTAGTATTTCCACTGTCTTTCCAAGACCCATCTCGTCAGCTAAAATTCCTCCTTTAGGAGGTACAGGTGAAGTATATCGAATAGGAGATAATCTACATTAAAAATAACATGCACATGATAAAAATATGTACATTTGTTGTGATGTATAATAAATTGTACATGTACATATTACATATACAGACGATTAGTACATGTACATGTAGCCAATAACAATAGTGTACTTTATACAGACCATTAGTACATGTACATGTAGCCAATAACACTAGTGTACTTTATATAGACCATTAGTACATGTACATGTAGCCAATAACAATAGTGTACTTTATATAGACCATTAGTACATGTACATGTAGCCAATAACAATAGTGTACTTTATATAGACCATTAGTACATGTACATGTAGTCAATATCAATAGTGTACTTTATATAGACCATTAGTACATGTACATGTAGACCATTAGTACATGTACATGTAGCCAATAACAATAGACTAAGTGTACTTTATATAGACCATTAGTACATGTACATGTAGTCAATATCAATAGTGTAAGTATATGTTATAACACCCTAGCAAGGGATATATCACATTTATAAGCACCGAGCCCGAGGGCGTGGTGCTTATAAATGTGATATATCCCGAGCGGGGGTGTTATAACAATTTTATTTCCATTTGAAGCCATACTGCACATGCGCAATTCAACCAAAGACTGGCAAAGAGCACATTGAAACTAAGAGAAAGAAGAGAGAGAAGAGTAGAAGACAGTGAAGGCATATATTGAGACGAAGAAGAAACGTATACCAAAGCACACCATGGCAGAGCGTCGGAAACACACTATCAATGATAACGATAAAGAGAATATGGAGCCGCCGAAGAAGAAGAGCCTATCACTGGCATTGCCGAATAAAAGGCGGTTTGGCTAAAGACAAACTTGATAAAATGACTACATATGTGATGCCAAAAAACCTGGCAGCTTCTAGCAAATGGGCTCTAAAGAACCTAAAAGACTGGCACAGTGACTATAAGAGCAGGTACCCTGAAATGTGCCCACAGGAAATACTGACACCATATTGTTCTAAAGAGAATCTTAATAAATGGCTAAGTACATTTGCTGTCGAGACGCGCAACCACCAGGGAAAGCCATATCCTCCTAAAACAATCTACTCGCTTTTATGTGGAATACTACGTGAAATACGCAATACGAATCCCCATTATCCTAATTTTTTGAATAAAGAAGACAGTGAATTCTCTACTTTTCACACTACTTTGGACAATCTTTTTAAGTCACTACGTAACGATGGCTTTGGTTCGAGTTCATTGGGAACTGAAGGCATTTCAAGTGAGGAGGAAGACATGCTATGTAAATCAGGAGTTATAAATTTGAAAACACCAAAAGGCTTGCCACGTGCTGCCTTCTATATTTGTGGAAAGTGTTTTTGCCTAAGGGGTGGCTCTGAACATAGAAACTTGACGCTGTCTCATTTTCAGCGACTTGACAAGCCAGACAGGTATGTGTATCAAGAAAGAGTTTCGAAAAATAAGCCAGGAGGATTTAAACAGTTGCAAATGGAACACAAAGTAGTCTCTATTGTGGCCAACCAATCAGCTGGTGATCGATGTCCAGTATTTGTTCTGGATTTGTATATCAGCAAGCTTCCTGACAAAGCCAAGTGTATTGTACACCACTTTTTGCGTTACCCAAAAATACTGATGATCCTTGGTTTGCACCTGTTGCAGTTGGCAAAAATACTCTGGCAAACATGGTCAAAGAGATGTGTGAGGAAGCTGGGATAAACGGAAAGAAATCCAATCATAGTTTAAGAGTGAGTGGTGCAAGTAGTTTATTTTCAGCCGGAGTTCCAGAACATGTTATACAAGGATGCACAGGACACTCATCATTAGATGCATTAAGGAAATATGAAAGAGTAACTTTAAGTCAGGAATTTGCTGTATCCCGAATTTTGTCTGGTCAAGATGACATGTTCAAACCATGTAATGAGGTATCACCACATTCAGGTGATTATAAATGTGATATTTCCCAAGCGGGGGTATTATAACGAATTTATTTACATGCTTGAGCCAAACTGCGCATGCGCAAAATTAGTCATTGCACAATACTACCTGACTCCACGAGATCCAGCAGTGTAGTTACTAGAAGCAATGGAGAAAGTAGGAGAGAAACACGATATTGAAAAGGAGAACATCGATCCAAAAAAAAAGAAGCGTTTGTCTCTTTCATTGAAGAAAAAAACTTCAGGCAGGTTTGGAAGGTCATCAGCGGATGAACTTGAAGCCAAAGCTACCAAGACCATGGCAAAAAACTCGGCCCTTTCCAGTAATTACAATGCATATACATGTACATTTAACTGATGCATATTTGTATAGCAATATCCACATTATACTATGTCAACATACATGTACACTGGAGTGCTTCAAGCTGGCTTTAGACAAGCTATTGCACATACAGTGTACACATGTACTATAGCAAGTTAGCAACACAACAATATATATTACAGGTAATGAAATTCTTTAACTTCTACATGCAAAAATGTCTGTTTACCTGCCAGTATATGGATTGTAATAAATGGAAGACACGTCATCCATGTTTATCTCCTTCCAAAGAAGATGTAGTTTTTCATCATCTCTCGCTTGATCTTGTACCCATCCTGTTGCCCTTTCTTTACTCAGCATCCACTGCACAGCCTTACATTGATACTGATGAAGATTAGCAGTAAGCAGAGGGATCTCAGAAGGAAGAGGAGGCATAGACAATGGGAGAATTTTTAACTGATGAGTACGGACCCATCTATAAAATTGGAAGATCCTGTATTTCATGCTAGCTGGTTTTTCTAAAAAAAAGTGAAATATTGTATGAATTATGATACTAATAATTATAGATTACAGTATGTGACCATTTTTCAAAAAAGATAAACAATTCTTCATTTTCATGGGCTTACCACTGAAACCAAGTACTAACATATGGAGTACTTTTTAATGCTCGAAACACACTGACAGGTGCATAGGGGTTAAATGTTACAGATATGTGACATCAGTGCTCTAAGCTTTCAAAATTTGAATATTACATTTAAAAAAATTAGAACTAATGGTCCATCAAAATTAAAATCCACGAGATTTTTTCTATGACATATACGAAAATCTGCAGTATACTATTTACTGTGTTTAGTATTTACCATTTTCATTTTCTCCGGACAAAATAACCTCAGAATGTGAGTCTAAACCAGTAAATATATCTTCATGAAATATATTAACAACATGTGGCCTCAAGGCTGTAGATTTCGACACTGTGTGAAGACTATCAGGATTGTCTTCATTGATCAACTTTTTCCCAGCTAAGATAGACACAAATAATTCAGAAGATTCTGAATCTATCTTTGGATAAGATGATATTAACTGAACAGCACTTCTTTTGCATAGACACGATAATTCCTGAACGATACTGCTATTCATGCTTGGTACAATAACTACAGGACAATACAATAAAACGGGTTCTACTGATGACGGTAAATGGACTAGTACACTAATACATTGTGTGCCATTGGATAACCAATGCAAAGTGGCTTTTCTCTGTCTTTCTTCCTCAATACTCTTTAAAATATTTGAAATTCCCGCCATATTACCAAGAATTGTCATGTGACCAATGAGCAGATACGATTCATCTCCTTCTTCACCAAAACTATTAATTTTTGCATTTTCCAGAGAATTCACAAACTTTAGAGGTAGTTCCTCATCATAGAATCTGTGGTCATATGGACTGGTTAAATTCCAAGACAGCTCATTATATTGAAGACTAAATGTTTTGACAACATCAGTAAAATTGGTTAACTGTTTATCTTCTGATGTCTCCTCCAAATCAATAAAAACTTTTTTTGCGGGCTTATACTGAGGTCTCTTTCTCTTTCTTGAAGACATGGGTTTCACTAGACTGGCTGGCTCAGCTGGGCTCAATTAAGATTCTCCGCCCTATAGGCCTAACTAATTAATAATTATTTATTCATAGATCTGCTTGCTATTTCTAAGGTTTTTTTTTTTTTTTGCAGAAACAAGGGTGGGGCAGACAATCTTCTTGCAAAGGAACTTCTACGATGGCATCTAAACTCATGGAAGCAGTTAAGCACAGCCCTTTAATGAGCGCGAGGAACAAAGGACAGTATTCGCCCATTGCTCATCAAACCACAGATCCGTTCATACAAGGAATCGTATTTCCCGCTCTCTTCATTGGAACAATTGAGGTGGAAGACCGAGTAGGCACAGATAAAACCCACAATACAGTCAACAAAAAATTGGATGAAGTTCAAAAGACTAAGAAAGATAAAGATTTGAAGAAAGTTGCCATTATAGTGAGAGCAGTATCTCTGTCTGTTAGAGATATACAATCCAAATCAGAAGTGGCCTATCCAATATATGTGGTGTCATACTGTGGAAACGCAAGAGATGCCGATACTATTTTCTTCTTCATACACAAAAGCAAGGTGGATCAAAAGATCCATGCTGAAATTTTCAAATGTTCCACTGAAGACAAGGTTGTGGCAATTACACGTACCGTCTCAAAAGCATTCAGCATTGCTTATAAAGCTTGGCAGATGAAGAAGAGGCAGCAACAACGTGGAAACTCACCTCTTCTCGAGCGTCATTCAGCTAAGGATAGAGACACTATTGATTTGGGTAGGAAAGCAGTAGAAAAGGCAGCTGGTAGTACTGGTGGGTTTTACACTCCACCAATTCCTCGCAAAACACCAGAGAAAACTGATGTTCGACCACGAAGTGGTTCTTTGGAGGATGAAGACAGGCAAGTGGAACAAATGGCTGCTTCACTTGTGAGGAAAAACCCAGCCCTTGAGAGAATTAAAGTCAAAAATGAGACATCAGGTACACATAAAAAATGAATCTCATCATCCATTGAGAGTTTAACATTATTCATATCCTATAAATCTGTTTACATTTTGACCACACACACACTCCAATGCATGCATATATACAACAAAATTCATTACATTGCACATTTCAGGAATCTGGAATTTTACCATTCTCATAGATGTGCATAGCTAATAATTAAGATCATTTCTCTCATATAGGTAGTACCCATGATGTGACACTGACAGATGATTTTGATGAAAGCTTTCAAGAGCTTGCTATTTCTCGACATGGAGGGGGAGGTAGACCACTTTCTATAACTGAAGAAAAACCAGAGACCTTCAAATATGAGGACGTCAAACGACATACAATGACTGAAGATGATGGTGATGAACCTCTGATTGTTTTTTAGGCATCATTACTTATTAGACCCACAAACATACTAATGTGGATATAGTTACATACTTTTAAGATATTTAATAGTTGTCACATACTCAGAGAAACAGTCTTATTTTTTAAGTAATGTAAAAATTGCTTATTTATATCAAATTAAACTGTCATCCTGAATAGAGGTCTTTTCAGATCAATCTTCTTTCCATCAACTGATCTGTAGATTAATATACACATTTGTACAATTATGCATGTCAACTTTAGGTAAGTTAACTAACCCAGTCAAAGTGTCCAGTATTTTGCTTAATTCCATCGTCTCTTTATGATTTGGACCAAGTACTGCAAAGAATATTTCTCTTACCTTGGTAGTAAAATATAAGAATATGTAATGTTTGCTACGTTTTTTAAAAAGGTACCTTAATTAAAGTAACAATTGTATCAAATTTTAGATATAACAATGGGGTTTCATACTGCATGGGATTCCCATCTCCCTCTCCACAGAATTATGAAAAGTAAGAAATTACTTATACTACTAGTTTACCAGAGTGAGCTGTATGTATATGTTATAACATGCCTACGAGTGCTATATCATTTATAATCACCGAGCACGAGGGCAAGGTGATTATAAATCAGATATGGCACAAATAGGCATGTTATAATTAATATATTTCCCGAAAGACAAAGCCTTTGTTGATGTCTGTTGCTTCTCCTACCTTTCTGTCTTGACTTTAGAGAAGGTAAGCATTGTTTCTTATAGTCTGTGTTGACGGCAGGTTTTATATCTGACCACAGGGTGCTATATTTGATTTATAAACCTGTGGTTTACTTTGATGTTTCGCCGTATTGGTATATATATGTTATATTGTATCGACTGCGCACCCTACTATATGCAACATGTCCACATGATACAAAATCACGCAAATCGATAATCAGGCAGGGTTTCATACAGAATTTTTTCTGGGGGGGGGGGGGTGTGGGGGAAGGAGCTAATCTCGTGCTAAAAGAGTTAACTTAAGGATATGTGTACAAATTATGCTAACAATAGTCACCTCGAGGTATTTAAAATTAAAATGAACATTAAAATGAACCAATCTGTATTCAATACAGAAGTTGCTCACTAGTTTCAGCTGCTGTGATGATTTTCCCACCTCGCCCAAATATAAGTATAATGATCCCAATACTTTCCTTGCTCTAGAAACCTACATGGTGTAACGAGACATATTATATATTATAACACTTTCATTCTTTGAAACTCACTTCCATACTTCCTTCACCATATGTTTCAGATTTATTAGGAATGAGGTCTTTGAGTATTCTAACTGCTTCCTAAATTATAAGTTAGAAAACATACACACACACACACACACACAGTATGATGTGTACTACTTGTGTAGGTGTATCAAAGGCACTGCGACAATGCTGTATTTCCAATGTTGTGTATAAAACTCATACAACTCTTGACCAATCACATAGCTCATTTCAACCTCAGCTTTTGCACTGCAAATTACATAATGCACTTGAAGGGGTTCTTTAACCATTACATACATGTAACTGAGTGAAACAATTCATGCCTTACAAAAGGCCTTTAAGTTATAGGTATAGATACCTATACTAACATACACAAGACATGTATATTACAAGCTCAGCCTGATGCAATGACAAAATAAAGTCACAATTCATTATCACTACTTAGGGTCATCTTTCCTTGACATTCTCATTGTAATTTCATAAAGGGATGAATAGAATTATCTCTCAGTCTCTATCTCTCTATGGTGTAAACATAATTATCTACATATTATAATTATTACAGGTGGTATGTAATTTACACTGAAGCAAGAAAAAAGAACTTCAGATTTACTTCCTCAAACTGAAATAGAACAACAGCAATAACAGCAAGTTGTTGAGTTTCAGATAGTTTAGAAATCTTCCGACAATACATACTACAAAGTTTACTATTCAGTTTGATATAGCAAAAGTAAAGTTGACTGACCTCATATCTTTCTGTCAAGATTAATAATTTAACCAGCTCATCCTAAATGATTAAGATAAATATATAACTATTGCATATAATTATACACAAATCATACCTGTGTAGTCATTGCTTGAGGATTTGCAGGACCTTTACTCAAAGACATAATCCCATAAGCATCCCACAGAAGACTTTCTGCTTGAGTCACTTTAATAAGTTGACATAAACAAAATTATGAAGTAATGTACTTCAAATATATACCATTCTCTTCACTTGAGTTTACTCCTCTTTTTATTACCATCAAATGAACTGCTGCAAGTTTCATCAAAACATCAGCTCTCTCTTCTGAAGAAGGTCCAAAACTGTGTACAAGTATACATCTAAACTTTCACTCACATTAAAAATGGAGATAGGCACCCTACAAAATAGCATGTGGGATCAATTCTGGAGAAATTTGGGAGGCCATAAAACAACTAAAAGTGAATGAATTAGCATAGACAAGGTTCTAAATTTAGTGGGGGAGGTGAGTGGAGTTTAGCGTATTAGTCATGATAAATACAACAAGAAATACATGAATTAATAAAGTACAGTGTATTAAAAACTACATAAAGTGACATGTTATTAGATATTTACTTGACCAATCAAATTGGTTCATTTCAGTTTAGTTATTACATCATTTAATGCACATGCTCCAAAATTCCATGGAAACATTTTGTGTTGCATAATTTTAAGAAACTGAAAGCTGGTTGTCGTTATAGAGATCTCTTTTGGTGACAAAAAGCATTTGTTTGTATCATAGCAAGAGATTAGCAACTTAGACATAAGAGAGTAATCCAAAAGAGAATTCATAAGAAGACTGTGGATAGCACTTCATAGGCTTACAGTATTTGGATAAGTTGCAACGTTGCAAGTGAAATAAAGAAGCCACTATTAGATAAACAGTAGTTCATTATGGAAGCTCATAGATGGAAAATAGAGAACCTTAGCCACCTAAAATATTGTACCAGATAATTTATAGATTATTTATCGTGCTTTTATTATTGTTTTTATTATTGTGAATAATTATTCTGAGCATGCTCTAACCTACATATCACAGTCTAAGGATACTCATAAACACTCAGGTTTTATCCTCATATTCACTTGTCCTCAGACAATAGTGTAAGTTGGAACATACTCCAGAAACCTTCTACTTACAAGATTATGATGTATGCTATATTTTAAAATTGATAGATGCTAGTAAGTACATGTATGTAACTATACTAAGTGACGGTTCCTTTTTCTATCCAGTCACAATTTACACAATTACTTCCAACATACTTTGTTTTAGAAAATTCTTCTGCTTCATTCAAACATGACATAGCAGTTATGAATTCACTCATTTGAAGATTAACCTACAGTATAGATTAGGATAGCTCTCAGTGTATGCATGTACATCATCAACTTACATTAGATAATTCTTTCAGTAAATTCAATTCACTATATTTATCTTTACATGGCAGGGTTCTTAAAAGTTCTAGCGCCTGTCAATAGCAAGCAATCTTGAAACCAATAAAAAATTATTAAAAGAAGTAAATACCTTTTCCAAACATCTTCTAGACAACTCAAACTTCTTCTGTTTTAAACACAATCTTAATAAAATAACAAATATATCACTTGATAAATATGCAAAGATTCTATAATAGTATGTGGAAATGTTTAAGCAAGGAAAAATAGGCACAAAATTTCACAAATCCACTTTTAACCGCAATTTTTTCCCCCACCAAACTTATTATTATTATGTTATTAACTATGCATGTGTGTTGTTTCCAGCATGATAATCGCTCTGTTGAATCCGTGCTAGGGAAAAGGCATCGATCTCACTACAATCACTCACTACAGTAAGTTGGCAGGTATCATTATGTGTATGGACATAGAGCAGCTGCTAGAAAGTACTAAAGATTGAGCTAGGAGTAAATCTATGTGAAGGTACTTGGGAAGTTTTAAAAGGTTTTCATAACAATTCAATTACAGTATATTTTTTTTATTGTTGTTTTGATGAAATTTGGATGACTTTGCCAAATTTTCTCCCTGTTTAATTATTTCCTTATATGGTATGTTATTATATTGACATACTTTCCCATTGCCCATGCAATTTTCATATCAAGCAATACATCAGGTTTACCCTCAGGAGTTTTACTATATTGATCAGAGAGTCTTTCTGCTTGTAGCAAACTTCTTTCAGCTTCAGGTAAACTTTGTTGATTAGTATTAAGAAAATATTATAATATTTACTATTGGACTACAGAACTACATCCGAGTATTTCCCAATACAGTAATACTTTTAAGAACATAAAATTTACTCTGGTTGTAAATTGCTTGCTATGGAATGATAATAAGTATACAAGATTAAGGATACTGTCCCTGATATGTCAGCACTTGTCCACTGATACATAATGAGTTTGCATGTACGTGTATCGTTTCAGGAGAGTGTCTCGGAAGTGATGAAAGTGACTCTATTGTATGTTGCCCTTCAGTTGAGTGATAAAGTGCTTGATCATATAAACCTACATAAAGCAAAAAGTACATGTAGTGTATAATTATGTAAAATTTAGATTAATCGCAGGCAACCATGAAACTGAGAAGGGATTGAAGTGGAATATGTAGATATACATGTATTAGAATGGTCTACTAGGAATTATTAGAATAAGGACATTACATCCAGGCCTTACTAAGTTTGAATCAAAGAGATTGCAGCTCTGACTATATATAGGCCATTATAATGTCACAGACGAATATACAACATGTATATCACATGATTACCACAAAATTGAGCTGTAGATTTGAATGCCCTTTCTCATACATTCTTGAGCTCTGTTTCTATTATTTATACATATATAGTCTATATAATCAATAGTGATGGGCGATATATCGATATTTTATCGATACTTGCGATATTTACGGTATCAATATGGTATCGTTATCGATTATAAATTTCTGTCTTATTGATACAATACCATGCCTTGTTACAGCCATTAATTGTAACCGCGTCCATATGTTTCACATGCACTTTGCACATTACAAAAATACGAATTCGATCTAGTATGGCTACAAGTTCATGATAGAAAAGGAGTTTGATTTTGCAGAATCTGTTTCTGATGAAAAGCTATTTGTGACATATTTAATAATTTTTTCATCATTAAATGTTTTAAATAATGGTAACCATGCCTTGTGCATTTTAATTAAAATGGGTGTGGTTATTGTATCGATAAGTATTGATACAAGCGATATTTGATGGAAAAAATCGATATAGTATCGTTTCAATTTTATCAGTATCGCCCATCACTAATATAATAAGCTGAACAAACCACACCCAATGGCTATAAATAATGAATGAGGTAGTATACCTAATAATTCCAGGTAACAGCAACCAGCTCTTATATGACACAATGCATAATGATAATCTTTACTACCATAAGTGATACGAGCAAGTGCAGCAGCTCTGATCCAATACTCTATAGCTTCATCTCCCTGTACATGTATTATTATAAAGTACGTACAAAATAAATTAAGGGGTGTGGTACACACACCTCTTTTATGTATTCTTTCTCTTTAGCCTTTTCTATTGTATCTAGTAGCAGCTTTAGAGGACGAGGCTCCAAATCCACAGACATCAGTACTTCACATGAACTGACTCACTACTAGATACTACTCTGAGTTCTTTACATAATTACTTAATTAGTTTAAAACCGCACCCATTACACAATAATTAGATATGGACCTTGACAGTGATACCGAAGAGGAGTTGACAACCCCTCAAATAGAAAGTCTCGAGCATTCCACAGAGTCTGATTTTAGTACAGTTTCTGGTAGTCAAGGATTGGAAGTATTCCTGAAAAAATTAACGGACTTAATGCATCACGATAATGTAGTATCTATTAGGCAAGAGCAATATCAGATGATGAGGCATTTGGAAGTAGCTAACTGGAAACTAGCCAGCCTCAATGAAATATCAGAAACCACTTTTAACAAGTGTGCTACTGATTTCCGTCATCATACAAAAATGCTACAAGACATGAAAAAACAATTGGACTCAATATTTAGAAGAATAAGAAATTTGAAACTTAAAGTAGCAACTATGTATCCTGAGGCATATGCAATAGCTGAAGAAAAGTGTTTGAAAACTGATGATGTCACTAAAAATGATTAATTATATATTTTACTGTATTTAAATTTAAAAACAACTAATAATAATTATTATTACTATCAGCAGAAGAAAGTAAAATAAAGTAAATTCAAAGATGCTTATTTAAGATAATATATAAATTTACAGTCTTGTTCTGATACACATGAACAGGAATGAGACTGTAATACAAATTGTAGACATTGTGACATACAATACACATGACAAATTGAGAATATACGTACAATATGAACTGTGCTGTGCATAGTGAAATATAGTTTTAAAATGATGTAGTAAGGTTTCCCCTGGGACGCCTTCTTCGTTGGTTATTAAAGCGAGCTTTTTGGTTTAGTATTTTACGATTACTGGCATAACAGAGTCCAGCCAGGACAAGAAACAGGAACAAGAGAACTAAGAAACTAATGGAAATGCTAATGAGAGCAGAAGCTGCTGTATAAACACCTTTATCACAGTAGTCCATATCAGTATTTGAATTTGGTTCTTCTCTTGGAGTTTCTCTAAAAACAAACCAGGTACCAAGAAATATTAGAATGACGTTCAAGACAAAAGCTATGAGAAAGAGACACTCAAACATTATTATACAGACTGAGCACTCAGGTGCTTTTTCTGATCCACACACATTTGCTAGTTTACAGCAAGACAAAGCTGATGTGACAAGTCTAAGAGTTATTGTGGTTGCAATGAATAGACCAAGTGTCACTAGTATTATTATAATCATTCTACCTCTGAATGGACATTCATCCATTCCAAATACAGCTATAGAGAAAGGAAGAACACAAGTGTGTGTACAAGAGAGAGAGAGAGAGAGAGAGAGAGAGAAAGAGAGAAAGAGAGAGAGAAAGAGAGAGAGAGAGAGAGAGAGAGAGAGAGAGGAGAGAGGAGAGAGAGAGAGAGAGAGAGAGAGAAGTAATAACCTGATTATAATGTTATTACAGTATAATTATAGTTAACTATAACTGAAACCCCTCTATAATTTTATTGCCATGACTCAAGTTGGTCAATAAGGATACTACTAGTTGCAAGCCAAATATTAAGCATACCATGACTAAAAGTGGAAATTTTGTGATACTAACACAATACTGTTATTTTGTTAAGTTCAATAAGTATATTTGCTCATACAACAGAATTTGTTAAAATTCACATCTGATTGTAGACGAAAATAATCCTAAAGCAAAAATATCCCATGATTATGGAGTTGTACTAATAATTATTATTTTAACATACAGTAACATTACATACATACATACCTGTTAGTATCATGGCAACAGGGAGAGCTACTACTATGAACAGTAGAATAAACCCACAGCCTACAGAATATAAAATATTATACATAATTATGTTAATATATAATAATTACTGTTTTATTATAAAACTACATGTGACAATACGTATTCTGCTTAATCCTCATTGTGGGTGCATGTTATAAATAATTATTAAGAAGGGAGTGTGTGAGAGAGGAAATGTCAAAATAAGCACAGAAATTGTATGCACACAGGGTTTCGTTCAGGATTTCTTGTTATGAGGGGAAAGAATGGATTATGTGAAGCATACTGCTCCTTGCGGGTAGAGGGGGACCGGGGGTATGCTCACCCAGGAAAGTGTTTAACTTTGTGATCTCTGAGGTTGATTCTGGGGCCCTAGAAGGTTTGTAGCTGATATGTTGAAATCTAGGAGGTGATATCCCTCCCTTCCCAAACCACCCACTGTATCAAATCCTGATACTATGAACTACATTAGCCTTTGCAAGATATGCATATCTTCTTATATGACTAACAAACTTTCGAATGTGTTACAAGATGTTTACACCATTATACAGTTGTTTTCCTAAATATTTTAGAATGACAGACAGCTTGACACAACTAATCACTAAACACTACAGTCCATATGCTGCATGTGTCAATAGTGTATAGTAATTAGTGCAAGGCAAATCATCTTGCAATATGGCTGAATATTCCCTCTTAGTTTGTGCATGAAAACAATAGTTAGATGCCAAGACCAGGCCATAACGTAAGCCATTTCAACGAAGACCAAGAGTTTATAAGTAATTCTACTGACCAATCATATTGCAGGATTTAAATTTTTTGCTGAACTACAGTCTAATTGTTCTACACATACCAAGCTCTAACTGTAGTGTAAGATTCATAGCCAGTACTTCCTCTGTCAGAATGAAGATATACTAAGTATGGATATTTGTACGGCTTGTGCAACCACACTTTAGATTGACCTCAGCTAATCTAGCTTGATACCACTTATATATGTCATGTGGTCACACCCATAAACCCTAAACCACAATTCCACAGATTACCAAATTGCTATGAGTTGACTGGATTGACAGTCTATACTCATTTTTAGATTCCAGCTCATACATATACTAGATAATATATAATAGTGTGTGCATGTATTCAACACAATTTTCAAAAAGCAGGGATTCATTTACAAACATTGTGAAAGTGGAATGCTGATGAGTTTGGGATGAGATGTACATGTACAGATGGCTGGAAAGGAAATACCTCTTTCTAAGTTCCAAAGGAAGGGGGGAGGGGCTAGATTCAGCCCTGGAAGGCAAACAATACTAATATAGAGTAACAGAGTATATTTGGTTTATGATGAGAGAATTAGAAACATATACATGTAAGTCAGGAATCTAACAAGAGATTGAACCCAGGAGAGGACAGATATCTAATCAGGCTCTCTTACCATTTGAATCACAAGAACCCTTGAAGGCAAATAAGTGTAGGATTGTACAGCTAGTTTCAAAGCTAGCTCTTTCTAACTCTCTCAAATGTTCGATCCCTAGTTGAATCCCTGACATTTACAGTTTTCCTTTGTTTCTAATTCTCTCATGCATAATTGCACACATATCATAACCTTGCATACACCTTATGTAATTAACCTTGCATATAATTATGTGTGGTTTGTTTATCAGTGTGTCTATCAAACTTTTAAAACGATATGTAAACAATGATGTATTATTAGTTTCAGTTTTAGTAGACTCCTGTCTAATGAATTTGTATGTTACACACAATTACACTATTATAATCAGTTATTCCACATAATTATGCAATAATATCATAATACTACACTATACTCTAAGTGTTATATACATGTACATGTATCACAAATTCAAGCACTTACACCAAAGAGAACCGCAGCAACACTTGATTCGTTTTGTGTGTTTAGCCACCTTCACACTGGATCGTCTGTTAGGTAAATGTGCTTCAGTGTCTAAATCTACATCAATTTTTGGTAGAGTCAATCCTGTTAACATTAGACTAGGCATACTGAACAAAGCTATCTTATCCATTATCCCAGCACTATGTTCTTCAGTGGTGGGGGATAAGGAGGGACGTTCATACTGCACTGCACTAGAAGAAAACCTTGTACCAGAGCTTTGACCTAAAATGTGGGGAAGTTTCACTGAACCACAAATAATCATTAATTTTGATGTTGCATTCCAATTGTAATGACTTTATATACACAGAGATTGTTTACTTTACACTAATGTACATATACACATATACAAAGATAATACAGGCACATACATACATACAAACATGATAAAGGCACATAATATACATAGTATTACATACATACATACAAACATGATAAAGGTACATAATATACATAGTATTACATACATACATACAAACATGATAAAGGTACATAATATACATACATACATCCACATTATTTTAGTTAAATAGAACTAAAACCTTTAGAGAGCCTAAAATTATTAAAACTATACATAACGTAACTAAAAGTGGTCATTATTATAATACTAAACCAACACTACTAACACACAAAGACACGCATACATACAATATGTACTACATACATACATACAATATGTACATACATACATACATACATACATACATACATACATACATACATACATACATATACACATACATACATACATACATACATACATACATACATATATACATACATATATACATACATACATACATACATAATCATAATGTAGACCAAGAAATGTAATAAACATGTACTCTTAATGTTATAATGATAATTAATATAAAAATGTTTTTTTTTGCATACAATTATACATGTATATATTTCAAAACACAGCTTATAGAATTACAATATATAGGAAATTGAAATTTGTGATGCATATTAAACATACATACACATACAGAAGCCTGCAGAGTGAATTTGTAGTAAAGTATATATATTATATGTATTGAACATAGTAATTGGGAAACTACCACACATGTTATACATTGAGATCTTTGACTATCCTAATTGAATATATAGTAACTACATATGGTATAATTACAAATGTTTGTCATGCCTTATCACAAAATAATTACTCTTTACTACTAATAATGTATTCAGCATTACATTTCCATGTATCTAATGTTAAGTGGTAGGCTAGAGCAACTTATTAGACTGAAAAATATAAATATTCATAATGTACATCTACTCTGCAAACACCAAAGGTAGCTTAGACTGTGTATCACTGTAATGTTGTCAGCTTGTTGACAAAGTATCATCAGAAATTGCTGTCCAAGCCACTTTCTCTTGTGTTTGTTTGAATTCGTACGAGTGGTTGCTAATAAGGTTATTGCAAACCTCCTGTTGTTGTTGTTGTAGGTGGTGGTGTTATGGAAAATGGAACAGGTCTTGAACTACCTCCACTAAAATGAGCTTGTCCTGCTGCTATGACATCATCATATGATGGAGGGGGAGCAGAAGGTGCTAAAAGAGAAGTAGATAGACAGATAGTTGGGTAATTAAGATGAAAAATAGACAAATGTACAAACAACAATCAAATAGGAAAATACATCTCTCAACCTATTCAGAATCTTTCTTTGCAGAAATGAAATGGTTGCCAGATGTGTGCACACAAATATATAATTACACATCACTCTTTGCAAATACATCTATTACATTTAAATTTCACTCACAAGTATCACTGCTGGTCATTCTCTTGGTAGACGCACTGGGAAGTCAATTAAACCCTAGCGTCAAGTATAAAAATATTCATAGCACCCCGCCCTCTCATACCATGTGAGTCGAGCAATTTGATTGGCTGTTATTATAATTATGATTATTAATGAGTGGGAAAATGGTTAATAGAGCTATTGTTTTGGTGTGTCTCTCAACTTCTTCTGAAGGTTACTTTTTAACTTTTATATATTCACAATTTGAACTTTCAATCTTCTTCGATGTAATTATATTTTTGTTAATTTTTCAGGTCCAGAATGGCAAGCATTACATCATTTAATGAAAAATGTAAAAGATGGATACGAAAAAAGAAAGAACTTACGAGTGAAGGAAGGGAACTTTATAACATTAGTTACAGACCCTTGTCTAGTATGTATCGTTACAATAATCACTTACTGCATGATCTTAAAGGCCAGCCCCTTTGTAGTCTCACGAGCCAGACTCCTCCCCTTTTGAGTTAGGATATAGTATGGAGTGAGTCTGGTTAATTGAGCTGATATTTCTTTCCCAGCAAAGGAATTTGGTCATAGGTATTAGTATGACATGATATGAACATCTTTATTGCTATTCATAAGAAGACGACGAATGAGTTTTGTTAGACTGTTATTGTTGAAAGAATTTGTGTTTACTTAGTTGAGACAGAAACCGTTACTTGTCATTTTACAGGAATACCGTCTATAGACAGGATTTGGGAAGTCTATGTTGCCAAAAATTTATGATTGTTTAGGAAATCTTCCATGAACATCATCACATGTAGTCAGAAGAGCATATTATTTGTTCATTATAGTTATCATAGTGTAAAGCTATGCTTGTCAGTTCACATGTAATATCCTTGCATACTAATAGGGGGGTACCTGAGGCCAAAATCCTAGCTTAGCTGGCAAAGAAAAGTCAGCTTGGTTTACCAAACTCTTCCCACCATCCGATCTGAAAAATGGGAGGAGTCTGGCTTACCTCTTTGCTGGAAAGTAATTTTGTTTCTATTTACCAATGCTCGTAGTTGAGAGATTAGCTCGGTTGTTCTTATCTTATCTATCCTGTTCACAAAAAATTAATAGTATTTTGACTTTCATATGTAAATACTTATTGAAAATCAGTTAAGTGAACTTCAAAATATATAATTATCATATATAACAGTTTTGTTTATTTTCCCCAAAACTATTCATTCAGAAAGTGTAAATGTATGAACTGCTGTTAATCAACTAGCAACTTCAAACCAATTCATGGGTCTCACATGTCATGACTAGACTTGTGAACTTTCTAACTAAAAACTAGATATACTAATAATGGTCATTCATGTTCACCTTGATCTCAGAAAAATGTTCATAACTTTATTTTGGAAGGACCAACAATCCTTTTACCTGTACCTCTTTCATATAATTATCCTTCCCGTTCTTTTTTGTGTATGTCAAATTTCAATCCTTATTGAGTTACAGTATAATCATGTATTAACCTTTTGGGATTAAACAAAACTAATGTATTTGCATAATAATGTTTTATAGGAATCTATCTCTGGTATTCCTCTTAATATCTGGCTGAAGTGTTTCGAGCTCCTTCCATCAAAAACTCCACCTACTCCCCTTGCTGCTTCAGTATCATCTAAATCACGTGTTCATCATGTGACTTGGGAGGAGCTTTGTGATTGGTCAGTATCTGAAAATACATGCTGTCATGACTTTGCTAAAGAGCAAGCGAGGATTGCTAATGAGATTCATTGTCTACTTGATCATATTCCATGGGATGTTGAAGGTATTGGGAAAGTATTCGTCAATTTCATTATTTTTAAAATTTAAGTATTTGGTTTTCGTCATTAGATTCAGGTTTCTCTGGTCACATTTATAATAAACTTTCTGGAGTTGCATGTACTACTGTACTTGTGTGCATGTAGTTAAGGAAGTTACATTATTTATAGGTGGTAAAATCGATCACAGGCTATTTGTTGGTACTATTACATGTAGATTTGCTTCTGAAGTTTGATAGAGATCAAAGTTTTTGAAGTACATGTATGGGCCAACTTGGTTCAACAATGGTTAGTATACGTGCCATTGGGAATACATCTTGAGCCAATTAACTAAGAGTTAATGCTGTTAGTGACAATATAATCATAATCAACTGCACCAGCTGGCCCAATGAGAGAACTGTGCAATGCCAAATAAGAAGCTCTTTGGGCCAATGGTGTGTCATATGAGCTTATCAAAAGCACTGATAGAGTTATCCAGTCTAAGGTTATTAAACAAATACAACAGTGTGGTACCCAGCAGTTCATTAAAAAAGGATTTTCTTTTCTACATTAAGTAACTATTTTTATTTAATGGGCATGGTCTCCACATTAATAGATTTTTCTATAAGAGAATGAGATAAAAGTTTAAATTTCTTTTTATGAAAGGTACACAAGCTTTTAAGAGGGTTTCAATCACTTGAAGAGACCACCATGAATTACTCTACTGATGAACCTGCATGTACATATATGTGTAAAAGCATAGAGAAATACTTTTATTTAGAATTGTATCCTTGGGGCCATAGTTTTGAATGGGAAGTGGATAGGAAAGAGGGATTTTTGATGAAAATAGTATGTATTTAGTTTACAAATAGATAACTTATAAATGCATTGTAGGAAAAGACTTGTATTGTTGATATCTCAATTGAGACCTCAGTAACAGGATGTGTCTCATGACCAATATGACTGCTGTCTGTTGTACATGTAAACTACATTTCTGTGTTTTGTTCTTGTGACCTTATTCTGCTTTGGAGAGAAAATTATCAGGTTGTTTACTAAATAATATCCACCAATTGGCCATTTTCCTGCAGAAATTTTGCCTCCGAACAAAATTATATTTGAATGGACAAATTATCTGATTAGTCATAGAAAATAAGTACAGTAACTTTACATTGAGGAGGATCTAGAGCAGTCACTCGTGGGTGATTTCTGCTGGACACTTTTAAAGACTATTTTGAGCACTGTAAATAAGTACATTAAATGAAGTCAAACATGTTTGAACAAGATCGGTTCGGTTTGAGTATATAAGCACAGTGCCATAGACGAATGTGTTAATAACTTAATACTGTTAGTGACAAATTGATAATTTATATAATTATAATTAAATACACCATCTGGCCCTGAAAGCAAACTGTGCAGTCCCAAATATATCTAAGAGGCTTGGGTCAAAGGTGTACACTGCTGCATGCATTGACTTGGTTATAGCTTAATTAGTACCACTCTGCTTTTTCTAGGTTTAGTATCATAAACAATATTGCAGTCCTGAAAGTGAATACTGTATAAGTACATGTGTATGACTACTACTGTGGATATCTGCTATCAGGAGCCCATAATGATGTTGGCCAGAAAGCGGAAGAGTCGGAGGGAGTGGCAGATGACCATGCATTTAATTAAATTGGTCAAACTATCTGTCTGACTGTCTGTTACTATTAAATATGGCTTCTAGAAAATGAACAGCTACTACTCTATTGACTAATTTTACTGTAAAACATAGAAAAGAATTGGGCGTTATTCTGGCTTGTGTATGTTCTCTGGTCAGCGTCATTATGGGGTCCTGCTGCTAGTAATGATGATGTTTATCAACTTTTCATTGGAACGCTCATTAACACCCACAATTCAATCTTTAGATTCTATTTTTTGCCTGGTTTTAGAGACCCGAATATGTTGTACTGTCTTGTGCAGCACTATCATGATAGACACAGTTAGGAAGTGTGATTATAATAAGCCTCAGTGCTCTCCATGAGAGAAAAGAATAGAGTGACATTTGTAATGTAATAAACCTACATGTACATGTATGTGGATCAAATCAAAAACATGGGACACTTCTGATGGTTTCTACTCCAGCAAATGATATGGTATACCTAAATTATTAGAATAAAGTGATAGATAGTAGAGTAGCACAGTGCCATGCTAAATGAAACACTGCTAAGCCTTAACTATAACTTTAATGTAACATAAGTGGGTACATGTATGTCAGCCGAAATGACATAGAATGTTACAACAGTGTTTATCCTGTTTTGTTATATAACTACATGTACATGTACGTGTAGCTTAGGAAATGCCAAAAGAAATATTCATCACTTAAATGAAGTATTATATTTAACTTACCAATGTATCTTCATCTATCCTGTATTCTTGTAGACTATACACTATTGGATGTCTTTGTGTCGACCTCTACTTCAACCAGGTGTGTGTGTGTGTGTGTGTGTGTGTGTGTGTGTGTGTGTGTGTGTGTGTGTGTGTTGGTATGTATTTACGTGTTGGATGGAAAGGCAAACTAGCTGAACCACTGAGGCAGGTAGTGCACAGCTCCAACACCAACATTGTAGTGTTTTAGTTATAGAACAACACTAGTGTGTGTCCATGTGTGTCTGTCTATATGACTGTATTGACATATCACACAGGTATTAATTATGACATTCCATGACTATGAGTTTGCAATACTCTTTTTCTTCTATTTCTCTTTCCAGTCCAACACCTGAATTATATGGTGCTCTCTTGAGATTAAGAGAATGGCTCAATGCTAACATATACTTTATTACAGAACATGAATCAGTAACAGACAAAGTAGATGATAGGTACATATAAGAATAATATACAGTGTTTATAATTTTATACATGTACAACGTACTGAATGTAAATGTACACATATACACTTGCTATCTACATGTAGTACATGTGTACATGTAAATAAATGTATAATGTGTTTATAATAACAGACCCTGTGTTTGTACGTTTATACATGTACATGTACATGTATGTAACTACATGTATGTAACTATTACATGTGCAAGTACATGTAAACTAATCATGTGGGCAATCACAATGCATGTATATTACTTTATTGTTACTATTACTATTACACTTTCTGTTAGCTGTAAATTAGTAGCTATTCAAAGATAGGAAGTTAAGTTAGTAAATGTGACTATTATACAAGTAACTAATGTGACATTATTTCTGAAAGATGGAATAACATTTCTGGATAAAATAGTTTTCCTGTAATGCTAAAATGTAACTTAATACATGCATGTGATCCATGCATATATATATCTGTTTATTGGTACATGTACATGTACAACATTGTATAAATAGATACATGTACAACAGTGTTTATAGATTAGATAGATACACGTACATGTACATGTACAACACTGTGTACATATACGACAGTGTATATAAACACATATGTACAGTGTGTATGTATACATATACATGTACAACAGTGTACATGTAGCTACTTGTACAACAGTGTATGTAGCCACATGTACAACAGTGTACATGTAGCTATTTGTACAACAGTGTATGTATACATATACATGAACAACAGTGTACATGTAGCTACATGTACAACTGTGTACATGTACAACAGTGTACATGTATATAGATACATGTACATGTACAACACTGTGCATTGATACATGTACAACAGTGTATTACATGTACAGTGTACATGTACATGTACAACACTGTGTATAGATACATGTACATGTACAACAGTGTATATACATGTAAATACATGTACATGTACAACGGTGTATATACTACATTAGATACAGTGTATAGATAACATGACTATGTGTAGTTATAGTTATCGTGATGACACACATTAGTAACTGTTGTTGTTGTTGTACATGTAAATGTACAGATGTGTAGGTTTCTTTCCCTAGTGAATTTACAGATTCTTTTATGTTATTATCTAGAGATCAATCTAGCTGTTATTGTGTTTCTAGTTTGTACACACTTAATCTAATCATAATATTTGCTATCCCTTATCTGCTTATGAGGATTACACTCTAAACTTTAACTGTATCATTCACATGTACAAGTACACCTTAGTGCCTGTCAATGGATGTATTACCCGAAACTAAAATCAATACCCACCCACTGGTACCATGATGATGATATCAACAATCAGTGTTTTTTCTAGGAATCATATTATTGGGGGAGGAGAATAGTTTTATAGTGCAGTACAAAGATTAATGAATGCTTCATAACAAATGTTAGGGGAGTGGGGGATTTAAGATTTTAGGGAGAAATTTCCCCTGCTAAAGGCCTTGGAAAAAAACACTGTAAATAATTACTATGCTTTTCATAATGTGAAATGTTTATTCACAAACCAGTCCAACAAACTTGAACTTGTGTTGTAATAATTTCAGAATACATGTATATCATATGTAAGCACTAAAAATGTGGGCAGCTTTGCTAACACTTTCTTCCTCCTTTTCAAGTATCATTACCTCCACAATATCAACAGTGTGAACCAATAGATGTATTCTGGGAGTCTCTTATTACAACCAATAAAATCATACCATGTGATTCTATCGGTTGTAATAAGAGACTCCCAGAATACAATAGAATTCTATTGCTCTTTTAAAAGTGGATTCTATTGAGTTTTTAAAACCTTGTTTAGTATTGGAGATTTTGTGTATTTTAATCTGAATTGCCATTTGGACAATTATTTATATGATATTTGCATTCAATATCATGATACTATATTAGACACTTGATTAGGCAGGTTAGCACAGGGATTAATATTATTCATTAACAGTTAATTATATCACAATTAATTGCATGACTACATTTAGAATATCACAACATCGTGAACAAATTTTTTTTCTTAACTTTTCTAATTTAGTCCAAATTATGACATGTTTATCATTGAACTTCATTATTTCCTAACCAAACATCAATCTTTTATGAACATTTCAATTGTTATTTTCTTAGATGCTATAACAAGTGTATATAGAGAAAAATGTATCCCTATGTTTGCTTTGTGGTGTCTGACTTTATCATGCCTGAAACACAACAGCCTATTATAGTTATTTTGATTATCTACTCTCCTTACCTTTCAAAGGACCTTGTAGAACTTAGAAATATATTTCAGGCAGAATAGCTAGCTATTAGTTCCAGTTTCTACGTAAGCTACTTAGCTACAAGCAGCTTTCTTTCTGCTGGTCTGTAGAACTTTGAGCACGCGTTCTTTTACGCGCCACACCCATTAATTGACCGAGCCCCCCGGGAATGATGCAACATCCTTAACTACGTATACAACACATACTCGCGCAAGTGGACACAAGAAAATATATATATAGATTCAACCCCGTGGAAAGCAATCATAGGGATGGCCCTTCGGGCCATAAAAAACTTTAAATCTCTGAAGCTTGTTAAAATTTGTATAATATGCAAATACGCCACATGAATGTTTGTGTGTGAATCATGCAATATATCCATTAGCCTCATGTCTAATTCCCAAACTACTACTACATGTATGCTATTCTGGCAGATGATACCAGTTCCACCATGCTTGATCTACACCTGTGTATAATGGCCATACATATTCATTAATAATGATGTACACGTACACGTATATGCATTTACTATGCATGTATTAACTAATTATACATATTCCCATACTGTATAGTACATGTATAGTACATGTATAGTACATGTATAGTACATTCGCTACTTTGTAATGATGACATGCATAATTATACATGTACATGTATATTCTCCAATCCATTCTGGTTGTTTCTTCATAATATAAGAAGTCACGAAATGATGTTATATTAAATTTTTATAATTATAGTATAAGAAGTGTTAGGAGCTCATGTGGTGCACCATTGGCCCAAAGAGCTTCTTGTTTGGTACTGCACAGTTCATTCTTTGGGCCAGATGGCACAGTTAATTATGATTATATTGTCACTAACAGCATTAATTGGCTCAATATGTATTCCAATGGCAAATCATTGTTGAGCCAATTTGGCCCATACTTCAAAACATATCAAAAACTATGGTTAGGAGTATATGTGATTATATCAGAATGTACATGTATTTGTTCTCACTCAAGTATGCATTCTTTGGTTTGTATAAGTATTGTACTATTTTGAATGTGTAATATAGCTACAATACTATTCTTATGAAGTAACCATTGATCTTTAAATATATACAGTATTGTTTTTTTTCTAATACACATGTAGTACCTCATGGAAGGAGTTATGTGAGTGTTTACCTGCTTATACTGGGTCACTATTAAACACTACCGAGGTTCTCTCTGTTCCTGTGTTCTGGAGGGGTCCATTACGTATTCATGAACACAAAACAAAGCCATCTCAAGCAATACACAACATGACATTTCCCGGATACACTTTATCACTTCATTCTGACATTCCTATATCTCAAGAATTACTTGTTTCCACGGGGATGGATATAAACTCCACACATCATCCATCCCATTTGGAATTAGTACAAGTTGTAGATATCAGAGATATTCCTCACTTTTGGCTATCTCCTTTGTCTGTTAGATTGTATCCTTTATTATTAATAGGATTATACTGACATCCAGTAGAAAAATATGGTAGATGGGAAAATTTCAAGGTTATAAAATGGTCGCTGCTTTTAATCTATAAAAATTATCTCCTTGAAATAAGTAATGTTAACAACACACTCTACTGTAATTATGTGGTTATGTGAAGAGGGTGGGGTTAATAAAGATCGAGTTTACATAATTCACAAGCCAAAAGTGAGTTCATGAGACCTTTATTGACCCATCTAATACACAGTTAAGCCAATCTTGTTAACTACCTACCACTGTTCTTGGAGTAGCTACATTGGGTAGATCTGAGCAAAGTATGCAATATGTGATTGAATTCTCGACCATGTGACACATTTTCTTTAATCTGATTGGCCATAAGTTACATGATCACCAATATTACAGCTTGTGAAAATAAGTAAATGAATTTTTTTGTTGATAATGAAAATCGAAACCTTTTACGATGAAAGGTTTTGATCCACAGATATTCGTCTATACAGTAATTAATGAAGTTGTGTGTCTGTATACTTGTATATTGATGCCTTGATAGTTTTGATACTTAACACTTCACAGATCTGTAGACCCATCTTTCAATCATTCACCATCTACTGCTGTATTTAGAGAAATATTTCAGGACTCGTTATCTTCTAGTAATACTGGTATCCTCTTAAGACTATATGGTCATTGTCCTAATGAACATAGAAACATGTCTCATAGTACTACAGAGGAGTGGAGAGTGCATGTACTGGAAAAGGAAGTACCAGGTCTGTTATCAGTTATTAATATGTATATGTTAATTTGGTTCAGTAATGAATTAATGTAACTATAACTAAAACCACTTTTAGTAAGCCTAATACTTAGTTAATTAACTCCAAATATAATGAGATAGCTGATTCAGTCCTGTCTAAGATATGTGTATTGGGTACCATGACAGTACAATTGACTTATGTTATAGTTCTAACACATACATGTAATACATGTACTGTAGGTTTGAGAAAAGATGCTGAATTATATACTATAACTTGTTGCTATGTTGTTGCTATGTGTTAAGTCAGGATATTGGAAGTAGAATATTAATACCAATTCATAAACTTCCAAGTTTCCTGTACAATGTATAGTGACAGATACTATAACCAGAATTTCATATAAGATTTAAATTAGCTGGAAAACTTGTTCATAAAAGTACCCTTCATTACTATTATCTTTCCTGCTTACTTCTTTCTTGAGTAATATGTCGGAACAATCTAGAATGTGCAGTATTAAAATTATAGTGGGAGCTCTCCAGAGGAGACAAAAATCCCAGGTCCCTCCTTCCCTCTGACTATAGTATAGTGTAGTGGTACTCCATACACTGTTTGGTAGGTGCAGTGTAGTACACTTTGTATGCTAATGAAACCGTCATTGTATTCAATAATACTGACAATTCATAATTTCTAATAGTATTTCATTTACTTAGGCTCTCCGTCCTCTATATCCTCAACTTTATCAATGTCTGATTCTCCTGGACCTCTTCTCATTGCTGTGCCCTCTCATTTGCAATGTCATACAACCTCAAGATCATGTGATGCCTGGGTGCTATGGAAACCAGAGACAATGCAAAATACAGCAGCTGCTTTAATGAGACTCCAGTCATCTAAGACAATAAGAAATGAAACAGGTTAAAAATTAGTACGTGTATATACCATATATTATCGTTTGTGAGTACACATTTTACAGTTACACAATCTACTTTGTGGTGTCCAACATTCAGTAATCATGGCTGATATTCTCATGTCTGAAACACAACATACCTGTACTAATATAATGATTACCTGTTCTTCTTAGCTTTTAGAGGTTCTTGTAGGAATGTATTATACCTAGAACAGCTATTAGTTCCATTTTCTACATAAAGCTACAAGCAGCTTTCTTCTTGCTGGTCTGTAGCTTAACGCTTCAGCATGCATTCTACATGTACATGTACATGTAATACACACCAAGCCCATTAATGGACCAAGCCCTCTCTTCTCTCTGAATGGCGCAACTTCCTTAACTACATATACAACACATACTTACGTATGTCACACAAGCATATATACATGTATATATATATATAAATACATAAATTGAATCCGTGGGAAAAAGCAATCATATGGATTGCCCAGGCCATAAAATAGGATTGGTAATAGATGACATAGGATTAGATGAAATGATAATAGATGACATAGGATTAGGCGAAATGATAATAGGAGTACAGTATCATTAATAACAAACACACTACAAAATGATACTTTTACCCTCCACCCACATATCATAATGATGGTTAATATAATTACTAATTAACAGAAAGATGACACACTACAAAATGATACTTTTACCCTCCACCCACATATCATAATGATGGTTAATATAATTACTAATTAACAGAAAGATGACACAAAGTTATTTTGTAAGTGAAATGAGATTAGGGCAACAGCTCCTAAGCATACACATGTACTATCTGATGTAGCACAACTTTCTTATGTGCTTATGTAGTTATTACAGTAAAACGTTCATGTTCTAGTTAATGAGCAAGGAATAACATTGTGAATATTTGAATAATTCAATCTGATGTACATGTACATGTATGTGTATGTTTGATTGTATATACATGTGTAATTATATACATGTGTTCGTATATTTGTAAAATCAAATTATATCAGAAATACTTTTATTCCAATACGTTATATACATGTACATGTCCTTGTATATACAGATGAGAGTACTTTTAAGTTCTTGGACACTCTTCCATGTCTGTGTGTTGGGAAAGATATTGAATCAAGGTAAATCAATGTTCATAAATAATTATATATACATGTATGTGACCAGGGGCTGTGACCAGGGGCTGTGACCAGGGACTGTGACCAGGGGTGGATCTACCCTTGAAGTGTGACAGTGTTCCTAATCATAATGTTGATATGACAGTTCATCTAGGGGTGTGTGGGGGCATGCCGCATTGCCCCCAGGAAAATTTGATTTTTGACCTTATTTTGATTATCTACTCCTTTTAAAAAATCTTATAGAACTTTAGGAATATAATTCAGATAGAACAGCTATTATAGTTCCAGTTTCTATGCAAGCTACATGTACTGGTCTGTAGCTTGACCACACATTCTTTTATGTGCCACGCCCATTAATTGACTGAGCCCCCGAAATGACACAATGAGTATGCAAATTTTTTAATTTTTTTAAGCCAGTAGTTAAGTTTAAAAACTGTTTATATGCTTACTGTAGTGAAAATAATAATTTAACTTTTAGCTAGCCGCTGTATGTGATGCTGGATGAGAAGAAAATCAGTCATTTGGGAAATAATACGTTTATCAAATTAATGCTCACTGTTTTGTATAGAAAGAGTATCTATTGTTCTACCTAACTAGATATATAGAGATATAATTTAGTAAGTTTCCTTTACAAAATGACTCAACAGCAAGTGTTAAAAGGTTGATCCCTCTTTCCCAAATGACTGATATTCTATTGTGATTATGTATTTTGTTCAGTTGATACAATCATAATGACAAAAAAAATGAAGCTGTGTTTACATGTACATGTAGTCTGGGTTCACATGTTTACTATTAGTATGAAGAAATGAAGCTGTGTTTACATGTACATGTAGTCTGGGGTCACATGTTTACTATTAGTATGAAGAAATGAAGCTGTGTTTACATGTACATGTAGTCTGGGGTCACATGTTTACTATTAGTATGAAGAAATGAAGCTGTGTTTACATGTACATGTAGTCTGGGTTCACATGATTACTATTAGTATGAAGAAATGAAGCTGTGTTTACATGTACATGTAGTCTGGGGTCACATGATTACTATTAATATGAAGAAATGAAGCTGTGTTTACATGTACATGTAGTCTGGGTTCACATGTTTACTATTAGTATGAAGAAATGAAGCTGTGTTTACATGTACATGTAGTCTGGGTTCACATGTTTACTATTAATATGAAGAAATGAAGCTGTGTTTACATGTAGTCTGGGGTCACATGATTACTATTAATATGAAGAAATGAAGCTGTGTTTACACGTACATGTACATGTAGTCTGGGTTCACATGTTTACTATTAGTATGAAGAAATGAAGCTGTGTTTACACGTACATGTACATGTAGTCTGGGGTCACATGATTACTATTAGTGTGAAGAAATGAAGCTGTGTTTACATGTACATGTACATGTACATTATACATGTAGTCTGGGGTGATGTTGTTGATAGGAATGGTGGGGAAGTTGTGGCTATTTAATTATTTTGCTTCACGCCCACATAAATAATTAGCTAGGTTATTAAATGCATGTTTTCAATGCTTTCCTTAATTACCAACTATTAATGAAATAAACACCTCTTCTTGCAATATAATTACTTTTCTACTCCGTACATGAGATTATATTATCAATATAATAATTATGATATTATTTGTTATATACAGGTCAAGTAATATTACTACCCAGTTGTATACCCGAAAGAATTTTCTTAGAGACATTTCAGAACAACAGAAACATGGTTAGTGTACAATTACACGTATTATATATACTCATGTTAACATTATCATTAAAACATGGTTAGTGTATGTATACACAATTACACATATTATATATACTCATGTTAACATTATCATTAAAACATGGTTAGTGTATATATACACAATTACACATATTATATATACTCATGTTAACATATACACAATTACACGTATTATATATAGTCATGTTAACATTATCATTAAAACATGGTTAGTGTATGTATACACAATTACACATATTATATATACTCATGTTAACATTATCATTAAAACATGGTTAGTGTAATGTATACACAATTACACGTACTCATGTTAACATTATCATTAAAACATGGTTAGTGTATGTATACACAATTACACATATTATATATACTCATGTTAACATTATCATTAAAACATGGTTAGTGTATGTATACACAATTACACGTATTATATATACTCATGTTAACATTATCATTAAAACATGGTTAGTGTATGTATACACAATTACACATATTATATATACTCATGTTAACATTATCATTAAAACATGGTTAGTGTATGTATACACAATTACACGTATTATATATACTCATGTTAACATTATCATTAAAACATGGTTAGTGTATGTATACACAATTACACGTATTATATATACTCATGTTAACATTATCATTAAAACATGGTTAGTGTATGTATACACAATTACACGTATTATATATACTCATGTTAACATTATCATTAAAACATGGTTAGTGTATATATACACAATTACACATATTATATATACTCATGTTAACATATACACAATTACACATATTATATATACTCATGTTAACATTATCATTAAAACATGGTTAGTGTATGTATACACAATTACACATATTATATATACTCATGTTAACATTATCATTAAAACATGGTTAGTGTAATGTATACACAATTACACGTACTCATGTTAACATTATCATTAAAACATGGTTAGTGTATGTATACACAATTACACATATTATATATACTCATGTTAACATTATCATTAAAACATGGTTAGTGTATGTATACACAATTACACGTATTATATATACTCATGTTAACATTATCATTAAAACATGGTTAGTGTATGTATACACAATTACACATATTATATATACTCATGTTAACATTATCATTAAAACATGGTTAGTGTATGTATACACAATTACACATATTATATATACTCATGTTAACATTATCATTAAAACATGGTTAGTGTATGTATACAGTTTACAGATTACTTACAAAATTCTGTACAAAATGGTACAATAGCTTTTGATCAAAACTAATCTTCACTTTCCTGTATATTAGCTAGAGTTATTTAGGATTAGTGTGAAAATAATATATAGAGAAAAAAGTATCCCTATGACTGCTTTGTGGTGTCCAGCATTCAGTAATCATGGCTGACTTTCTCATGCCTGAAACACAACAGCCTATTATAGTTATTATTTGATTATCTACTCTCCTTACCTTTTAAAGGACCTTGTAGAACTTTAGAAATATATTTCAGGTAGAATAGCTAGCTATTAGTTCCAGTTTCTACATAAGCTAGTAAATAAAGCTCTGTAGAGCTCGAGCGAGCGTTCTATTACGCACCACGCCCATTAATTGACCGAGCCCCCCGAAACGACGTAACTTCCTTAACTACGTATACAACGCATACTCGCGTAAGTGACACAAGTATATATATATATATATATATATATATATATATAATATATATATAAACATACTTCGAACCCGTGGGAAAGCAATCATAGGGATGGCCCTATAGCTATGGGCCATAATAATTCCATTGCTTGCTTTCACTTTTTATTAAAAGTTTGTGTACCCTCGTTATATAATACACTACTTTAAATACAGAGCTGCTTCAGACCCCCTCCAAGTGGCCTGAGATTATTGCTCTTCAGAATCTAGAGGGAATGTTAAGGTGTGCTTCATGAGTTACACACTATATTGTATTATTAATAAAAAAATATTTAACAGAAAACAAATCAAAAGAATAAGTACATCTGAATTGACTCTAGGAGGTGTGACAGCTCCACCTCCGAGTGGAACATCATCTCTTCCTAATGCTATGGAGGTTCTTCAATGTTTCACAGATACTGGATCTCCTAATCAAGAACTCTCTCCTGTTGCCATGGTAAATAAGTGGATATATATTTTAATTATACAATGTATACATGTGTGAATCATTTTCTTTATTAGGATTTAAGTAGCACTGATATGATTCGCCCTATCCAAATGATTGATCCAGGTTTGTGGTACTATGGACTCCATCTTGCCTAAACTATTTTTTATTCTCATGTAGCTCCATCTCCTGTGTCATATAGAAAAGTTCTTAATAGTACACCAACCACAGCACGAAAATATCACGGCATAAGGTTAGGTAATGTGATGGTGAGGAAAGTGATATATAAATTAACTGGTCACCCCTCCCACTCAGATGAGGTAATGGGATGGTGAGGAAAGTGATATTTATATATTAACTGGTCACCCCTCCCACTCAGATGAGGTAATGGGATGGTGAGGAAAGTGATATTTATATATTAACTGGTCACCCCTCCCACTCAGATGAGGTAATGGGATGGTGTGGAAGGTGATATATAATTAACTGGTCACCCCTCCCACTCAGATGAGGTAATGGGATGGTGAGGAAAGCGATATTTATATATTAGCTGGTCACCCCTCCCACTCAGATGAGGTAATGGGATGGTGAGGAATGTGATACATATATTATCTGGTCACTCCTTCCACACAGATGAGGTAATGGGATGGTGTGGAAGGTGATACATCTACATGTATTAACTGATCACCCCTCCCACTCAGATGTTTGAAGCCAATATAGATTAGGCCACCAAGATCAATCTCGGAGGGTATAAAATGTTAAACTTATTCTGGGGCACATGCCGCACACAGTCTCATTTAATTACTATGTGATTATGTGCTACTAATGCATATGAAAATATTTCTTTGTGCTGCCAGAAATCCTACATATCTTGATCACTGCATGATATACATGTACATACACTTAGGGGAATAAGAAACAGCAGAATTGTGGAAATGGCAGAAATGGTTGTTATATTAATATACTCTCTTATGATAGGAGTACTTGCTGGATGTTTTTGTTCTCATTCAAGCATGGAATTATTGTATTTTGTGGTTTGCATGTGTAATATAGCCATTTCCACACTGACTAATGACCAGACAATCATGTTACAATTGTTCATAATACAATTACAGTCACAAAACATTATCATGTATATTAATAGAGTGTAATGATGCATTAGTTTCTAAAACAACGATTTAAAGAACAAAGGACTTGTAAAGTTTAAATCTGCAAGTACATTAATACACTATTATAAGAATGCATTAGTCAGTGAATTAATTGATTGCCTGTTTAGCTGTGATGTACATGTACATGTATGTATATTACCAATATCCTGAAGTAGGTTTGAATGTGTTCATCTATTGTATACAGCTATTGCTTATCCGAAGATGACACTAGCAGAGATTGTAAGCTAACAAAAGTGCAACAACGTTATGTTTCCAGTGAGCGTTCTTGTAACTGCTCAAATTACCAGACCCCTGTTAAAAATAAGGAATGGAGAAACAGGAAGTCTATATCAAAAGCTAAAAAAATTCAGTCCCAAACAGAATCAAACCAGCCTCAAACTGGATCATGTAAGACTCATTCTGGAACTGATATTTCACAAATTGAAACTCACAAACGACAAAGTAAAAGTCTACAAACTGGAGCAACAATATGCTCAGATTCAGAAACAGTGTCTCCCATTTCTTCAGTATTTCATTCATCTTCTGGAGAGTCTTTATGTCATGGTGGTCTTATTAATGATGATAAAACACAAGTGGAATTAGCAACAACAGACAATGAAAAACAAGAAGATAATATAAAACCGAACAATACCAAGAACATGAAAAAGGTATATGACTTAATTATCATTAAATGGAGGGGCTCATACATGGAGGGATGCCTAGGAACTCCTATCCCCCAAAGAAATTTCCAAAATTAATATTTAACCTCAAATAAACAATAATGCAGAGTATCATACATGTACATCTATTTTTTGGGCTTGAAAATGTCCCATACCTGTTTTGTTCCTACTCTGTGCAAAAAAGTAACATTTCTTGATAAAATTATTTGATTGAATACTTATTGGATTCCCTTTGATCCATGTCTTTGACTAACCAGTATATAGCAATGTACTTGTAACTGTGTAATTCCAAACAAACATGTATTCATTAGGGTCATGCTGTATGTATCTTTGTAGTGCATCTGATGTGATTTTATTTCACACACAATCATCATATTAACCAATATGTACTACTAGTTATTAACATGATGATATTCAATAGCAGAGATCTACAAGTGCAAGATCCATTTTCATATTATCCTTCCCATTGTTTTTATGGCCCATAGGGCCATCCCGGTTGAATCTATATATGTTTGTGTCACTTGCGTGACAGTCCGCGACTATGCGTAGTTAAGGTAGTTGCGTCATTCCCAGGGTCTCGGTCAGTTAATGGGCGTGGCACGTAAAACAACGCGCGTTTGAGCTACAGACCAGCCAGGAAGCTTCAGAAAGGATGTAAAACTGCTATTAACTGTTGTACAAATGTATATAGCAGAGAAGCAGTATAAATATTATGCAAGAATCTTTAACAAGTAAGTATGATAAGTTGTTGAGTTTCAGACACGAGGAAGTCATCATTTAGAACCTTGAATGAGTACTTCAGTCAGTTCATCAAAGATCTGTGTATTTAGACTTCAATCAGGCTTATACTTACTTCTTCAGGCCCCAGCTTTCGAGTACACAGAAAGGTAGAGACACTAGTGCCACCAGCAATGCTTAATACATAGTCATCACAAAGCAAATATAGGGATGTTTTTTCTCTATATACACTTGTTTTGTATATATATGTCAAAATGTCAATCATTGCTTCATTATAGAGTTGACTTATGAAACTACACTATACATGTAGTATAAATGTTAATACTCTGAATAGCCAGGTTGATACATGTACATTTGTATATTAAGAGAGACACAAATCCAGAATAAAGCTGAGATTTGAACCCACAGGACCTTCTGTTCACTAGTCTGATGCTACTACTTAGGTACAGACAACTTCAGCTGAGCCACTGGAGCCAGGTTGAGGCTCTTCCTCAACCTGGCTCCAGTGGCTCAGTTGATAGAATGTGTGATTAGTGATCAGAAGGTCCTGGGTTCAAATCCCAGCTGATCCAGATTTATTCTGTATTTGTGTCTCTCTTCATTACATGTAGTATAAAGTCATCACTGTCAATATGAACAGTTTGTTTACATTTCATTATTTATTCCTAATAGCAACTTGAACAGATTATAGTATCATCATTGAAGACTAATGGAATGCAACGTACTCATCAATATTTTAAGAAATGTTATGTCCGACTCTTTAAAATTTCAAAAGTATTTGTTAAGGTAATGAGTACTTTTCTTATAGAGTTTAGTGATTGTACATTCTCCTTCCGAATATTACTTTCCTACATGGAAAGGTTTCTATATTGTTGTGTTCTGTGTGTCACATGACTATTGGGTCACATGATAAGTAATTAATTTATTAATAACTAGTATTATTATAACAGTAGAAGTAATATAGACAATACTGTATTTAATTGTTGTGTCTGTGTTGAGTCTAAACAAAATATCTCAAGAAATTCATGAGGCAAATGTTAATAATTAATAATTATATTATAATATTTATCAATAGGGAACAAGCATGGGCCTAGTAAGAATGTATGATTAATTATTAAACATCATTAAGGTAACTATTGTTTGTGAGCACAAATTTTAGATATACTGAATTTGGTAGTATTAACTTTGAATAATCTGTGCTCTGTGGGTTAATAAACTATTTGTATAAATATTAGCAATTATGTTCAATTCAAGCTAAATTACATGTACATGTACATGTAGTACCCACAAAACAATAGTGAATAGTCACTTTGAGATATATTCCTCTCTAGGATTTGAAGACAAACACTGATATAGAAAGACAGATGAAAGAGATTGTAGATTTCAATGTTCAACAAGTGATTGACTTTGAGTTATCTCAAGCAAATGTATCATTATAGTAAACGTTCAGCTTTATTCTTTATTTTTGTATAATTATAATAATAATTATTGCAACCAAAAAATTATAATTCTTTCAAATTTTATGTATATTATTATTTTAATATTTTAACATCACACAAACAATAATAAATGTTAACTGTTAGTACTGTATTTAATTTTGCTTTAGTTTATTTCATTTGTTGTGTCAAATAATCAAGATAATCTTAATCATGTAGTTATTGAATTTGAATTGTGAATTTAGTATGTGAAATTAATGTATTACATACATGATTGGTATGATCACCTTCAAACATTAATTTATTTTATTCCCAACATCTCATATTTAGCAATATGTATGATAACCAAATACATATCTCTTACCAACGATTTCATCTCCCTTAACATGATAAGGAGAAAGATCATAGATAGTCTAAAAGTAAGTTGCAGGGGCCCACCCTGAACGACCATGTTGATCTTGTACATACCACCATCCATGGTGTTTTTTCTCCAGCACCTGCACTGTGTCTCCTTTATTAAGACTTCTGATTTGGAATTTATCTTCTCTGCCTATAAATGTTGAGAGGCATTGGTACAGTGCTAAGCTTTTGCATTTGTGGGTCTTTTTATCTGCATACCTGCATGAACAACAATTAAAAGCAGTTTTTCATGCATGATTAAACATGCACTTACTGATTCATTTTCATGGTGGATAAAACAACAGTACTTTTACATTTGGCAAAATTCCACGTAAAGAAATAATTGCATGAGAAGAATATTAAGTAAGAGTTTGTCATTAAGAGTTTACTTGTGAATACAAAATTATAATCATTAGGAGAAATGTTGGTACCAACCGCATCATAGTGTTTTACAATCAACAGTTAAGCATTTGCCTTTTCTTTCCAAGACGAGGAGCAGATCCATAGACCAGGTCAAAAGTACTGGAAAAAAATATTCCACATAACAAAGATACTTTTATGCATTGTTTTCATGCTAGCGTACCTCCTCATACACACATGGAATTCACAATGATGACACCACACCCTGACGTCATCACAGTGACTATATATGACACTTGGAGGTATGGTATAACTATTACGTAGTTAAAACTTTTTTATGTGCATGTAAAATATGAGTACTTGATACCTGATGTCATAGTTTACAGGTTTCTCATGCAGCAAGACCCATCCCACTTCAAGTGAGAGGAAGGGTCTGGTAAGCATTTACGAAGCCTAATAACACATGTTAATGTATAGGCATTTTCCAGACCCTTCCTCTCGCTTGCAGCGGGAAGGATCTGGCTACATGAGACTAGGGTATGTGGCAGCTCCAAAAAAATTTCACTAGGGTTGTTTAACACCCCTAGGAGATTTGCACCCCCAAGTAAAATTCATGTATTGCCCACATAGACACTAGACCCTACAATCAATGATGTTGCCACTACTAGGAGAATGTTACATGCTCCAGTATATTGAGATGGGGCACCTAATTCTCTTAGGCAAGTGTCATGGGATAACGGAATTCCTTAGGATAAATATGCAGGGATTATTAGGTCTCAGTGTAGGGATGCCGAACTTCATTTCCCCAGTTAGTGGCATCCCCATGCACACTGTTTTACTAACAACCAAAATTCCGGCCTTGCTTGTGTCCACTAAATCTCAAACCATTAGTCAAGTTAGAAACTGTAAAATATTTTATTATGGTCCGTAGGGCCATCCCTATGATTGCTTTCCCACGGGTTCGATGTATGTTTATATATATATTATATATAATTATATGTTTGTGTCACCTACGCGAGTATGGGTTGTATACGTAGTTAAGGAAGTTACATCATTCCCGGGGGCTCGGTCAATTAATGGGCGTGGCGCGTAAAAGAACGCACAATCAAGATCTACACACCAGCAGAAAGAAAGCTGTTGAGCTTACGTAGAAACTGTAACTAATAGCTAGCTATTCTGCCTGAAATATATTCCTAAAGTTCTACAAGGTCCTTTGAAAGGTCAGGAGAGTAGATAATCAAAATAATAACTATATTAAGCTGTTGTCTTTCATGCTTGATAAAGTCAGCCATGATTACTGAATTCTGGACACCACAAAGCAGTCATAAGGATACTTTTATCTTCACTTAAATCTGTAAAGCAATCATAGGGATGTTTTTTTTCTCTATATACACTTGTTTTTTATTTACAAATGATTGAACTATTGTCAACTTAGTACATAATAACCTAATTAGCAATAGTATGATTACATACTAGTGTGATTGAATAATCTATTTAGGACTAATAGTTTTCATTGTTTTAATATAAAATACAAATTATGGGTGGTACAAAGTTGTAGTTCTTGATTTAAGTAAGCAATTTCATTTTTATTTTTTTATACTCATTGCAGTAATATTGTAGAAGCACTGTTCAGTTGTAAAATGGACTGTTAGAGTCATCAATTTGCACCCTGCAGCAGAACATTTTGATCATCCTGTCAAAGCAGGTGATTATTGAATTAACAATGTTGTTTAATATAATAGTTGGTATTATATTAAGAGAAATGTGTCTAGAAAAGGATTTAAACCCAGGACCTTCTCTGATTACTACAGATTTATACCATTTATTGACTCCTACATCCATTCCTTCTACTTGTAGTATTATACAGTCAACAAACATTCTAGTTACTGTTTTAGTTATAAAATGATCTATCGAATATAATAATAATAATTAGAGTGTGCAAACAAGGTCATGATGACAATGAGGTTAAACTAACCACTTTCATATTACTGGTCATAAGTAAATAGCAAAATACAAGTAGTTATAGAGATATATGTGTTTCAATACTTTTATAATCATCATACACATTTGATTATAAAATTTTATTTTGATAGAAGAACTAGCCTGATCATGATATTGATATGTTGTGTGATATTTGATTCAATTTACCAAACATGGAGTTATGTTGACATTCCCAATGATGACATATTAAATGTTTCTAAGAATGAATTGCTATTATAACAAGCGACTTATTCCCGAAGTACAACAACTAGTTCTGTTCTCAGAAGCTCTCAACAGAATGAGAAGTTAATGGCTTCTGTATAGACATAATTATTATGAAAGGCATAATTATTATGAAACACATAACTAAATTCTTTTTGCAGTTATGTAACTGACACTACGCTATATTTATTAATCAACAAATGAAGCCATTTACATTTTTATCAATGTATACTTGAAAGCTTATGAGTTATGACAATATTGAACAGATCAATTTCCTGATTTAATTTTATACTCCACATTCCTCAGATTCTGTTATCTTGGAAACAGAAAGATCACTTTACAATAGTTGACAGTTTCTCAGAATTTAAATTTTGTAACGAATTTAATGATTTATACAGTAAAACATTACATCCGTTTTGCATTCCTTTTTGACCAGACACTTGTATTTCAAAGTAGCAATTATGTTGACTTCACTTTAAATTAGTACCCACAAAACAGTATCATATTATTGAGATATATTCCTCTTTAGGATTTGAAGACAAACAGAAACAAATAAAAGAGATTGTAGATTGAGTTATCTCAAGCAAATTTATCATTATATTAGTACACGGCTTTATAAAAAATATATAATCATGATAATTGTAATAAAATTATATAAATCAAATTTTATGTGTAATAATTATTTGTTGAATTTAATACTTTAACATAAATGTATAATACTAGTACAACTGTTTTATTTAATTTTGTTTTAAAAGCCTCAGTCATTAGACAATCATGATGATAAATTCATTGAATTGCGTTTCCTGATGTCTTCTGCTTTCTTTCGGAGAATGTTAGCTTTTTCATTCGCTTCATTTGCAAGACGCTCAGCTTCTGCTGCAGCTCTTTCTAATTCTTCAAATGATTCTTCCAATGACTCATCTTCACTTTGTATAGCAATAATAATAATAGCTGGAGAAGAAAACATATCATTACAATAAAAGGTTGTATATTGATGGTTGAGAGACTAATGTGAAATATACTAGAAAAAATGCAAACAATGCAGAAGAAAAATTTCCTATTTGATAGTGTGTGTATGTAGTCACCATTTGCTTTGTATTAATTTAAATAATTTTTTTTCTGAGCCTTCAATTATTATATATTTATTATGATCATAACAATTATAGGAATCATTGTCCTATTTCTCAAAATCTAGAATTGCATATAATATTTGTATTCTGCATAATAATTTGTACTGTACATATATAGTAATTATAATGTAACTAACAATTTTGTGTCTTGTCTTCACTGGATATAGAACTTTGTGGTGTTTGCTGTTTTGTGTTCAGAACATGATGATTGGAATGTGAGTCAAAATCTATTGGACTATCAGAATCTAAACAATAAATGATAAAACAAGACCAATTATTAGTAGGATATTGTGAGATTTGTGAACTAACATTATGTAACTAGATTATAAGGCTTTATATATATATTATATATGAATGAACTCTCTAAAATGTTATTAAAACAGCATTACAATAAATGCAGTTTTCTATCTAAATTATGTATAATCATAATTATTGATCTCTGTACATATTGAATATTGACTCTTAAATATCTTCAAACCTTTATTATCTGACAAAGGTGTTGACATGATAGGATGAGGAGGTAATGATACTATTTCAGAGACTGGACGAGGTGGAAGTGATGCAACTTCAGATTCAGGTACAATTTCTGAACCTGGATGAAGTGGTAATGACACTGTTGGATATGGTGACAATGGATCATTATCAGTATCAATTAGTTCATCATCTGACAATGGACGTAGTACATCTGATGGAATCCATCCCTCCTTTCCATTAACATTCACGTACCAAATATCTGGTGAAATGAAGGTGTTATTAATATTTTCATGACATAATTGAACAAGGGATGTTACCTGTTTGACTGCTGTCAATAATACATGCAATCTCGCCTTCAAACACATCTATTTCATCAATTTCTTTCTTAGAATAATCAGAAGCAACTACATAGCAGTCTTCAAGTTCTTCTGGTTGGACCAAGCTTTCTCTAGATATTCCAATTGAATTGTCAGATCCAACACTATTACTGACTAACATGTAAACAATTATGTATATTAATTATGCTGAGATTAAAGAGATATATTATACCTTCTTGTGTTGAAGTTATATTTTCACCATTACTAGATGTTTGTAGTTCATCCATCTCCTCTTCCTTCTTAAGACACAGACATGGTATCAATCCTTGCATCAGTGGATTGTCTATTTGTCTCACCATCCACCATCCATCATCTGATACCCCTATCACTAGTACTTTTTCACCTTCCTCCACTGTTAGCTCATCCTCTCTCTGACTAAGAAAGGAATGCACAACAGAATGTACTGAACCTATGTGATAGAGAATGAAGTGATAGTCCAAAAGTGTAATACAACTTTGTCAAACTGTTCAGTCAAGAAAAACTATTCCCACTTACTACTTGTGGCAAATGACATTGTAAAATTTAATGATCACTTATACACACACATGAACAATCTAAAAAGTATACGTTTAGTGTAATAATGTATGATTTGTTTGTGTAAAATTAAACTATTATTTTTTCAATGAACAAGAAGGACTCATATTTAGCAATATGTATGATAACCAAATACATATCTCTTACCAACAATTTCATCTCCCTTAACATGATCAGGAGAAGGATCATAGATAGTCTGAAAGTAAGTTGCAGGGGCCCACCCTGAACGACCATGTTGATCTTGTACATACCACCATCCATGGTGTTTCTTCTCCAGCACCTTAACTGTGTCTCCTTTATTAAGACTACTGATTTCAAATTTATCTTCTCTGCCTATAAATGTTGACAGGCATTGGTACAATGCTAAACGTTTGCATTTTTCTCCCTGATGGGTCTTTTTATCTACTTGCCTGCATGAACAACAATTAAAACTGATTATTGTTGAATGATTAATCATATATTTACCAATTCGTTTTCATAGTAGGTAGAACATTAGTGCTTTTACGTTTGACAAAATTCCGCTTAATCTAAGGAAATAATCACATGAGAAGGATATTAAGTAAGAGTTTGTCATTGAGAGTTTGCTTCTGAATGCAAAAATATTATTATTATGAGTTAATGTTAAAATAACTGAACAATGCTTTCCTAATCTCGCCTCACACAAAAAATGAACACTTAAGAAGGCTGAAAGAGGAAAGTGAAAAATGGTGGTAGTCATTGGGAAGGAAACTAACTTCAGCCATCATTGTTGTTATCACTGAGCTTTGATAACTAGACAACCATCAGCACTGCTGTGTATACTGCACAACTGGTACTGTATGGCTTTACTCCTGATTCAGTAATGTTCCCTAATTATGTTCTGATGGCACATATATAGTGTACCTTGTGCATGACTGAAGCATTCAGTACCACTTCTGCAGTATACATGAAGTGCTGATGATTGTCTGATTGTCATAGCTCAGTGATAAGAGCACTAATGCTGAAGTCAGTGGTCCTGGGTTTGATTCCCAGTGACTACCAGCATTTTTCACCTTATTAATTAGAATTTAGAGTTTAACTAATGGTTACTTCAGTTACAGTGATCAAAAGTTGGCATCTGCATAAATATACCATATCACTGCAAAAATTAATAGTAAACTAATTGTTGGCATGAAATATGAGTAGACAACACTCTAAAATTATACTGCTTCATACAAAGTAGCTATGTATACATCCTGAATAACTAACTAATAATAACCAACTGTACTAATTACCGGTATTAACTATTTAGTTTTACAGTATTGTTATTCCCCTATATATATACCTATAATATCTTATATTTCATATACAACCATCTAACGTTGCTTTCATATATCTTGTTACTGCAAAAATACATGAGTATTATATTTAGTTAAAAATAACTTTTACTGTGATGTATACATAGACAATATTATATTATCAATGCCCATTGACTTACCCCTTTCACATAAGCAGTTGCTTGTCTCTTATCAAATTTGGTAAACTTGATAGCAGGTGCAAACCCTTCTTCACCATTGTATCTCACCAACCACCACCCATCTATGTATTTCTTTATCACCCTAACAACAGCACCTTTCACAAAACTTAATTCATCATCCCTGCTTGCTTGATAGGCTGATGTACTGATATATCGAGCACCAACTAAAAAGGAAGAGTATAGAAATTAAATGCTAGACACATTAGAATAATAGTCAATTATTATTACAAACTATCTATCATACAATTGATAGATGCTGTATATTACCTTTTTCTGTACCAATTAGAGCATCATTCTCTTCAAATTCATTTTCTATGTCATCTTTATCAACAGGGACCAAGAAAGAGGCAGGAGCCCAGCCAAGCATACCTTGTATGTCTACTAGCCACCAACCTATAAATGCAACAATATAAAAAAAATAATACTTCACATTTAATACATTAGATATATTGGAAGTGAGACCTTTTGATTCTTTCTGAACAACTTGGACAATTGTGTCTTTTTTAAAGCTAAATTTAGTAGACCCAGCTGATTTAAAATCTGCTAGAGTAATATAAGACTTGAGAAAAATTGGACTGCTAATCTCTCCGCCATCACCATCTAATAAAAATATATAAAGTCATTTGACTGTTCTAAAAATTGAAGTAGTACTTACTCATTACTGGTTCATATTTCTTTTCTTTAACAATTTTCCTACATAACAAAGTAGATTGCATAAACTTTAAATTTATGAACACAATTTTATTTGCGACTTGCATTTTAAGTGCTTGCATGCAAGGATATTACATTGTTAAAATAGTTATTGTATGGTAAAATTAGGTGAATATAGTTGGTGAACTGGATGAAATAACAAGTTCACTATTTTCAGTAATAGTATAATACATACTTCTGTAATGGCACATCGATATCAGAAGGCAAGAGTGTAAACAATTGTTGAAAAACATCTGATTTAATCATTTTTTGTGGAAGAGCAGGAAGTTCCTGAAATTGAAAGAGAATCATTCAACACTACAGCATGAGGAACAATATTCATTCTATTTACCTTGATATAGGAGTTCAGTACTTTACTGAAACTTTTTTCATCACTAAGAACTTGTCGAAACCCAAATGGTGTTTTCTTTATTGGGCATTCTGGAATGACTCTTTCTTTATCACTAAAATGACCTGCCTCCACTGGATAACGACTCGTTAGTTTTTTCTGTGATGCACAAATAATAAAATGTAACAAACTAATCATTTTAATACTTAATTACATGGAAAGTGACAATATCCTTCATTGATCTATATACAGTGTACTGGCTTTCATCAGACAGAATGACATCAATAGCAAATTCCTGCTCCTGCAAAACAAAGAAATGTTTTGAAATGATGATTCATCTTTCTTCTGTACTATTAAACCTTAGAATTCTTTCCGTTTTGTCGCTTCTCTTTTCCAAGTATTTTCGCTGATATAACATAGCGATCAATCTGTACTTTATCTTTTGCTGCTTTACTCATTTTTGAAATAATGAAAGTGTGTGCAAAATGAGTTGTTTTTGTAGTCTACGTTGCCGATGTGAGCCACACCTCTCTACTATGAGCAAGTAGAAAGGCGAGGGAGTTAACACCACATAATTATCACAATTTACAATTCCAATGGTTGTGGGGTTGCCATTAAATCTCCAATCTGTTAGTCAAGTTAGAAACTGTGAAATATTTACAATGCATTGAAATTACTCTAACAAAAACAAAAATGAAATTGCCAAATCTAAAACTACAATATTGCAATTACAAGGAAAATTATTATTCGGTGTCCCAAATAGATTATTGAACCACACTAGTATGGCAGTTACTTATTAATAATTATATATATATTATCTAGTCCACTTATATATATATACAAAATATAGGACCTAAGTTTGTGTCCGAGGATGTGATATAGCCCAAGCCTGCAAGGGCTATATCACATCCGAGGACACAAAATGAGGGTCCTATATGCAGTATATAGGACCTATTAGCATACTATATATATTACATATATATATATATATATATATTGTATGATGGTGACATCTCCTGCATAGTGTGCACATGAAAGGTCTATATACAATAATATTTTATATAGAATTCACCACATCAAAGTGATGATGTCACCATCATACTACATATATATATATATATATTATATATATACATATATATATATATATATATATATATATATATATATATATGTATGCATGTACAAGTACGGGGTATGTACATTTGAGTACAAGTAAGATAAGGTGTATGTACAAGTACATTTTGACATTTTGACTGAAAAGAAGATATTTACCTTTAGATGTACTATGAACTAAGAGTACTAAGAGTCGCTTCCCAATTTAATTTACCATGAAATGTACATGTACATGTACTTGTTCATATGCCTGTATAATTATGTATGTATTTGTGCATATCTGTACAAATACTTTACTTTTTGGGAATTTTGATTGAAATAGGATTATTAGTTAACCTTATGACCAAGGAATTGAGGTTAAACTCGCCACTTTCATATTACTGGTACCCTACATGAGTATTTACAGTAAATAGCAAAATACAAGTATTATATGATCATATGTGTGTTTCATTACTTAGATGTTCATTATTTTATAAAATGATTTTATTGGTTTAATGATAGAAGAACTAGCCTGAACATAATAATGCTATAATTATATGTTGTGTGACATTTGATTATAATTTACCAAATATGGAGTTATGTTGACACATTAAAATATTATGTTTCTAGGAATGAATTGTTACTTTGCCAAGCTTGTAAATAAAGTACAGTTCTATTCTGAACTTACAAAATTCTTCAATAGAATAATGGGTGGATGATTTAATGATCAACTAATGAAGTCACATCCACATATTTATCAATGCATCCTTAAAAGCAGGATGTCAATACATAATTATGAACAATTCTTATACGTCACATTCTGTTTTCTTGGTAACAGGAAGATCACTTTACAATACTTTGTTTTGCTGACAGTTTCTCAGAATTTCATAATTAAATTTCATGATGAACCAAGTAATTTAGTGATTTGTACAGTATAACATCCATTTTGCATTCCTTTTTGACCAATCCTTATTATTATCAGTGAAACACTTGTATTTCAAAAATGTTATATGCACTTCACAATAGTTGGTTATGCTGACAATTTTATATAATTCAAATAATAATTGAATAATTCTGTTTTTCTTCAAAATAATTTATATATAATTATATAAAAATATATTATTTCTACTATAATGAGAAAATAGTATCCCTATGATTGATTGTAACAACCAATAATCATTACGGATGACTTTCTTGTGGCTGAAACTCAATGACAATATTATAGTTACTTGTTACAAATTATGACAATTTTATAAAATTAACGTACTCAACCAATAATTACACATCAAACTTTCTCGTAATACTGAAATCAAATTTGTGAATGAGACTCTAGTATGTTGGAGTTTTGAAAATATGTTAGCAAATGTTTATCTCACAAAAGGCTTAATATGATAACAAGATATAGTGTTACTGAGTGCATCTACTCAGTTTACTATTGTAGTTAAACCTCGTACACTGAGCAGAATCATGAAAATGATTGCTATAAACAAAGCAAATATCTCAGTGTTTGTAAATTTATATATTGTAATATATATGATTATGTAACATCCATAAAACCTGGTAATTTAGATATTAGTTTCAGTTTATTAGTAAGTGTGTATTATTTTTTGAAATCAGTATGATACTAGTTGCTAAAATGAACTACAATAAATGTTTATAAGAGCAGATATTGCACGCGCAAATAATTTATTAAGATTCTCAAATGCATTTCTTATTTGGTATTTCTGCATAAATTATTGTGTTGTATAGAATCTAGGTCTCCTGCAGTTATGAACTCTCAATATGAATGTATTAGTGTTGTTCTAGTTCTTGGGTACTAGAACTAATATGAACAAGAATAATAAAAACATTTTCAATAAAATATAGAGCAACTGAATGTTGCATGACCCTCCCCAGTTGCTATAATTATAATTCAGAAGTTCAAAGACTCATATAAATGAACATAATTATAATATATAGTTTGTAGCTATGTAGTGGATATATATACTATTATATAACCAAAACATTTACAATAGTAATTATAATTGTTTGGGTGGTGTACATTAACATTTTAGTTGTGAACATTATATAAGTATTTATTACTTCATTTATAAGATATCTGGTTATGTTTTTGGAGGAAAAAATTCAAGTTTGATTTTCACTATTATATTTATTTGTATTATAATTATTTTGCAACAATTGTACACGAAATAATGTTTTGCAACAATTGTTTATATGAAATAGTGATTATATTGTTTTGCAACAAATCTTTATGTTACATATTCAAACCTTCTAACTTGCTTTGTTGGAAAGAGGAGTCGTTTAGACAGCCAGTGATGTAAAACTCTTGCTGCAGGAAGAGTCTGGAAGACTGAAAGAAGCCACACCTAACGACTTTCTTGCCCATTGTCAGCTTCATAACTTTCGAAGTATACATGTTCAAAGCTTCTAACTTGCTTTGCTGGAAAGAGGAGTCGTTAAGACAGCCAGTGATGTAAAACCCTTGCTTCGTTAGATGCAGGAAGAGTCACGAACGTCTGGCCTCGAGACTATATTTAATCTGTACTTTATGGGTTAATGCAGTATGTGTAGAAATTTGTTAAATTCACTTTACAAAGGTATATTAGTATCCATAAGCATGTACAATGGTCACCTTTAAGATATATTCCTCTCCAGGATTGGAAGACAAACAGAAACAGATGAAAGAGATTGTAGATTGAGTTATCTCATACTACTACACTTGATGTTGCAGCTTTATAATAATGATGTAATATAATTCAAATTTATGTATTATTTTTGAATTTAATACTTTAACATACTATTATATTAGTAAAACCATTGTATTTAATTTGGCTTTAAAAACCTTGTTCTCATTTTCTTTCATTATATCGAAAAGACAACAATCATGATGATAAATTCATTGAATTACATTTCCTGATGTCTTCTGCTTTCTTTCGTAAAATATTAGCTTTCTCAAGTAATTCATTTGCAAGATGCTCAGCTACTGCTGCAGTTCTTTCTAATTCTTCCAATGACTCATCTTCACTTTGTATAACAATAACAATAATAGCTGGAGAAGAAAACATAGTATCACAATATTAAGTTGTATATTGATGGTTTGAGAGACTAATGTGAAATATACTAGAAAACATGAAAACAATGCAGAAGAAATATTTCATATCTGATAGTGGGCTATGTATCTGGTTTGTATTAAATTGTTTCTGAGCCTATAACTATTGTATACTTTTTGTATAATTATTATAATAATTATTAGAGTATAATATAGGAATTGTTCTCTCAAAATCTAAAGAATGAATTGCATATAATATTTGTATTCTGTATAATAATTTGTGTGTGTACTGTACATATATAATAATTATAATGTAACTAACAATTTTGTGTCTTGTCTTCACTGGATATAGAACTTTGTGGTGTTTGCTGTTTTGTGTTCAGAACATGATGATTGGAATGTGAGTCAAAATCTATTGGACTATCAGAATCTAAACAATAAATGATAAAACTGACATTAGTGAACTAACATTATGTAACTATAGGAATTTATGTATATTATTTAGTGAACTAAAATGTTATTGTAATGCATTGGAGTTTTCTATCCAGTCATAAACAATTAATTATATTAATCTCTGTACATATTGAATATTGACTCTTGAATATCTTCAAACCTTTATATGATAAAGGTGCTGACATGATAGGATGAGGAGGTGATGATGCAATTTCAGAGACTGGATGAGATGGAAGTGACACAACTTCAGATTCAGGTACAATTTCTGAGCCTGGATGAAGTGGTAATGATACTGTTGGATGTGGTAACAATGAATCACTATTAGTATCAAACTTTTCATTTAGTTTATCATCTGACAATGGACGTAGTACATCTGATGGAATCCATCCCTCCTTTCCATTAACATTCACATACCAAATATCTGGTGGAGTGAAGGTGTTTTTAATATTTTCATGACATAATTGAACAAGGGATGTTACCTGTTTGACTGCTGTCAATAAAGCATGCAATCTCGCCTTCGAACACATCTATTTCATCAATTTCTTTCTTAGAATAATCAGAAGCAACTACATAGCAGTCTTCAAGTTGTTTTGATTGAACCAAGTTTTCTCTAGATATTCCAAGTGAATTGTCTGATCCAGCACTGTTACTGACTAACATGTAAACAATTATGTATATTATGAGATTAAAGAGATATATTATACCTTCTTGTGTTGAAGTTGTATTTTCACAAATACCATTACCAGATATTTGTGGTTCATCCGTTTCCTCTTCCTTCTTAAGACACAGACATGGTATCAATCCTTGCATCAGTGGATTGTCTAGCTGTCTCACCATCCACCATCCACCATCCATCATCTGATACCCCTATCACTAATACTTTTTCACCTTCATTCACTGTGAGCTCATCCTCTCTCTGACTAAGAAAGGAATGCACAACAAAATATACCGAACCTATAATTATGATGGAGAATGAAATGAATACTAGTAACTACAAATGTGTAGTACAATATTGTCAAACTGTTCACTCAAGAAAAACTATTCCCACTTACTACTTAGCAAATGAGAATGCTAATTCACATAATATTAACTTCACATGCACCTCTGTTTTGCTAAATATGAAAGTTCAATTACACCTGCAACATCTCGTATTTTCAATGAACAAGAATATGACTTAGCAATATGTATGATAACCAAATACATATCTCTTACCAATAATTTCATCTCCCTTAACATGATCAGGAGAAGGATCATAGATAGTCTGAAAGTAAGTTGCAGGGGCCCACCCTGAACGACCATGTTGATCTTCTACATACCACCATCCATGGTGTTTTCTCTCCAGCACTTGCACTGTGTCTCCTTTATTAAGACTACTGATTTCAAATTTATCTTCTCTGCCTATAAATTTTGACAGGCATTGGTACATTGCTACACATTTGCATTTTTCTTCCCGTTGGGTCTTTTTATCTACTTGCCTTCATGAACAACAATGAAAAGCAATTATTCTTGAAAGCTTAATAAATTATTATACTTACCAATTCATTTTCATAGTGGGTGAAACACGAGTGCTTCTACGTTTGCTAAAACTTCGTTTAATCTAAGGAAATAATCACATGAGAAGGATATTAAGTAAGAGTTTGTCATTGAGAGTTTGCTTTTGAATGCAAAATATAAATATGGCTTTAAGAGGTTAATTAATTAACTTAATGTTATACAGTCATACATGATAGATGCAAGAATTTACTAAGCACTATTCAGTTTAAATTATTATTTTTACAGTGAATTGTATACATATAGTTAAGGAAAATTAAAAAGGCAACAGAAAGAGTTGGTTGCTGGAATTTAGACGAGACAAAACTATTTAAAAAATAAATCAATTTCTCCATATATCATCGTTTATATTTTGACTTAATACACAGTAAACAACAACACTTCATAATTAGCTTGTTTTGACATAATTATCTCCTGCACATTGACTTTTCAATCATAAAGGATATACATAATAATTATGCATTTGGCTCCAATAATCATAAAAGATGTACATGTATCAATACTTGCTTTCGCAATGTTAAGAGAACTCTCTTTTAATAAGATACACAGTAGACAAGAGATAATTACATGGGAGACACATTCTGCAAAAAACAATTATGTAGATATTACAGACAAATCATTGGCACATATACAATCCAGGAAATGCCTGGTTAGTGCTCTATTTTTTTTTTCTTTTTTATGGCCCGTAGGGCCATCCCTGTGATTGCTTTCCCACGGGGTTGTCCACTTATGCGTTGTATACGTAGTTAAGGAAGTTGCGTCATACTCGGGGGGCTCGGTCAATTAATGGGTGTGGCGCGTAAAAGAACGCGCGCGTGCGAGTAGTAAAGAGTATAGAGTACAGACCAGAGCTAGCTAAGTAGCTTACGTAGAAACTGGAACTAATAGCTAGCTATTCTGCCTGAAATATATTTTTAAAGTTCTACAAGGTCCTTTGAAAGGTCAGGAGACTAGATAATCAAAATAATAACTATAATAAGCTGTTGCCTTTCATGCTTGATAAAGTCAGCCATGATTACTGAATTACAGAGACGAGGCTAGATAGAGTGTTACTTCACTCTTTTTAGCTAGCACTTCACTGCACTAGTGCACTAGTCCTACATGCAGTGGGCGTGGCCACGTAGAAATCTAAAAATAGTACTAGCTAAATGTCGATTTTATTTAATTGCGTGGGAGTTGTGCACTCCTTCCCTGTGGTTTTTAATGGGCTCCTGACAATATGGATATTATACATCAAATAAATGTATTCAATAAATTGAACATTTATGGATTGCATATGCCCAATTCAAACAGGTGTGGCCAAAGGTGTGGTTAAACTTAATCCCTCTTCAAAAAATCATGGATTCGGCCCTGATTGTCCATTTTGATTGACTTACCCCTTTCACATAAAAACTTGCTTGTCTGTTATCAAATTTTGTAAGCTTGACAGCAGGTGCAAACCCTTCTTTACCATTGTATCTCACCAACCACCACCCACCTGTGTATTTCTTTATCACCCTAACAACAGCACCTTTCACAAAACTTAATTCATCATCTCTGCTTGCTTGATAGGCTGATGTACTGATATATCGAGCACCAACTAAAAAAGGAGAGTATAGAAATTAGATTATATAAATGTGAATAGTATAGTAAATTAGATATAAAAGTAATGATACAATTGATAGATGCTATATATTACCTTTTTCTGTGCTGATTAGAGCCTCATTCTCTTTAAATTCATTTTCTATATCATCTTTATCAACAGGGACCAAGAAAGAGGCAGGAGCCCAGCCAATCATACCTTGTATGTCTATTAGCCACCAACCTATATGATCAAATATAAGTATGATTAACTTACAGCATTTGTAATTTTCAAGCAACAGTATAAGTGGTTTCACATTTTTTATTCCAGTTAATAATCACTGAGAAATTAATATATGTCATCTCACAAGTAGTATTGTAAAATTAATTTAGTTTAGTTATAGTTGAAGTATGTTCTTTCTGTTAAATAGTATTAAGAACAACTATGAATAGTTTTAGTTATTGCAATAACTACTTAGGAAATACATGTAAATGTAAATTACTAATAGTCTATATCACTATTCTATCAAGTAGTATGGAATTGTTAGTTATTCATGATAGTATTCATAACCATAAGTGGAGTTTAAACGGTTTGTATAATTATCATTTTTATTTGTTCAGCATTCCAGTAGCTAAAGTTAATGTAGTAATTTGGGTGGTTTTAGTTTTTTATTATAATTATTGGTGATTGCAAATGTTTAGTTTACAGTTTAGTTATTTTATAATATTGTTGACCCCTTACTAAGTTTTAGTCATTTAGTACAATAACAACACAACTCAAAGGATAATTCTTAATTAATACATTAGATATATTGTAAGTGAGACCTTTTGATTCTTTCTGAACAACTTGGACAACAGTGTTTTTTTTAAAGCTAAATTCAGATGATTTAAAATCTGCAAGAGTAATATAAGACTTGAGAACTATTGGACTGCTGATCTCTTTACAACCAGAATCTACTTTAAAAATATAAGTAATTTTACTGTTGTAAAAACTGAAGTAGTACTTACTCATTACCGGTTCAGATTTCTTTGCTTTAACACTTTTCCTACATAACAGTGTAGATTGCATTACTTTAAATTTATTTAAATTATACACATGCATACTTCTCTATTAATGGCATATCCATATCGGAAGGCAAGAGTGTGAAAAACTGTTGAAAAACATCTGTTTTAATCATTTTTCCTGGAAGAGCAGGATGTTTCTGAGTAAGAATTGATCCAACAATATAACATAATGTGCAGCATTCATTATTCTATTTACCTTGATATAGGAGTTTAGTGCTTCATTAAAACTTCCGTCATCAGTAAAAACTTGTCGAAATCCAAATAGTGTTTTCTTTATTGGGCATTTTGGAATGACTCTTTCTTTATCACTAAAATGACCTGCCTCCACTGGAAAACGGCTCATTAGTTTCTTCTGTGATGCACAAATATGTAATGAACTAATCATTTTGATGATATTAATACTTAATTACATGGAAAGTGACAATATCCTTCATTGATCTATATACAGTGTACTGGCTTTCATCAGACAGAATGACATCAATAGCAAATTCTTGCTTCTGCAAGACAAAAAAAATGTTTTGAAATGATGATTCATCTCTCTTCTGTACTATTAACCTTAAACTTCTTTCTCCTTTGTCGTTTCTCTTTTCCAAGTATTTTAGCTGATACTACATAGCGATCAATGTGTACATTATCTTTTGCTGCTTTACTCATTTTTGACTTTTTTCAAAATGATTTCGTGCAGTTTTTAAATGGCAATCCCGCTGGATGCTGCGTCACTTGCGCGAGTATCGTGCTTGACCCGTACCCACCCAATTAGGATGTGAACCACACCTCCTATTATGAGAACGTACGTTTGCTAAAATGAGATATGGTCAGATTGTGATGGGTCCTGCTGGAAGTGGAAAGGTGAGGGAGAAATTATGTACCAAAGTAACTTTCATCATTAAAGAATTACTACACTGTTAAAAAAAATTGTGGTGACACCACAAACAATTATATAGCATAATTATAATTATAATTCCTAAGGGCGTGGTTGGCATATTAGCTTGTTCCGTTATTTGCACCCGCAAGTAAAATTCCTGTTTGGTTTGCTTAATTAGTGCACATATACTAGACCCTATGATTAAGGACGTTGCCACTAGGAGAGCGTTAGTCTCAAGCAGCCAGACCCAACCCTATGCTGCACGACGGGAAGGGTCTGGTCAACCCACTGTACTAGCATTCGTCAAGAGTGTCAAGTATCTGTAATTGAATTCATAACAGTAGCAATGATATTCGTACATCTCACTTACTGGGAAAAGTATAGTTATGAATATTATTAGTGGTTTGTCACCCACTAAAATAGTCAAAAAAATCTGGCTAAACTCTTGATGAACACTTGCACGGTGGGTTGACCAGACCCTTCTCATTGCGTAGCAGAGAGTTGGGTCTGGCTACGCAAGACTAGGAGAATGTTGGAGTGCCTAATTCTCTGAGGGAAGTGTCATGGGATAGATTAGCACAAATATGCAGGCTTACATAATATAGTGATCTCAGTGTGGGGGTGCCACTAACCAGGGAAATGAAATTCTACATGTCATGACATAAAAGCTTTTGAACAAGACATAACAATGATACGCTTACCGGTTTATGGATACATAATATTTGTAGTGCAGCCAAAAAGCTTTGAAGTGCAGGAAATATATTAGTTGTGTTATGACCTATGACCCTGAGCTCAGTGACGATTACAAACCTGATATACTATTTGTGCAATTTTGTGGTATGACATAACATATACCTATGACACTAGAGTGCATGAATAATGACAACCTAAATTCCTTTATTATGGGCTTATTTGTGTCCACTAAATCTCAAACCAACTAATTTATTAGTCAAGTTAGAAACTGTGAAATATTATGAACTATCATCAACTTACTCTAACAAAGATAAGAATGCTTAAATCTAAAACTACAACTTTGTGGCATTGTAATTTGTAATTAAACTAAACATTATTGTGTGTCCCAAAATATATTATTCAACCACACTACTATGTAATAAGTCAGTTACTTATTAATAATTATATATATTATGTAGTCCACTTATTGCAGTAATATTGTGAAGCACTGTTTAGTTGTCAAAAGGACTGTTAGAGTCATCAATTTGGACCCTGCAGCAGAACATTTTGATTATCCTGTCGAAGCAGGTGAATATTGAATTCACAATGTTGTTCAATGTAATAATTATAGGTTGTATTATATTTGAGATATGTGGAGTTTTATTGACACATTCCTAATGTGGCATACCGGTATTAAATGTTTGCAAGAATGAATCTTACTACCAAGCAACTTATTCCTGTAAATGAAACTGACAATTAGTTCTATTTTGAACTGATAAAATTCTCATGTTTACAAACTATATATATACACAGAAGCCATCAACCACCCATTCTTCCACCTTTTTTGTTTGAGCATTCCTATAATGATGATGTATTAAAGTTTTTTTTACTTAGAATGATTTATTACTATATCAAGATTCCTATAAATGAATTACAATGATTAGTTTTGTCATGGCTATATTATATACTAATTATGAATCACATTAACATGTTTAGGAATGTATCCTTAGAAAAAGGAAGATTTTACATTCATTTTATAGTTAGTTTTGCTGACAGTTTCTCTCAGAATTGTATAATTAAATGTCGTGATGAACCAAGTAATTTAATGATTTGTACAGTATAACATCCATTTTGCATTCCTTTTGACTAATCCTCAATGGAACAGGAAGATCACTTTACAATAGTGAATTTTGTAATTAAATTTTATAATTAAATTTCGTGATGAACCAAGTAATTTAGTGATTTGTACAGTATAACATCCATTTTGCATTCCTTTTTGATTATTATCATTGAAACAGGAAGATCACTTTACAATAGTGAATTTTATAATTAAATTTTATAATTAAATTTCGTGATGAACCAAGTAATTTAGTGATTTGTACAGTATAACATCCATTTTGCATTCCTTTTGACCATATCAATGAAACACTTGTATTTCAAATATGTGATATGCATTTCACAATAGTTGGTTATGCTTATAATATAATATTGATTTTATATATTACATTAATATTATATTTTATATTTTATATATTTTATTTTTTATTTTTTATTTAAATAATAATCGAACAATTAAATAATTACAGCCATTCTGTGTTCCTTGAAATAATATATATAATTATAATCATATATAATATATAAAACTAAATATCATCAAAAGACATTTTATATTACTTAGTGACTCAATTATCATCAAAAGTAAGTAATGTAGGGTTATATAGAAGTGGTTTGTTTAATTTTGGTTCCTACGTTACCCTCCCAACCTTGTTTACATGGTTTTTGGGTTTTGACATCCCTACATCTTTTTTTCATTTTATTGAAAATCTTTTTTATTATTCTTGTTTCTAGTGTTTTTTTTTTCTGAATGATGTGAATATTTTTCGGAAACACTGGTGTAAGTTATATATCATATGAAATCATAAATGCATTAAAGTTTGTTCACCAATGAAGGTCAGTCTTTTGTATAAAATTTAGTCGATTATTTATAAATTGATTATCATTCTCTTTCACATACAGATGATGTATATTCTTTATTTCACCTACACCACTGTCTGCAGTCCTACAAGTAGTGTCAGTCACTGTGTCAACCATTCAGTAATTTAATGCTTATCATAGTATATAATATTATTATACAATGGCTTTAACCCTTAGAGCACTGAGCCTGTTTTTCTTCCCATTTCCAACATTGGCGACTCTATTGCATATATTTTGGCCACCGTTCACTTTCTCTACCCCAAACTTGGCTCCTTTTCCGACATGAAGTACTACTTCCACCAACTTGCTTACCGGGACTCGAAAGTCCCCAAGCACTTCGTAGGATCAAATCAAATGCAGTGTTCTCCCTCTTTTGACTGGAACTGGGGCTAACAAAATGACCCCACTGCATGTAGCTACACCCACGATTTCAGGTTTCGCAGCAAGGGAAATGCCTCAGGTACCCACCAGAGCGCGTGGGCGGGGAAAAAACAACAACAACAAAAAAACCCGCAAATTGCGTGGGCTGCGCCCCCTTCGAACTCCGCATTAACGGGGGGACACCCCCCTTTAAAATTCCCCCCGTACTCATTATTTAGGCCAAAGGGCAGCCGAAAAACCATCAACTTTTTAGCCACGTTCATCGGCTTGTGCCTGACACCAATTACAAGCATTTGGAGAGCTTCGTGTAGCTAGGAACACGCGGCGAACCACGTAGGGGTGAATGTCACATATATGTGACATCAGTGCTCTAAGGGTTAATATACTTCATTCTGCAAGTTCTGAGGATACAAATGCGCATGCGCAATTAATTCATATGGCTTGAATACACTTATGAAAATGGCGTCCAATTCAAAATCAATTTTTGACTCTCTTCTTTCATAGTATCTGAAGATATCATCTCAATACTTGTAGACCAGAATTTTACTGTGAATGCGACTGGAATGGTGCTAGAATCATTGTGATAGTTCAACAAACAAACAAAAAAAATGATTTGTCTGGAAAATAATTTATATATATAATTATATATAAGGGGGGAGAAATACCTTATTTGAAAGATAAAAACCAAAAACAAAAGTAAGATAGGGTAAAGAGTGCTTGGACACATGCGTACACATTAACAAATTAGGAGAACTAAAGAAGATAAAAAGTGAGCATGGCAAGGGAAAGATAAAATATATATGTTACTTATAGAGTTTAAAAAAAAAAATTTTTTTTTAATAAATAAATATTTACAAATTGGGATAGGTTCAATTTATCATGGGCCTGGAGCTGGACCAGGTAATTAGTTTGTGTGCCATGAATATTTGGTGAGAACAGGTAATAATGACCTTGGCAGCCTCAAGAAGAATGGAAGTAACCATGTCTGGAGAGACAATGTGTGAAATGGCTTCCAAAGAAGATGATGGCAGGTGTCCCAATGATCCAATTTCAATAGATGGACTCCATCCAATAACTTTTAAATCAGATATAAGGTAATTGTACTCGGGCTTATTTAATTTTTGTTCTCTAGCCTGATCGAGGCCTTTTTGTGAGTTTGTCGGGATAGTGAGTTCTAGGAGGTGGATCTGCTTAGAGAGAGAATGGACTATATCTGGTCGCAATGAAATAGAAAGGATATTTGGTGGAATAGTGGAAGGGGGAGTGTCTTCGGCCCTCCACTGGTCAATGTCAGCATACAATTTGCGATCACTACACAGTAGGGGAATTATTCCTTGTAAGATTTTTTTCAAAGCTGAATCATGTCTCCAAGTCCATAAAGCATAATCTTTTTCCATGTCTTGTTCTCACTCTCTAACAAGGCAATTTCACCAAACTTTCCCTGGACTTCCAGTATGGATAGATGTTTATCCCATTGCTGCTTCATTTAGTATAGTTTGTTACTCGCCGGTTCTCTATCTTAAGACAATCTTTGGTCATCTAGAGGGTGTTGGTAGTCATAAAAACACTAGATAGATGTGTGTATTATATGATTGTATGGTTTCATGATATATAACTTACACCAATATTTCTGCAATCTACAAAAAATATTCACACCATTCAGAAAAAAAACAATGGAAACAAGAATAATAAAAAACATTTTCAATAAAAATGAAAGAAGATGTAGGGACATCAAAACCCAAAAAACATGTGAACAAGATATAGGACCCAAAACTAAACAAACCACTTCCATATAAACCAACATAAGTACAGCTCTTTGTATTTTGCTTTATAGCAGTGTAAGTATGTATGCAGGGTTACATGGAAGTGGTTTGTTTAATTTTGGGTCCTATGTAAGCCTTCCAACCTTGTTCACATGCTTTTTGGGTTTTGACGTCCCTACATCATCTTTCATTTTTATTGAAAACGTTTTTTATTAGATATTAGTTTAAGTTTATTAGTAAATGTGTATTATTTTTTGAAATCAGTATGATACTAGTTGCTAAAATGAACTACAATAAATGTTTATAAGAGCAGATGGCAATACAATTGCACATGCAAATAAGTTATTAAGATTCTCAAATGCATTTCTTATTTGCATTTCTACATAAATTATTGTGTTGTATAGGTCTCCTGCAGTTATGAACTCTCAGTAAAAATGTATGATAAAAAAACATCTTTAATTAAGGTAGCTATTGTTTGTAGGAACAAATTTTATGAATTTGGTAGTATTTAATCTTAGTCTCAAGGCCAGACGTTTGTGAGGAAGGACGTCCTTTCTGGCTTCCTCATGAATATCTGGCCTCAAGACTATGCTCTATGGGTTAATACATTAATTAATTGCAGTATAGATATTAGGAATTTATTTACAAAGCTATATTAGTATCCATAAACATGTACAATGGTCACCTTTAAGATATATTCCTTTCCAGGATTTGAAGACAAACAGAAACAGATGAAAGAGATTGTAGATTGAGCAAGCAAATTTATACTACTACACTTATGTTGCAGCTTCATAGTAATTACAGGAGCTTATGAGCACCGTGAAGGAGCAGTACCCATCCGTTGTCGAATCACACTTTTAGCAAAACTCCAAATATGGTCAAAAGGATGGGTTTAAGATGAAGTGAGTGGGCAATTATTAGAATACAAGGCGGTTTCAAATCCTGCTACAGGTAACAAACTAATAAGCTCCTGGTAATTATGATGTAATATAATTTCTTATTTTTGACTTTAACATACTATTAGTACAGCCAGGAGCCCATAATGACGAAAGCGTAAGCCAGAGTAAGCATAAGAGTTACTCTTACGCTTTCTGGTCAACGTCATTATGGGCTCCTGGTACAGCCATTGTATTTAATTTGGCTTTAAAAACTTTGGTCTCGTTTTCTTTTATTGTATCAAAAAGACAACAATCATGATGATAAATTCATTGAATTACATTTCCTGGTGTCTTCTGCTTTCTTTCGTAGAATATTAGCTTTCTCAAGTAATTCATTTGCAAGATGCTGCGCTACTGCTGCAGTTCTTTCTAATTCTTCCAATGACTCATCTTCACTTTGTATAACAATAACAATAATAGCTGGAGAAGAAAACATAGTATCACAATATTAAGTTGTATATTGATGGTTTGAGAGACTAATGTGAAATATACCAGAAAACATGAAAACAATGCAGAAGAAATATTTCATATCTGATATATAGTGGGCTATGTATCTAAATTGTTTCTGAGTCTATAATTATTGTATATTTATTGTATAATTATTATAATAATTATTAGAGTATAATATAGGAATTGTTCTCTCAAAATCTAAAGAATGAATTGCATATAATATTTGTATTCTGTATAATAATTAGTACTGTACATATATAATTATAATGTAACTAACAATCTCGTCTCTTGTCTTTACTGGATATAGAACTATGTGATGTTTGCTGTTTTGTGTTCAGAACATGATGATTGGAATGTGAGTCAAAATCTATTGGACTATCAGAATCTAAATAATAAATGATAAAACTATATAGACCAATTTTATTAGTAGGATATTGTGAGATTAGTGAACTGACATTATGTAACTATAGAAATTTATATATATTATTTAGCGAACTAAAATGTTATTGTAATGCTAAAACAGCATTAAATTAAATGCAGTTTTCTATCCAGTCATAAACAATTAATTATATTGATCTCTGTACATATTGAATATTGACTCTTGAATATCTTCAAACCTTTATATAATAAAGGTGCTGACATGATAGGATGAGGAGGTGATGATGCAATTTCAGAGACTGGATGAGATGGAAATAACACAACTTCAGATTCAGGTATAATTTCTGAGCCTGGATGAGGTGGTAATGATACTGTTGGATGTGATGACAATGAATCACTATCAAAATTCTCAATTAGTTCATCATCTGACAATGGACGTAGTACATCTGATGGAATCCATCCCTCCTTTCCATTAACATTCACATACCAAATATCTGGTGGAGTGAAGGTGTTTTTAATATTTTCATGACATAATAAGGGATGTTACCTGTTCGACTTTTGTCAATAATACATGCAATCTCGCCTTCAAACACATCTATTTCATCAATTTCTTTCTTAGAATAATCAGAAGCAACTGCATAGCAGTCTTCAAGTTCTTCTGGTTGAACCAAGTTTTCTCTAGATATTCCAATTGAATTGTCAGATCCAACACTATTACTGACTAACATGTAAACAATTATGTATATTATGAGATTAAAGAGATATATTATACCTTCTTGTATTGAAGTTTTATTTTCACAAATACCATTACCAGATATTTGTGGTGCATCCATCTCCTCTTCCTTCTTAAGACACAGACATGGTATCAATCCTTGCATCAGTGGATTGTCTAGTTGTCTCACCATCCACCATCCATCATCTGATACCTCTATCACTAATACTTTTTCACCTTCCTCCACTGTGAGCTCATCCTCTCTGTGACTAAGAAAGGAACGCACAACAAAATGTACTGAACCTATAATTGTGATGGAGAATGAAATGAATACTAGTAGCTAACTAATAATAGTCCAAATGTGCAGTACAATATTGTCAGCCTGTTCACTCAAGAAAAAACTATTCCCTAGCAAATGAGAATACATGTACTAATGTCACATAATACTAACTTCATATGCACCTCTGTTTTGCTAAATATGAAAGCTATTTTCAGCCTGTAAAATTCAATTATACTTACACATCTCATATTTTCAATGAACAAGAATTACTTAGCAATATGTATGATAAGTAAAATACATATTTCTTACCAACAATTTCATCTCTCTTAACATGATCAGGAGAAGGATCATAGATAGTCTGAAAATAAATTGCAGGGGCCCACCCTGAACGACCATGTTGATCTTGTACATACCACCATCCATGGTTCTTTTTCTCCAGCACCTGCACAGTGTCTCCTTTATTAAGACTACTGATTTCAAATTTATCTTCTCTGCCTATAAAGTTTGACAGGCATTGGTACAATGCTAAACTTTTGCATTTTTCTTCCCGTTGGGTCTTTTTATCTACTTGCCTTCATGAACAACAATTAAAAGCAATTATTCTTGAAAGATTAATCTTATACTTACCAATTCATTTTCAAAGTGGGTGGAACACGAGTGCTTTTACGTTTGCCACAATTTCGTTTAATCTAAGGAAATAATCACATGAGAAGGATATTAAGTAAGAGTTTGTCATTGAGAGTTTGCTTCTGAATGCAAATATGGCTTTGAGGGGTTATAATTAATTATGTAGATAATACAGACATAATCACAGACAATTCATAGGCACCTATACAATCCAGGAAATTCCCAGGTAAAGTTCTATTTTTTCTTTAAAAAAATATTTTTATGGCCTGTAGGGCTGTCACAGAGAATTTCGTCCTGAAAAGAATCATCCTAGAACCATGACAAAATTGGTCCCTAGGGGCACAAATTTGTCAAACCATAGGGTCTCTTGTTGTTAGGGTATAAATCTGAACAAAACTTTAGGTTCGAACTATAATTTATATACATAATATAATATATATTATATGTTTGTGTCAGTATCGTAAGGAAGTCACGTCATTCCGAGGGGCGCACTCGGATCAGATCAAAGCCAATTGATGGGTGTGGAACGAAAAGAGCACGCGCTTGAGCTACAGACCACTGAGTGGAAAGATCCAGGAAGAATGTAAACTGCAACTATTACTAATAACTGTTGTACTTACTTCTTCAGGCCCCAGTTTTCAAGTACACAGAAAGGAAGCCGTCAACTATTATTGATACATAGTCATTGCAAAGCAATTACAGGGATACTTCGTTTCTTCTTCAGGGAGGTAATGATGCTGTTAAAGAGAGAGAACATTTACTGAAGAAGTAAAAACAATTCTGTTTTTTCTCAATATATCTTGTTTATAAGATTGTAGCTGCAGTAGAAGATAAGCTCAAATCATTACTAAGCGAAGATTACAAAACGTGTGGGCATTCAAACGTTCGTCAGTCACCACTGGGCTGGATCAAAGGGGGGGGAGGGTTGCAACCCTCCATTTTTGTATTAGCTACTATGCATATTCATAATTAGCTGTTTGAACACAAAATGTCACTTTGTTATACATACATTCATAGTGGATAGATTGTTGTAATAATAACAAATCATAATTATTATGTACGATTAAATTCAGTTCTTTAAACAGTTATCAGCACTTTACATAGTTTACATAGTACATACCTAATATTCATCGTTGATCACCGTAGTGTAGTATAAGTACTACCTTAAGGTGATATATGTGTAATTAACCCTTAGAGCACTGATGTCACATATATATGTGACATTTGACCCCTATGCAGTTCGGATAGTGTTCCTAGCATTATGAAGCACTCTAAATGCTTGTAATTGGTGTCAGGGATAAACCCATAAAAATGGGTAAAAAAAGTTGATGGTTTTTTGGCTGCTTTTTGGCCTAAATAATGAGTACAGGGGGGAATTTTAAAGGGGGTGTCTCCCCGTTAATGGGGGTTCGAAGGGGGGTGCAGCCCCTCGCCGCCCACGCAATCTGGTGGGTAGCTGAGGCATTTCCCTTGCTGCATTTGATTTAATCCTATGAAGCAGTTGGGGACTTTCGAGTCCCGGTCAAGCTGGTTGAAGTAGTACTCCATGTCGGAAAAGGAGCCAAGCTTGGGGTAGAGAAAGTGAACAGTGGCCAAAATAAATGCAGCAGAGATGCCGGTGTTGGAAATGGGAAGAATTTTGAAAAACAAGCTCAGTCCTAAGGGTAACAGATAGACCCATTTTTACATCTAACAACTAAATCACTAAATCTGCAATATGCGTATTATACATCAATGTATAATAAATTATGCATATTGCATAAATGTATTCAAAAAAGTTAACATTTATGGATTGCGTATGCCCAATTCAAACAGGTGTGGCCAAAGGTGTGGTTTAACTTAACAACCCCCCTCTCAAAAAATCATGAATCCGGCCCTGATGGTCCATTTTGATTGACTTACCCTTTTCACATAAAAACTTGCTTGTCTCTTATCAAACTTTGTAAGCTTGATAGCAGGTGCAAACCCTTCTTCACCATTGTATCTCACCAACCACCACCCACCTATGTATTTCTTTATCACCCTAACAACAGCACCTTTCACAAAACTTAATTCATCATCCCTACTTGCTTGATAGGCTGACGTACTAATATATCGAGCACCAACTAAGAAGGAAGAGTAGAAAATTTAATTATATAAATGTGAATAGTATAGTGAACTAGATATAAAAGTAATGATACAATTGATAGATGCTATATATATTACCTTTTTCTGTGCCGATTAGAGCCTCATTCTCTTTAAATTCATTTTCTATGTCATCTTTATCAACAGGGACCAAGAAAGAGGCAGGAGCCCAGCCAATCATACCTTGTATGTCTATTAGCCACCAACCTATATGATCAAATATAAGTATGATTAACTTACAGCACTTGTAATTTTCAAGCAACAGTATAAGTGGTTTCACATTTTTTATTCCAGTTAAAAATCACTGAGAAATTATTATGTCATCCTCACAAGTAGTATTGTAAAATTAATTTAGTTTAGTTATATGTTCTTTCTACTGAATAGTATTAAGAACAACTATGAATAGTTTTAGTCATGTACCCTACTTAGGAAATACATGTAAAGGTAAATTACTAATAGTCTATATCACTATTCTATCAAATAGTATGGAATTGTCAGTTATTCATGACAATTCTATAACCATAAGGGGAGTTTAAACGGTTTGTATAATTATCAGTGACAATTCTTTTTATTTGTTTAGCATTCCAATAGCTAAAGTTAATGTAATTTGGGTGGTTTTAGTTTTTTATTATGGTGATTGCAAATGTTTAGTTTACAGTTTAGAATATTGTTGACCCCTTACTAAGTTTTAGTCATTTAGTACAATAACAACACAACTCAAAGGATAATTCTTAATTAATACATTAGATATATTGTAAGTGAGACCTTTTGATTCTTTCTGAACAACTTGGACAACAGTGTTTTTTTTGAAGCTAAATTCAGTAGACAGAGATGATTGAAAATCTGCTAGAGTAATATAAGACTTGAGAAATATTGGACTGCTAATCTTTCTACAACGAGAATCTACTTAAAAAATATAAGTCATTTACTGTTGTAAAAACTGAAGTAGTACTTACTCATTACCGGTTCAGATTTCTTTGCTTTGACACTTTTCCTACATAACAGTGTAGATTGCATTACTTTAAATTTAAATTCTACACATATATACTTCTCTATTAATGGGATATCCATATCAGAAGGCAAGAGTGTGAAAAACTGTTGAAAAACATCTGTTTTAATCATTTTTCCTGGAAGAGCAGGATGTTTCTGAGTAAGAATTGATCCAATAATACAACATGATGTGCAGCATTTATTGATCTATTTACCTTGATATAGGAGTTTAGTGCTTCATTAAAACTTCCGTCATCAGTAAAAACTTGTCGAAATCCAAATAGTGTTTTCTTTATTGGGCATTTTGGAATGACTCTTTCTTTATCACTAAAATGACCTGCCTCCACTGGAAAACGGCTCATTAGTTTCTTCTGTGATGCACAAATAATAAAATGTAACGAATTAATAGATATTAATACTTAATTACATGGAAAGTGACAATATCCTTCATTGATCTATATACAGTGTACTGGCTTTCATCAGACAGAATGACATCAATAGCAAATTCTTGCTTCTGCAAGACAAAAAAATGTTTTGAAATGATGATTCATCTCTCTTCTGTACTATTAACCTTAAACTTCTTTCTCCTTTGTTGTTTCTCTTTTCCAAGTATTTTAGCTGATACTACATAGCGATCAATGTGTACATTATCTTTTGCTGCTTTACTCATTTTTGACTTTGTGCAAAATGATTTCGGGATGGCCCATGCACGCTATATGCTGTGTCACTTGCGTATATATATATACGTCGATTAATGGGCGTGGTGCGTCGAAGAACGAGCTACAGACCGGCTAAGAATGTAAAACTGCAACTATTACTAATAACTGTTGTATATATATATATATAGTAAAGATGATGCAAGAATCATTAACAAGTAAATATAATAAGTAACTGTTGTTTAGTTTCAGACATGAGCAAGTCATCATTTAGAAGCTTGAAGAAGGTACTTCAGTTTCTTTACACAGTGACACTTCTTCAGGCTCCAGGTTTCGAGCACACAGTAACTATCAGCAATGACCCACCCAACAATTAGTCTCGCGTAGCCAGACCCAACCTACTACGAAGGAAGGGTCTGGGGACAAGGCATACTACAGTTTGTTCAAGTGCCCCTTTACTTTATACAAACAATGGCTTCATTTTAATGAGTTCATATTTGTGTTTATAAAATTCATAACTGACACTTTCAGTACGAAAAATGGATGGTGCTATTGAATTTGCAATGAGAAAGGCTGGTGTTACTGAGTTGAAGGAGAAACAGAAGGAGTGTATGGTTAGGTTTCTTGAAGGCCATGATGTTTTTGGATCATTGCCAACAGGATATGGGAAGTCTTTGATATATGGTCTCCTGCCAGACATTTTCAACCAACTCCTGATACAAAAACATATCCATCTGTTCTCTTGTGTCCACTGCACTATCTCCAAATAACCTAAGCCTCTTTGCTTTTGCCGTTCCTTCACCAACATAAACGTTACAAAGAGCGCACACTTCTTCCATTTCTTAAACGTGTAAAGTAGGCGTTACTATTGTGACGTCACGCTTCAAGCACCTTAAGGAGTGTTACACCAAACATCCGGTGGGCCGGCGGTGGCACTTGAACAAACAGTAGTATGCCTGTCCCCAGACCCTTCCTTCGTAGTAGGTTGGGTCTGGCTACGCGAGACTACCCAACAATTACAAAACCATGTGAGCCACACCTCCTATCATGAGAACGTAAAATGAGATATGGTCAAATTGTGATGGGTCCTGCTGGAAGTGGAAAGGTGAGGGAGAAATTATGTAACATCAAAAGTAGCTCTCATCATTATTATTACACTGTTAAACAAATTGTGGAGACACCATTAAAAGGTGGTACTAGGGAGTGGGCGGATGCGACTCCAAATGGAATATTATATAATATGACACTAACCTGGTGTAATACCAACCTTCATATAGCTTCATATTGCTCTGTAATAGACGAAACATGGCTAAAATCTCAATAGTGATAAGTACAAAACCACGAAAGCCACGCCCACCAATCATGGCGTGCACCAAGTACAATGCATTTTGAGAAAATGCATAAAGCCGTTTTCTGAAAATTCATTTTACTTTTATAGTTACAAGAGGCTGAAGAAAGCTGAATTCTGTAGCTTTTCAGTGAAACCATAAAATTTACTTTTCTAGACACTATCAAACTCCGATCTTTCTCAGAGAGCAACTACAGTTACCCTACCAGAGTTTCCCACCCACCGCCCCCTCCACCACCCGTGGGGCGTGTTTGGGTTTGTTTCTGAAAATAAACTATCAGTGAAAACATTTAGGCCCTGTAATTAAACCCCCAGGTGGGTGTGGCTTCCAAAAGATACAGATTGGAACTGAATTGTATGCAGCAAGAAGCTTGCAAGACTAGAAACTGATTGGAGTTTCATCTACCCCTCCCCCTAGTACAACCTTGATATATGTTAACTTAATGAAACTGCTAAGTTTAACTGTTGACAAACAATTAACAAATAATTAGGGCGGGGTTGGCATATTAGCCTGTTCCGTTATTTAATTAATTTGCACCCGCAGGTAAAATTCTTCTTAATTTTAAAACCTAATAATGTACACAATTAGTGCACCTATACTAGACCCTATGATCAAGGACGTCGCCACTACGAGAACGTTAGTCTCGCGTAGCCAGACCCAACCCTCTGCTATGCAACGGGAGGGGTCTGGTCAACCCACTGTACTAGCATTCATCAAGAGTGTCAAGTATCTGGCAAACTGGTAATTGGTTTGTCACCCACTAAAATAGCCAAAAGTCTGGCTAAACTCTTGATGAACACTTGCACAGTGTGTTGACCAGACCCTTCTCGTTGCGTAGCAAAGGGTTGGGTCTGGCTACGCAAGACTAGGAGAATGTTGCATGTTCCAGTATATTGAGATGGGGTGGCTAATTCACTTAGGGAAGTGTCATGGGATAGCAGAATTCCTTAGCATGTTTCCATATGGTGATCTCAGTGTGGGGGTGCCACTAACCAGGGAAATGAAATGCAATTTTGTGGTATGACATAACATAACATATATCTATGACACTAGAGTGCATGAATAATGTTGTTTTACTAACAACCTAAATTCCCTTTATTATGGGCTTATTTGTGTCCACTAAATCTCAAACCAACTATTCTATTAGTCAAGTTAGAAACTAAAATATTATGAACTATCATCAACTATTATCAGCTTACTCTAACAAAAATAAGAATGCTTAAATCTAAAACTACAACTTTGTGGCATTGTAATTGTAATTAAAATTACAACAAACTAAATTTTATTCTGTGTCCCAAAATATATTATTCAACCACACCAGTATGTAATAAGTCAGTTACTTATTAATAATTATATATATTATGTAGTCCACTTATTGCAGTAATATTGTGAAGCACTGTTCAGTTGTCAAAAGGACTGTTAGAGTCATCAATTTGGACCCTGCAGCAGAACATTTTGATTATCCTGTCGAAGCAGGTGAATAATTATTGAATTCACAATGTTGTTCAATGTAATAATTATAGGTTGTATTATATTTGAGATATGTGGAGTTTTATTGACACATTCCTAATGTGGCATATTAAATGTTTGCAAGAATGAATCTTACTACCAAGCAACTTATTCCTGTAAATGAAACTGACGATTAGTTCTATTTTGAACTGATAAAATTCTCATGTTTACAAACTATATATATACACAGAAGCCATCAACCACCCATTCTTCCACCTTTCTTGTTTGAGCATTCCTATAATGATGATGTATTAAAGTTTTTTTTACGATTTATCAGAGAGTACGGTAGTACTCTCTATGTAGGGATGGCACGGAAAAAAAATGGCCGCCCATGCATTTCAATTGCAAGTGATGAGCTGAAATCTCTGGTAATATATACACATAAGTTTCTATACACACATGCCTGTTTATATCTAGTGTTTTTATGACTACCAATACCTTCTAGATGGCCGAAGATTATTGTTAAGTAGAGAACCGGCGAGTGGCAAAACTGGCAAAATCTTCATCATATTATTATTAATATTATTATTTTCCAGACAAATCATTTTTTTGTTTGTTGACCTATCACGATGATTCTAGCACCATTCCCGTCGCATTTATAGTAAAATTCTGGTCGTAAAGTATCGAGATGATATCTTCAGATACTATGAAAGAAGACAGTCTCAACGACTACAAAGATTTGATCTGGAATTGGACGCCATTTTCCTAAGTGGAATTTAATTACGCATGCGCATTTGTATACTCTTAACATGGAAGCTGAAAAGGTGGAAGTGTTTGGCATTGTAATAACATTTGTGAGTTTGTGAGCAAATACTAATAATAATTATTAATATTAAAGCAATTGTATAATAATATTGTATACTATGATAAGCATTGGAATACTGAATGGTTGACACAGTGACTGACACTACTTCTTGTAGGACTGCAGACAGTGATGTAAGTGAATAGAGAATATACATCATCTGTAAGTGAAAGAGAATGATAATTAATACATAAACAAAAGACTGACCTTCATTGATGAACAAATTTTAATGCATTTTTGATTGCATGATTTCATAATGATATATAGTATTTCTGCAATCTACAAAAAAACATTCACATCGTTTAGAAAAAAATCAATGAAAACAAGAATAATAAAAAACATTTTCAATAAAAATGAAAGAAGATGTAGGGATGTCAAAACCCAAAAAGCAAGCAAACAAGGTTGGGAAGCTAACTTAGGACCCAAAATTAAACAAACCACTTCCATATAACCCTACATAATTACAGCTCTTTGTACAGAGGTGTAAGCATTTATGTAGGGTTATATGGAAGTGGTTTGTTTAATTTTGGGTCCTAAGTTAGCTTCCCAACCTTGTTTGCTTGCTTTTTGGGTTTTGACATCCCTACATCTTCTTTCATTTTTATTGAAATGTTTTTTATTATTCTTGTTACTATATCAAGATTCCTATAAATGAATTACAATGATTAGTTTTGTCATGGCTATATTATATACTAATTATGAATCACATTAACATGTTTAGGAATGTATCCTTAGAAAAAGGAAGATTTTACATTCATTTTATAGTTAGTTTTGCTGACAGTTTCTCTCAGAATTGTATAATTAAATGTCGTGATGAACCAAGTAATTTAATGATTTGTACAGTATAACATCCATTTTGCATTCCTTTTGACTAATCCTCAATGGAACAGGAAGATCACTTTACAATAGTGAATTTTGTAATTAAATTTGATAATTGTCACCTTAACATAAACAACGAGCCTAGAAAATTAATGATTTATACAGTATAGCATCCATTTTGCATTCATATCAATGAAACACTTGTATTTCAAATATGTTATATGCATTTCACAATAGTTGGTTATGCTGATGATTTTATATATTACATTAATATTATATTTTATATTTTATATATTTAATATTTTTATTTTTTATTAAAATAATAATCAAACAATTAAATAATTACAGCCATTCTGTGTTCCTTGAAATAATATATATAATTATAATTATAATTATAGTATATAAAACTAGTTATCATCAAAAGACATTTTATATTAGTTAGTGGCTCGATTATCATCAAAAGACTTACTGTATATTTGTTAGTGCAGTGAACTCTGTTCTCTAACTGACTTCAGCTTCGTCTCAAAAGTATATTATGATTGCTTTGTAATGATTAGTATAATAGTATTAATCTTTCTCATGTCTGAAACCCAACAACATAGTATAGTAACTTGCTATTCCTTTCTTCTTACTTTTTAACAGTTCTATTATGTTTCGCAATGTATTTAGCAAATTTTAGTATAACAGCTGGTAATTGCAGTTCCAAAATGAAGCAACTCAATGTATACACTTATGTGACACAAACATTATATAGATTCAACCCCATTGTGAAGCAATTGTAAGGATGGCCCTGTGGAAAAAAGTTATAATTATATATATATATATAATATATATATATATAATTATATATAGATCATCTAAACAATGAATTCACATCCACATTTTCACTCTTGTATCCCAGGGAAAAGAAACATGTTAAATATTAACTTGTTACAGGTTATGACAATTTAACATACTCAACTAATAATTAAATAATTACAGATCAAGAAACTTCCTTATTTAATGAAATCACATTTTTGTCTTGTATGTTGGAGTTCAAAATATACATCAAATCTTTTATCTTACAACAGGCTTGAAGAATGTCTTGTTTTCAAACTAGTTATTAACTTAAGACACTGTTAGTAAGTGTGTACAATTTTTGAAATTGCTAATGGTTGCTGAAATTTATACTCAAAAATAATAGCCACCTTAACATAAACAACATATTTTTTTCAATTATATTTTAATTATCAGATATTTTCTTCATAGATATTAGAGACTTAATTTCAGTGGATGATGTAATGGATGACACAGACTTACACTTAGGACCAAATGGAGGACTTATCTTTTGCATGGAGTAAGTTAAGGGAAACAAAGGACAGCTCCAGAGCAACACAATTTGTAACTTGATTCTAATTGAGTGCCTATTGCAAATTGTTTCATTTTAGGAGAGGTTACTTATAGATGTATACAATCCATTCACTATATCAATACTACTATCCCAAAGTGTCTCTTCCATCCTCACTGTCCATCCCATTCCAGTATATCAACCTTACAACATTTCCATGGCGATGTACCAGTCGTTACAGTCGTATACTGTGTAGAGAGAGGGTCTCTTATACTGTCTGAAATCCCATGCACATCTTATACTGTGTAGAGGTCCCATGTACCAGTCTTATACTATGTAGAGGTCCCATGTATCAGTCTTATATACTGTGTAGAGGTCCCATATACCAGAATTATATACTGTGTAGAGGTCCCATGTACCAGTCTTATATACTGTGTAGAGGTCCCATGTACCAGTCTTACACTGTGTAGAGGTCCCATGTACCAGTCTTATATACTGTGTAGAGGTCCCATGTACCAGTCTTATATACTGTGTAGAGGTCCCATGTACCAGTCTTATATACTGTGTAGAGGTCCCATGTACCAGTCTTATATACTGTGTAGAGGTCCCATATACCAGACTTATATACTGTGTAGAGGTCCCATGTACCAGTCTTACACTGTGTAGAGGTCCCATGTACCAGTCTTATATACTATGTAGAGGTCCCATGTACCAGTCTTATATACTGTGTAGAGGTCCCATGTACCAGTCTTATATACTGTGTAGAGGTCCCATGTACCAGTCTTATATACTGTGTAGAGGTCCCATGTACCAGTCTTATACTGTGTAGACATCCTATGCACCATTGGACATTATAAGACATTAATTATGAAGTCTCATTGTAATATTGGACATTTGTTGTTAATCCTGGACATGGAGACATGCAGACAGAAACTTTGGCTTGATTATAGCATAAAATTCTTCATTCTTAAATTCATAATTTAACAATCAAATAATTATAATACTATAGATATCTTGTCAGGAATTTAGAATGGTTAGAAGAACAGGTGGGTGAAGGAGAGGATGACTATTTTCTCTTTGATTGTCCAGGTATGAAGATGAATAATTACTTGAATGAGTGAACAACTATGTAATAATTATATAAACCAGGCTAGGAGGTATATATAACAGATGAGGAGGAGGTTTATAACCCGAGCCCTTAAGGCTGATGGGTATATTCACACAAACCTCTGAACATCAGCAGGTGGTATATCACTTATATACACATATTATTATAATTTAACAATTTTTGATTAGGTGTGTATGTGATATATATATACTTAACCATATCAGATTATTGGTATGGTAGCATAGTGTATACATGTATATGATTACATTTATTCATTTGTCCATTCTTAGAAAAGGTACTAATTCTTAATTAAAAAAATTATATTCTGTAGAAGAAAAAGATGATTAATTTTTAATTACTTTTTCCTGTTGGCTAGTCATTCATGTATTAGTGCTGCCAAATATGTTTATCTATGTCATTATACCTTATGTCACAATATGAACATATTTCATGACACATGATGTACACATGATGTAAGCCCACTATTTACTAGTGCTTATTAGGTTAGCAATTTACCTTACACAAAGATCATGGAGCATTAGCATGGCTTCTTCAATTCATTCTTCAAGAACAGTATTTCAAGTATGAAGTATAGTAGTTAGTATGTCATTTCACCTACTCTACTAATGTCCATATATTTGAGTAACTAAATAACTGCCTTATATAAACTACACACAACTCTTTTTTTGTTAATTGGAATAGAGTTAGGTGATATTATATTATTGTAGAATCGTGATATTTTCTTACATGATATGTCATATTGTTATAGTTACTGAATTATCAGTAGTGATACACTGATAATGGGATTGGTAATCAGTATCGGCCATTATCAGACATTATTTTTAGTATTAGTATCTGCTATTTTGAAAGATGTAACTAATATTGTAAGATTTTATGATAATCATGGTTATTAATATTCATTGAAAGAATCAATATCGTATCGGTATCAGTTATTTGTACATATCTAAAGTAATTATCAGTTTATTGGAATATTGGTAAAATCTCTTATCAGTACATCACTAATTATCAGTATATCATAGCTTATTATCATCACTATCACACAATAATGCATACATAAATATTATGAGAATGGGAATACTTTGTCTTGCACAAGCTTTGTGTGTATAGAAATCGATTTGAAAAGCCCTGAGGTGACAAAAGGCAGTACCAGTACATTGAATATTTTTCGCCAGTCATGATAATATTTGAAAAACATGATAATTTTCACATGATAATTGTATCATGTATTTCTTATTATTGCCCATCCATAAATTGGAACTCTATTATCAGTGACTTTGTGGCTGAAATACTCTCAGAAACAATCTTTCCCTTAAGGCGAAAGATGAGCCTGATGGTCTGTACCTTTTGAACTCTATTTACTAAAAGTTAGTTAAGGAGGAATTATGTCATGGCACATGATAGGAGCACTAGAATATAATAATTAATTAAATATTATTTTTTTCTATTCAGGTATTTATGAGTATATGTTCTTTGTGTTTTGCTTTTACTTTAGCTATATATACTTATGTAGGGCTGTTATGTGGAAGTGGTTATAATTATATATGTAATTATATTATATGCATACGATATGACATGCCTATGAGTGCTATATCAGATTTATAATCACTGATCACGAGGGCCATAGGCCCGAGGGCAAGGTGATTATAACTCTGATATAGCACGAGTAGGTGTGTTATAATTAATATATTTCCTGAAAATCAAAACATTTGTTGATGTCTGTTGCTTCTCCTACCTCTCTGTCTTCGCTTTGGAGAAGGTAAGCATTGTTTTCTTGTAGTCTGTGTCGACGGTAGGTTTTATATCTGACCACAGGGTGCTATATCTGATTTATAAACCTGTGGTTTACTTTGATGTTTCGCCGTATCGGGATATATATATATATATATATATAGTATGATGGTGACATCATTCCTTTGATGTGGTGAGTTCTATATATTGTATATAGACCTTCCAGGTGCACACTATGCAGGAGATAACACCATCATACAATATATTATATATAGTATGCTAACAGGTCCTATATACTGCATATAGGACCCTCATTTTGTGTCCTCGGATGTGATATAACCTTCACAGACTCGAGCTATATCACATCCTCAGACACAAAACTCAGGTCCTATATTTTGTATGTAGGACCTGTTAGTGTATAATATAATTATAATTCTCCTTTTTCAGGACAGATAGAATTATACACACACATACCAGTAATGCGACAAGTTGTTGAACAACTGCAATTGTGGAATTTCCGTCTCTGTGGAGTATTTCTGTTAGATTCACAGTTTCTTATTGATGCTGCAAAGTTTTTTGCTGGTATAATGACTGCTCTATCTACAATGATCACTCTGGAGTTACCACATGTAAATGTTCTTGGGAAGATGGATCTGTTGGATAAAAAGACAAAAAAAGATATTGAAAGGTACTACATATCTAATTATCTATAGTACAACAAAAGTAAAGACTAAGTAATAATGGTGTGTTCACATTAGGTATCTTGATCCTGATACTTTAATTCTACTCAGTGAACTCAAAAATACTACTAACAAGAAATTTCATAAATTAAATAAAGCAATTTGTGGTTTGGTTAGTATGTGTATGTGTGTCTGTGTGTGTTTATGTGTTTGTGTTTGTATAATACTTCCTCAATGGTATGAATATTAGTTAAGTTAATTTACGATTTCAATTAGTTGAGTAATATGAACATAGTGTAATTGCTACAGAAGTGAAGGCTTTGACCCTTAATACAACTTGGACATCGATCATTGAAACTTCACATACACTTGCAATAATTAATACCCTCCAATGCATTTGATAGTCATGCTATATAATGTATTGTGTTAACATATATCTGTGTATTTACTTAATTGTTCTTGTGTATAACAGGTACATGAATTTCGTTTGAGTCAAAATGTTCATTTTTGTAACAATTATACCTGTTCTTATTGATTTACTAATACATCAAACAGTGTTGCCAAGCAATTATCTATTTTACAACAACATGATTATACATCTCTTCTCTTTGTAGTAGGATGTATTTTGGTATGCCCACTCATGTTTTCATGAATAGAAAGCATTAATTCCTTTATCATAACCTAGTAAGGTGTATTTAGGTGTGAACATTCATTATTGCATGAGTAGATAAGAAACAAATTACAGCTTCTTTACATGAGTAGTAACAGGAGCTTATGAGCGCCCATAAGCTAAGGTGTATTTAGGTATGAACATTCATTACTGTATATATGATTTATACTCGTAACCTTCCATTTTACTCTAAATTATAATTTAACCAAACTCTATTCATCTTTCTAACTATAATGTAAAAATCATTCACAAGAGACTGTAATCATGTAATTAAGGTAACCAATACTCTGAAAATAGTCAATTCATTTTCACAGTCAATATCTGAAGTTGTTTAAATGAAGTTTAAATACACCATTGTCATGAATTGTTTGTCTTCTTGCACTGTATTTTTACCTGAGCATTTTATTATTAAAAAAAACAATACAAATATGTAATTGCTGCGAAAATAATGAAAAAAAAATTAAAAATGAAAGAGGATTTAGGGATATCAAAACCGAAAAGCACAGGAACAAGATTTGGGATGGTACCTTAGCAACAAAATTAAATACCACTTCAACATAACTACTTTATCCTACATAAGTATCACTTCTTTGTGTTTTGCCTTTACTCTAGCTATTATACTTATGTAGGGTTGTTATGTGGAAGTGGTGTTTAACGTTGTTACTAAGGTACAATCGTAATCTTGTTCCTGGTTTTGATATCCCTATTATAAACATTTGTCTCTACACAGATTGATGATTACAGTTTAGTGAGTTTTCTACCATTGGATATCAGTGAGGAAGAATCAATAGAGACATTATTAATGTATATTGATAATGCTATTCAGTATGGTGAAGATCTTGATGTCAGAGTACCTAAGGTACGTCCACCATTAATAATCAGGGGTGTCCATACTGAGTATCACTGAAATAAGCTGTCTTTAAGTTTAGTGAATGTTTTATGACTATGCCATTTGTGAGAGAAAATAGATGTGGTGAGTGAAAATAGATGTAGTGAATGAAAACAGAAGTAGTGAGACTGTGAGAGAAAATAAAAGTTGAAAATGATGAAAAATAGCCAAAGTTAAAAAGATGATGTGTCGCACCTCAATGTAAGTTTTAAGTATTTGGATGTAGTAATTGTGCTCCATAATTAGACACATAGACAAACCACAAAGAGACAACTATTTTTTTTAATTGGGTATGGTATATAATTATTCACCATGGGTGTCTGGATACAAGATCGCCATCCATTAAAACTATGATAACGACCTCTGTCTGTCCTTGTATAGTTATTGTGTAATCTGTATAGTAACAGATTTCAAAGTTGTCACCATGGTAAATGTCCTCTGTTAGCATTGGTTATAATTTTCATTTCATCACTTAGTAGCGCAATATACGTTCTGCTGTAGATCCTGCCAACATTGACTAGTCGATGTTATATTTAGTTCATTATATTGCACTGGTGCTTAATGTCTGTCAATTCTAGACTTTTTGTACATGTAGTTTCCATGATGTTGGCCCCATTTATGTAATTAATGATCCTTTTAAAATTATATGTGAATATAGCATCATCATATATTCATTACTAATTTTATTTGGTCAATGTTGTACATTATATGATAGCTTGAGCCAGACGATCCTGATATGATAGAAGTAACTGAAGATAGAGGTTTAGAAGAGGAAGGAATGGAAGAGACTTGACAATACATAGTTTTATAATCATTTTACATGCTGGTAATGTATAGTTAACTATACATGTATTATACATGTATTATACATTATAATTTATACATGCTTACATGTACATACTTCATTGATGACTCAGTGCAACTAAACATCCACATATGGTATCTGATCATTTACATCCACAACACAATGTACATTATTGTTTATTCAGTCCAACAGAAAATGATATATTAGCCTGTGAAATTATTTGGTAGACTTCAGGATCTTGACATATAGGTTTTCCAATCATTCTCGAGTACCACTAATGACATGTAAATATTATGTATTAAAATAATTATAACTATCAAAAATTTTGAGATCACAAAATAATAATGAATTGATATCTGATAACGAGAGACTAATTGATAACTAAATGATTTATACTGTTGGTAATTGTTCTTCTCAGTTTCATTGGAAGCAGAAAGGACAAATAAAGATTAAGTTTTGAAGATTGGTTAAGTGATGATATTTGTATACAGATCTCTTGACTTATATCGGGACATTCGGTGTACAATAGAAACAGCAGCTGAGAGCAAACCTCCATTTTTGTGAACTGTAGAAGAAACAATCAAATTGTGTGTTAAACTATATAATCATAATTATAAGGGCATATCAACAGACTACGAACAATTATAAGGTGGATTAACACTATGGCAGTTAGCATTGCTTACCAGTGTTCTGCCCACACTGGTCGGGAATAACCACCTCTCAGATGAATTAACCACCTCTTAGATAAATTAACCACCTCTCAGATAATACATATATAGGCTACTGAGATAGAATTAAGTATATACTGGATAAACAGCACTAAATGCAATGTAGAATCCAACCACCACTCTAAATACCCTGGGCAGAACACTGGCTTACATCATGCATGTTTACTACAGTATCTTCTATGTCCTAACAGAATCCATATGAGTAACTCTTAAGGATTCTGTTAGGACATACAAAATGTATCTACATTGTACATATTGTGTTCAGGGCTTCAACTTAATTTTAGATATCAATAATCCTATGAAGTTTGTTTGTCCAGTATAACATGTTACTTTTGCTAAAATAAATGTGAAAAGGGACATCCACTCGATTGAAGGTAAGCTACTTGACCTGAGCTCAGAAGATCTTTCTTGAGACCCAAGTAATAAATGAGTCATAACTAATACATACATGTACACATGTATACACAAGCACTATAGCAACTGTTAAATAAATAAAACTCTACTGTTATCTTAATGGAGTTGTGTTCTCATCATTGTAGCCATCCTTATGACTGTTAATATAATTACATGGTAATAGGCTAGAGCTGATCACGATAGATAATTGCCAAATTATTGATAATATTGTGATAATTTACTTAAGTATGCGTACTAGGGATTAGTACTAGGGATAAGGACTAGGATGGGCGATTATGAAAATATGAGTCAATGATTGTTTGTGTGTTTTAATGTACACGTACATGTAAATGTATGGGGTTTCAATTTTTTTAACAAAGTATGGTTTCATAGTAACTATCATTAGATACTGAAAAGGACTGAGGTACAAGTTACTGTAAACATTATCTGAAAACTCAGGGGTAAAGGAGGAATCCCCTCCCTCAATACACCTTACAATTTCATTAACAATATAAATGCACTCGCAGTGCAGAACCCTTGCCACAAGTGTGATTTGGGAAACAAGTACTAACAAGAAAATGACTGCAGACATTTTGACTGTAATAATAATTATTACAATTATTATACTATATGTGTGTGTGTGCATTACAACTTATACTCCAAGTCCTACTAAGAGTACATAATTCCTAGTACATGTATAAGAAGCACAGTCTTAAATTCAAGGAAAACTGTTTTGTGGCTTCAATCACGTACATTGTAGATGAAATGAAATGGGTGGAGCTAGAAATTGACAGTGATGGCAGAAAGCTTAGAGCTAGCTTGAAGTTGTAGCAGCCAATACTTTAACTGTACTTTATTTCAAGCTGTAATTCAACAGCGGTAGGCTTCAAGCAAGATGAATTATGTTTCAGTGAACTCTTTTGCTACCAGACGTTTCTGAAAGTTGTTAAACAGTGACCATGAGTTACAAACATTGTCATAACTTTAAAACAGAAAGGTTTTACCCAAAGCATGTTGTTACTTTTGATCCTTGTATGATTTGAAGTCTGCTGGTAGTATTTTCAAAGTGCTAATGTTCGTAGGTCATTGGAATTTTGCCGACAGACAGACAGACAGAACGATTACAGTAACCCTCCACTTTGCCTATGCGGGCAAGGGTTAACAAGCAAAAATGCAATTGACTTTGATCTTCAGATTATCCTCTATAGCTACATGCACATCAGTGTTCCCCCCAAAGTGCAGTAAATGCTGCACTTATATAGTTTATCATCTTTATTTTCTACTTAATTCTTCATAAAACTTCTTTAAAGCCCAGACAGAAGCCAGAGTGTTTGGTAGTACACCATCATTTTACGTTGACCACACCTACTTTAACGTGATCAACTGCATGCTTTTGCACATGCAGTAAAATGGCGAGGCAAACAACATTGTTTTGTGATGTGATACCTCCACAGAAAAAGAAAAGGTGCCCCAAGTCTGACTCCACAACCATAAGAAAGACTAAAGTATTTAGAGACACTTGGAAAGCCAAGGCGCCTTGGCCTCACCTCAACTCTCACGATGGAGATGAAGTTTGTGAGAGACCTGGTTAGAGTACAAAGTGGATGAAGGTACATGTATGTGCTGTAATTCATAACAGGCGACTATTTCAAGGAGTACCTAGTACATCTAAAAGATCCTGTGGCATTCAAGTATCCTCTACTCAAGCAGAGTCAGACAGCAGAGACAATGATACTTCAGTGAACCTACATGACTACATCAGCGTTTCCTGCAGATATTTATTAAAGCACTCAGTACACCCACACTATTAATTAAATTATCGACCACACCCACAAATGAGATTTGTATGTAAATCATAATTGCAAAAAAGTTATTAATAATCAGTTAATTATGTCTGAGTAGATATAGATGTACATGTAGTTAAGGATTGAGGGTTCCCTGTAAATATTCTGCATTTTCGCACAGCAGCCTAGTCTTTCATACAGCATTGAAAATCGAATTTGTTTATAGGTGGTCCTTCCAAGCTGATGAGTAATAATGATTTCAAGTACTGGTTGGTAAGACAAGAACGATTCTTAGTTTTTATTCTACCCAAAGCGCTAAATCCTCTTTCACAGTCAGCTGTGTGTACTGGGACTACTAGCAAGGCACATGCTCTTGGCCATGGAGCACTATTAGTCCAGCTAGATTTATATGTCTCCACCTGACCTACTATTTTTGGTCTTTTGGCAGTAGGCAGGTTTACTGCTTCTCCAAACAAATTGTATTGTTTAGCCATGTGGTAGCACCTCCTTGAGCTAAGTTCAGCTAACACCTTACCAGCCACGCCCTTGCATAGTTTCGCAAATTTCTAACCAGCTATAAATTCGTGCGAATAGTTTACCAGCAGTTTACTATTTTCATTTCAGCAAGTATAAATGCCAAGCTTTCTGGGAACACACTTTAAAAGTTTTAACGAGGATCAAATCGCTTACAACGAGACTCAACACGTGCTGAATATAAATATAAATATAAATAATCGTGGGTGTGGTTTCCTCTAGACAGTTAAAGCGCGTTGAACAACGCGCATAACGCGCTTTGCGGGAAACGCTGGACTACATGTATCATTTAACAATCATTATAGAATAATTAAAACCATAACAGTTGTTGAATGTTGATAAATTCCTGTTGTACTTTCTTTCTCTCCTCATTTTTGTATAGTTTGGCCCCATTCCCAAGGTTTATTAAAGCATAGCATTGATTGCTGTGATTGGTCATCTCTAGTATTACCAGTGATGTGGAAACTACCAGACATGACAGACATCGCCTGTTATTTTATAAATTTGTCCAATTTTTCAACCACCAATAGGACAAATTGTCTAAACAAACATGTAACCACACCCACAACAGAAAATTACTAAGTTCAATTAATGTATCAGCAACCATTTGCCAGCACCCTGAAACTCCTTTCTCAGTGACTAAAAGACCAAGACTCGTGTATACTTATAGTAATAACGAAGAACAAGAGACTGTGAGAGTAGAGAAACACATTGTGGAGGCTTGGAATACAGAGTTTCCATGCTTAGCGTATGAAGGTGACAAGATGTTTTGTACATCCATAAAATGAAAAAAATGTGCTAACTGGGTAAATAACTTATAGAAGATCAGCCCTAATACACCATAGTGTATCTGCAGAACACAGTCAAGCAATAAAAGTTGAGCAAGTAGTTATAATGCTTCTACAATCTTCTCATCAGCTATAAACACTGCAGTTGTTAATAGTTATATTGTCATTAATTTTGTTGTAATGAATTTCTTTACATTTTAAGTTATAAATTATTTTGTTAACTTTTTCATAAAGAAAAATGTATGTCCGAACAAAAAAAGTGTTGAAAAGAACATTTGTCTGATAATCATTCTAAGGATTTTCACATCACTGAGTATTACCTACATGTATTACATGTACCATAAATTTCTCTGGGGAACACTGATGTACATGTAGGTCAATTCTCTTGATCTAATTAATTTCGAATCTAATCTTAGCCCCTACCAGGGGCAGGGTAATGACAACATGGTCATTATAGCCCCCACAACAAATAAATTCTGCATTAATCCCAGACTGGTGAAGAGGTTCAAGGTACACATACACATGTAAGTGCTTGTTGAAAATTATTACTATAGCCTCACCATTATATTAGTAGAATCGGATGGTGAGAATAACTCTGTTGAATAAAATTATTACTATAGCCTCACCATTATATTAGTAGAATCGGATGGTGAGAATAACTCTGTTGAATATTTCACTATTTTCCTCATCAATTGATTAATATGATGTGAATCTTTAGGCCTCCAAAATAGAGAATGGAAGAGAGGAGAGGTTGAAGAACTTAGAGAGAGAGAGAGAGAGAGAGAGAGAGAGAGGAAAATGAGTATCAAAATTTATCAACATACAATCAACCATGATTATCACACGAAAGTCATTGTACATGTATTTAGTACACAACATGTACCTATTCTGAGAAAGATGCCAATAATCTATTAAGAGTATTCCCATTATAAATTCTAGCATATCAAATTTCCATTCTTCTTCTGACCTGCACAAATAATATAAAAGAGAACACAAAATAACAATTGTACATGTACATGTACATATATTTTATCGAGATCTCTAAGCCAAACTTTTAATATGTCAACTACATATATGGCCAACTAAAATTACATTTGAGCAGACATTCAATAATTACATTTGGGCAGACATTCAATTATTGAATGGTCAATGTTTCTGGCCAAATGTAATTTTAGTTGGCCATATATTACATGTACATGTAGTTGCCATATTAAAAGTTTGGCTTTGAGATAGTTACCTCATGCATAATACATTGTATATGCAGCACAATACATGTAATTACCAGTAAGGGAATCTATCATAATTGAGTATACATGTACATGTAGTAGGCATACATGAAGCATTGTAATGAATATTGACTCTTTACATCATAAGTGCATAATGACACCACCCACACCTAGCATTCTCTGTTGAAGTATTTGGATATTTCTTTATTTTTTACACAAGAAAGTTTACTGATTTTGTTTTAAGGGATTAGTGCAAATTCAAAATTATAAGCAATGAAAGTAAAAAATACACTACATTGTAAGTGTGCATGTTGCCATTGACTATGCACTTGCAAACACTTACCTTGCTGTTTCCTTTGGCAAACAAAAGTATGATTTTCATATCAATGATATTAATCAGCACAGTCTTTAACTGAGTAAAAAGTCTGTGCTGATTAAAATCAGTGATACACTGATTGAATGTTACCGGTATTCTGATAAATGGCTATTGACTTCAGAAGTTCAGATATTACATCTACACGTACCTTCTGGTTTCTGATTCTTTCAATAAAACAAGAGTTATATATAGTACATGTAGTTATTAAAAGCTCATTTTTTTTTAATTATGGGCCTAAAGGGTTAATTAATTAACTCAATTAACACATATTCACTACAGCATAGTGATCCTTGTTCAAACAGCAATTGAATTTAATGGGTGTGATTTATAAATCTGTTAATGAGACGGAAGTGCAAAAATACAAGCAACTTCTGGTTTGTTCATAAGAAAGATACAAATTTATTTTAATACAATAATAAGTAACTGTCTCTCACCATAGTAATGAAATTAGTTCATCACACCCAATAGCTTTCAGTAATAACATGTATTGATCTCTGACTATCATATCTTGATAAGGTGGATGAAGAACTAATAACTGGTGAAAGTATTTGAGCACATTATTGGCTGTCTTAGATGAAACCTGGAAAAGGTTATGTATGATGAAATACATGTTCACGACATTACATTGTACATGTATAATCAATTGGGTGTGGAAATATAGTTATTAACAAGAATAATAAACAAAGATTTTGAAGAGGATTTAGGGATATCAAAACTGAAAAAGCACAGGAACAAGATTGGGATGGTACCTTAGCAACAATATTAAATACCACTTCAACATATAACTACATGTATAATAGACATAAAGAAGCTATGCTTATGTTCATGTAGAGTTGTTAGTACTGTATAAGAGTTGCTTGTGATAAATTTTGTAAAACCTACATGTAACATACACATGTACAATGTACAGGTGTGTATTTGTCTACAAATACTTTCAGCTTTTGCTATTGACTACATAGCTATACCCACCATGTGGTAAATTATGTAGTACTTAGGGCATTTAAAGCGAATTAGTTTGGCATGTGGCAGGATACCAGAGAACTTAAATACAACTAATAGACACACTATGGCTGTCATTCACTCCGAATAAATATTCACAATTGTAAAATTTGTAAAACAAAATGTTTACATGAAAGGAACAAAATTTGCACCAAACAAGAACAACCCTGCATATGGTATTCAATCAAAAACACTGTACTGGTATATGTTACATAGGAAACTGTAGAGTGCAGTAGCAGCTTAACCTAAGGTAGGGATTTGCATATATACATGTACATGTATGTACTCACTTAGGTTGGGAAAAAAGGTTTGAACCTTCGTTCATTGCTTGTTCAATCGAAGCTAAATTTCTCCCTTCGAAGCTTCGTTACACGCCTACTTTAATGTTTGCACATGAGCACTTCTACAATCTAAACATGTGGTCAATAATATGGGCACGTTCCAGAAGTTGAGGCCATGTTGCTGGCTGCTTTTGTCTTATTTCTAAGTCCAATGATGCTAAATCTGAGTAGAAAGAGCGACAGGAACAAGAACGGTGATCGGTACAAAGCAATAATCTACATTTGGAGGCTTTCTATAGTACAATCAAGGTAAGGGCAACATTGATAAAAACACATGCAAACGATCAAAGCTTTGTTCGTTTTTGCTAATGAAGCTTTGAAGGCTATTTTCCAACCTTCGTCCCAGCCCTAGTACACACAATACACGTATTAATGATATTATACACATGTACATACATCCTTATTTTGTAGCAGTGTAGTCCACAGCTGATGTAGAGATTGAAAAGATGGCATCTTAAAAAGAGAAGTAATCAGTCTTAAATATTCAGTTGCTGTTGAAAGACACTGAGATGTTGATGCCAGATACATAGTAAGATGATTCTCTACTGTACTAATTTGTAGTTCTGTGAACAGTTCAATACGTTTCGGTGTCTAAATAAAATAATGATATTGAAAGCAGAAAGCACTGAAGGATATATACATGTACATGTATGATAATGAAATATAAAAGTATCATGTTGATGTGTACATGAAAGGGTGTGGAAACAATGACCCGACTACCAGACATTTTGACCTATTTTCACCACTCTTGTCCTGCTCCCCATATACTTTGTATACAGTTTAGTTTCAATTTACCGGACATTCACTAGATTTATCGGACAATGTCCTGTATGACTGGCTGTTTCCACACCACTGTGTACATGTACATGTGGTCTAATTTCCCCAAAATAATTTTGATCAAATGCTCACACTCACTATTTTGTACAGGAAGCTGAACAGAAGTGGTATGCAAGAACAAATAACACTGTCATTTGCATCAATGTTGCAACAACCATGTACCTATATGAAATGTTCTTTCAACCAATCAGCTTGCATGAGACATGTGATCTTGTGTCTATTCCAAGCTGATTGGTTGAAAAAAAAAAGGCACACTCACTTCCGCTTCTATAAGACTAATTTGGAGACATGTACATGTATGTGTTTAGAATGTGTTGAAACTACATGTACATGTAAAATGTAAATGCATTATACAGTCATTTTCTAAACATGAAAAGACAGGCAAACAGACAGATGGAATCAATCACTTAACCTTAGCATATACATGTACATATGGGACATTAGGACCTCACAGTACTAGTACATATACCTGTACCCACAAATGTGTACATGTACATAATTAATAATTATTATGTACATCATGTACATGTAATCATGAATTTCATAAGCCATTGTGGCTGCTGGTTTGTTTGTTGTGTGTGTTTGTTAATTGCTTCTACGCCTATTGCTAGCATGCTAGGCACATGAACTTTCATGTACTAGGGTAGTTGAAATACATGTAGGTGGAGCTAGAAAGTAACTTTCTTGGCAAGAATGCTTGGAGTTAGTGCTCGAGGTTGTAGCCAGGTCTACATGTACCTCAATTGTGTTTGATTTGTGCAGTGCTTTGCTAGTGATAGTCATGATACAGTAGTAGTTACATGTATGTTTAGATGTGTGTAGTTGTCCCCAGCAGTCTTCTCAAGTCTGGAAACAGTAATCGTGAGTGATATAAATTGTCATAACTTTATAACCGAAGGTTTTAGCAAAAGCATCTTTTTATTTTTGATCCTTATATAATTTGAAGTCTCCCAGTTTCCCAGAAATTTGCGAACAGACACACACCATATCCTTCTGCCTATGCTTCGCTGCGAGGGTAAAAAAGAGACCATTGCTGTGTAGACTAAGGTACATTATGAGGTTTCATATCTGTAGCTATCATAGATTCATCAAATAAGCTACCTCTAGCTAAAAGAAACAGGTAGAATTGCTGTGAAATGGAGAGTGCTATCAACACAAGATCAGTTCTATCTTTAGAGGTCAGTAAGACTAACCAAGAACTTCTGTAAGTGGAGTTTTTTTAAAGTGAAAAATAAAGTTTCAAAAGTTGTCGCTCATGAATATGCTAATTACTTAAGCACCACCTTAATGAACAAACATTCACCTCATTAAATATGCATGTTTGCAAAGTTCCCTAAATTAGGAGCTATGAGTTTCTTTGCTATCCACCAGTTATAAACAGTTTGCTACATCAATCGCTGGTTAGCCAATCAATAAATATGCACGTTTTAAATGGTCACTTAAACTTTCATACTTGGATTATTTTTTTTTGTTTGAAAAGCTTTAAAGTTGCATTCTACACAGTCTAAAGGCTGAACATTTTGCAGGAAAGAAAGGATTTGCTTATGCCTTGTAAAATACATGCATAAAACCAGGGTTTTAAACCGAATTTTTGCTTTGGGGGGAAGATGATAGAGCAAGACAGTGGGTGGGGCTGCGTAAGATAGCCCAAGGGGTGACTGGGTGTCTCTATCTTAAGGTCCCCTAATCAATAAATGACTGAGCATGTGTAATCTAAAAAATTCTTAGCGCTATGCTTAGACCTCTGCCACTCACATTTTGTTAGCAGCTTAGAATGCTACATCAGCATGTACAATCAACACTACAATAAGTGTTAATTGGTTGGAGCTGCACTTTCATGTATTCCTAAATGGCAAAATTTGGTGGGATATGCCAGGGTATCCTTCCCCTCTAGCACAACATACAGTATATACACATGTATTATGTATACTACAGGTACATGCAAGTAATCACTTAGTGATTCAGCATCTTTCAACTGTCAACAAGCAACATGTACATGTAAGTAATCACTTAGTGATTCAGCATCTTTCAACTGTCAACAAGCAACATGTACATGTAAGTAATCACTTAGTGATTCAGCATCTTTCAACTGTCAACAAGCAACATGTACATGTAATAGACCTGTGTAACAATTGAAACATACATGTACAGTATACATGTATCTGCTTTGCGAATAAGATAATTAAAATTTTATTATCAATAACTACTGCACATGCACATCACACAACCAACAGGTTACTTCCTAAGCATCATGGAAGAGTCTGGTTCAATTGTGTGTGTAGTGCATATGCTTCTCCCCTTAGAGAAAGCTAAAAGTGGTTCCAGAAAATGTCAACAGTTTGCTCTTCCATAAACCTTGACTAGATTAAACTTATTTTAACATTTACAGTACTTATTATTATGGCCCATAGGGCCATCCCTATAATTGCTTTCCACGGGGTTTAATGTATATATATTTATATGTTTGTGTCACTTGCACGACTATGCGTTGTATACCTAGTTAAGGAAGTTACGTCATTCTGGGGGCTCGGTCAATTAATGGGCGTGGTGCGTAAAAGAACGAGTGCGTGCTCAAGCTCTACAGACCAGCAGAAAGAAACTGTGTAGCTTACGTAGAAACTGGAACTAATAGCTAGCTATTCTACCTGCATGGTCCTTTAAAAGGTAAACAGAGTAGATAATCAAAATAATAACTATAATAGGCTGATGTGTTTCAGGCATGATAAAGTCAGCCATGATTTCTGAATGCTGAACACCACAAAGCAGTCATAGGGATACTTTTTTCTCTATCTATCTTGTTTATCGTCATACTTATCACATTATTTTTCTTACATGTTGATTGTGTTATTGATTCATTATGAATATACTACAATCTATGAGATAATACCACTTATCTACATCTCATTATCACACAGGCCTACTATAACTATGTAGAAGATACATGTATATTACAAAAACATATACATGCACAAAATGTACCTGATAGTGTTTCATGGAGAGGCCTCCTCTTCTATGTATTAACATCACAAGATCTTGCATGTAAGGAGGAACAGTCTCATCACTCTCTTCTTGATTATCAACTTCCATTGATATCTGGCTACAAGTGTCCTCAAATGAAGGATTTGTGGGTGATACACATGGAAGAGAAATTGATAGAGGCTCTGCTGAACCCAAAGTAGGAAGAGAAGGTGAAAATGGTGGCGGAGAGTCACCTACTTTTAGCCCTTGAAGTTCTTTACTGAGTGGAGTTATGCAAAGTTTGGAACAGCAATTGGTGGATGAAGTGAAGTTCATAAAATCTACAACGTTGATCTTGCTATCAACCTCCATCTTTTCAATACCTTTCTTTTGTGTTTTGTGTTCTTTGTTAGGTGATATGAACAGCACAGGTGGTAGATCTGTATCATCACTACCACTACTATCACCTACTGGACTAGGATCTTTTAACCATGAAGGGAGTTTGGAAGAATCTAGTGAAATGTTATCTTCAATCATCACATCACGAGAGCCAAAACTAAACATAGTTTTTACACCTTTAGAAATGGGGTCTTTGTTGTCAATTTTGGAATCTTTATCATATAGTTTCATAGGGGAAGGAGAGACTTGAGTGATGCAACACCTTTTTGACTTTGATAACAGATCTTCATCATCTGATTCAGGTGAAGATGAAATAACAATACAAGAGTCTGGAGTAGATTCAATTAATATCGGAGATGAATTATTGTTAATCAGTGAACAATTAAAGTTAGTCTTTTTTGGAGATGGCATGTTAGGTGAAGAATGTGGGATTACAATAGAGGAATAGATAACTTGAGCAGATTTGTGATCTCTTGAGGTATTCATAATGTTGCGACGCTTCTTCAAACTTTTTCTTGAGAATACTTTCGAATCACAATCAAATACTTCTCTTTTCATTGGCATTATAAGACTATTCTCCTTACCACTTTCACTAACACTTTTGGGTTTTAAGAACCTCTGAAAATATTTAGTAATTGGAGGCGAATTGCCCTGAACACTCTTGCCTAGCATTAGATTCCTAGAGGAGTATGCAAAATCAATACTCACACACAAACAGACAGACACTTCACAATACCTTTCTAACTTCGTCTAAACAATAATTTATGCTTCAAAGAACTCTTCGCGCTTTCATGATCACGTGCTCTCAAGACCACGTGGCAGCAATATGGGGCAAACCTGAGCGAGCCCCACACTAGCGTTGATGTAATCAAAGATTATAGAACAATCTTTGATGTAATTGGTTGGTCATGCTGGAAGTTTCCCTTTTTTTTTTTTTACGCCAAAACAAAGAAAGTTGGTCATGCATCCAACCTACTGTCTTTACTCAGCATTCTTATCCCACCCCGTCATTCTCACAATAAATGTCTTTTTATTTCTCTAATAATATAAACCCTCCCCCCTTAGTAATATAAAATTATCATTAGGGTGGTGGCCTAGTGTAGGGGTGCGGCAAAAACAATGGGGTTCAAGAAATTGTTTCTTCTTTTCTCATGGTTCATAAAACTGGAATTCTGGATACTTAGAAATTGTCTGATGAGAGTACGTGTGCGTTTATTTGGGGAACCAGAATTTAAAAGTCCTAAATTTCGAGGAAAGATTGTTCTTGTTACTGGAGCAGGCCAAGGCTTAGGAAAACAAATTGCATTACAGGTTATATATTATATATATATGTATATAATAAATTATATATATTAGTTTTATCAGAAAATTTATATATAATATATATATATATATATAAATATACAGTATTTCATGTAGCCAGACCCAACCTATTACAAAGGACTGTACTGGCAAACTGGCAATTGAATTCATAACTGTAGTAATGATATTCATACAGCTGGCAGACTGTAATTGGAAGGTGTAGTTATGAATATACTCACGCTCCAGCTAAACTCAAACAAATCCTATTACTGAGTGATAAAATTATAGGTCACGTGTGATGGGTATGGCTATGTTGATTGATTGCAATTATGACAAGACGAAAATAAAAGAACGAAAATTTATTCTAAAGCATGTATACAAAATTATCACCTACGAAAACAACCCACTATACGTATTTTGATTATGAATATTATTAGTCGTTTGTCACGCACTAAAATAACCAAAAATTTGACTTGACGAACACTAGTACAGTGGGTTGACCAGACCCTTCCTTCATAATAGGTTAAGTCTGGCTATGCGAGACTAGTATTTCTGCATGTTATCAACAATGTTGTAATTGTAATTTGTAATTGTAAATAACATTTAGAATTGTGATTAGTCTCGTTTCCAGACTCACCAAAGGAAAAGGAATCAGGTCTGGTAAATAATTTTACACTTTTTGTCCCCAGTATGAAGGAATGTGCTGATGGTATTAGTATGCAATTACCATGTGTGTGAAATTATTAATATAGTTTTTTTAAATGGTGGATACGGAACCAGTACGTGTTAATGGCAACAGAAGGTTAGCATTATAAATAGTGACCCCACAACGACAGTAGAAGCCCTTGGAAATAAAACTGCTTCACCTTTGTTCAGATTTAAACCCTAACGACAAAAGACCCTATGGTTTTGCCAAATTTATGCACCTATGGTTCGGCGAATATCTGCTAAAATACGGAAATATTCACGATGCTAACCTCTATTGCTGATGGCTTGTGAACCAGTAGTTTTATTTGCTTACAGTATGGATATACAACAATAGAGTAGCAATCTACAACATGAGTGAGAAGTAACTTAAGTCCATAACTTTTCTTGAAATGTTCAAGAGTCTGGCAATCTTCTTGCAGAACGTTAGTCTTGTGTTAGATTAAACAATGAGTTATATTCTACTTTTCTGTTACAAGTGACTACTCTATCTCTTTAGACTTTTCAACAGTGAATGAACAAGTACAACTGCAAGTATTAGAGCCACAGACTCCATAGCTTCTTGTTTTCCATTTTCCACAGGTTATTTAATGATAATTATATATATATATATATATATATATATTTGTGTGTGTGTGTGTGATGATGAAGCCACCCTTCAAAGCCTCCGACAGCACCATGGTTTGATACATGCACTGTGCAGTTTGTCACTTCATTAAGCTGTATAAACACTGATATATATATGTATAGGTTATGTAGACTGCTAGACTAAGGGCAGCAGGCAAGGTGATAAGCGCAAGTGGGCATGACATAACCTATATATTTCATGACTTCAAAGTCAAGTTTATATAGCTTAATGAAGCCACAAACCACACAGTGCACATATCAAACCATGGTGAACTTACCAATTTATAGCACTGTCAGAAGCTTTGAAGGGTGGCTTCATCGTGACATATATATATATATCCCGATACCACGAAACATCAAAGTAAACCACAGGTTTATAAATGAAATATAGCACCCTGTGGTCAGATATAAAACCTGCCGTCGAAACAGACTACAAGAAAACAACGCTTACCTTTTCCAAAGTGCAGACAACATGGTAAGAGAAACAACATACATTAACAAAGGTCTTGTCTTTCGGGAAATATATTAATTATAACACGCCTACTTGTGCTATATCAGAGTTATAATCACCTCGCCCTCGGGCCTACGGCCCTTGTGCTCAGTGATTATAAATTTGATATAGCACTCGTAGGGTGTTATAACCTATACATATATATATATACAATATTCACAGTTTGCAAGTAATTGTATACCAACACAACAGCCAGGGCACATTCCTTACTGGGAAAGCAAAGTGAAGGATAAGTGAATTTAATGGTTGACTTGTTTGTTGTGGTATGACTGGGTGATTGAAAATTAAGTTTTACGATTATTGCCTAAGGTGGCTTGAGATTAATGCAACTACTCATCGATACTGTCTATGATGGCGAAGATAGGCTGATTTTTTTTAAGATGACAATTCTGACCCTTGTTTTTAAGCATACAGCTCAGGTTTAGTGTTTTAGTATTATAAGTTTATAACCTTTTTTCCAAGATTCATCAATTCCTTAAAATGACAATATTTTACAGAGAAAATAGTATCTATAATATGATTGTTTTATGGTGATCTAACTGGAGGATGCCTCTCCCCCTTTAAAATATTTCTAGATAAACCTGGATAACGATGAAAAAAAAATGCAGTCATGGGGACCTTTTAATCCATAAAAGTAGCACCTATACAATTTGATAGTCTCTTACTTTGCTTTAAAGAAAACATTATTTAAGTTGTTGTTGTCAACACATGATTTCAGTTTCTCTAACTGCGTTAAAATTCACTGAGGTTCAAAATGTGATGTAATGTAGTAGTATTTTAACTCAGTCATATTCCTGCAGTTTTAAACAATGACTCGTGGTATGACTGTTATGGGATATCTCACATCTTTAATTAGAGCTATTCATTGTGTGTGGTGTTGTGTACTAAAATTATGTACTACTAATTATTATTTGGCATAATGAAAATAGTTTTGCTCCCTTTGCAGTTTTCTAGACAAGGTGCAATTTTGGCTCTATGGGATATTAATGACACTTTATTAAGACAGACTGAAAGTGAAATTAAGGATGATGGCGGGGATGTCTATGCTTACCAAGTGGACTGCTCTAATAAGAGAGAAGTGGATAGTGCAGCTAGACAATTGATAAAGGATACTAAAGGAAACGTCTCTGTGTTAGTAAATAATGCTGCTAAGCTTGTAGCAAAAGGATTCATGGAACTGACTGAAGAGGATATAAAATCTACAGTTAATGTCAACATATTAGGATATTGTTGGGTAAGAAAATAATAGTATGACTTAGTATCTACTGTCTACTTATCTCTTTAGCTCCTAAACAATGTTCTCTTTAAGTATGTTTTGAGTTATAGGCATTCTTTATAGTGGTATGCAATACATCATTGGACACTATCTGGTACTACCTAATGTGTGTATATACATAGTAATTAGTCACTCCTCACTCTACTTGGAGTAATATTCCCTGGATGAAAATGCTCCTATACACATGTAATCAGTGCTTTTTAGTGATTATAAGTTTCACTGCACCCTCAAAACTGCATAATTATTTAGTTTTCATTTGTAATGAATAGGAGACACACACCTTTTTTGCTTTGTGCATGTGATCTCATTGGTCCTACCTTCTTTCCAGATTGAAAAAAATGAATGCAAAAAAATGAATGCCCCCGCAGTGTGGAACCCTCGCCACAAGTGTGATTGGAAAACAAACATACATTCCCAGTTATTCTTGATAGAAACAATTGCAGACAATGCTAGATTAATTATATATTATATATGTGTAATATATATCATGGTTCATGGTTCATGGTGTTATGTAAATCCACCAATGAGGAAGTTTTGAAAATATATCATGTGAAGGCTGACAGCTCGAGGGTGATATCTTTCAAAACTTCCAACCAAATTGGCATGTTTATATATAGAATGTAGATCAATGAACAATGAATAATGTTGATTCATACCTGTTAGATTTCAGTCCACCATTTTGAAAGGCACACTTGCACATTGGCTCCAGGTTTATAAGTTATAACATACCCATGAGTGCTATATCAGCGATATTTTATGTTTAAGTTGTAGCTAAGTATCAATTTGTCACTAGATGTACATGTATGTTTGTATAAATGACTTGATCTAGATTCTTTGTCAAAAATACCAACATATTAACCTTGAGAGGACCTCACTGTGTATCACAATAATTAGTAATAATTATTAATAATTAATAATTATTAATAAACTGAATACACTGCAACATCGTATTGATTAATAATGAAAATTCTGAAATACTGTCCACCCTTATAGGTATGTATACCTATCTTAAACTCTTCTGCTTTATGGTCAACGTCATTATCGGCTTCTGGTTTGAATCACATGCATGAACTACATTGTGTAAAATAGGTGGAGTATGCCAGAAAGTTTAGTGTCCATGTTCCTGTATTGTACCTGATTTCATGCAGTGTTTTACCACCAATAGACACTAATTCCCCATAACTTTATAATCAAATAGAACCTTTTGATATTACTCATAATTGTATAATTTGAAGTCTGCTGGTAGCTTGTTCTAAATTTCAATGTATCCAGAAATGTGGTAAAAAACGAACAGACTAAAAGATTACAGTAACCCAAGCTGCCTATGTGGTTTAATTAACAAGATAATTATGCTTTTTGATCCTTTTGATATTGAGAAGATTGTTTCTAATGTTCCTAAAATCCGATACAGTAGTAGTTTAGTGTAGTGATGTATTGATAATAGGATCATTAATCAGTATCGATTATTATCGGCCATTATGTTTAGTATCGGTTATCTGAACGATGTGTTCCAATGATGTCATTTCTTGTGATTATAGCATCATTAATTGCTTTTATGATACTTGTAATTATTGAGAAAATGCTCATTATCATTGGAAGAATCAGAAACCAGAAGGTAGACAGAATATCAGATTGGTATCAGTTATCAGAATATCGGTAAAATCTCTTTTTGGTGCATCACTACTGATTCACTAGTGATAAAATCATTGCACAGTGGGGAAACTTTCTGTATCTTGCATATAGAGAACTACTATGGATATATGCTTTTAAAACATGTATTTGAATATGCATGCTGTCCATGTTGTGACTATATATTTGTTTTGGAGCATGATTTTTAAATTAATCTTGAGGCCCCAATAGGCTCAATGCATCTATAAAATGTGTTACAAAGCTACTGTGCTAATAACCAACTTCTTTTCTGTAATTTCTTTGACGTTTTCCTTTTTCAGAAGTATTGCTTTCTTTTTGATAGTCTATAGATTGTAGCTCAAGCACACATTCTTTATGTATTGCACTGATCGAGCTCCTGGAATGATACAACTTCCTTAAACTAATTTTGTAATGTGTATGTGACACATGTATATACATAATTATTATTATTATGATTATATAATATAATATTATTATAATACATAATTATTATTATTATGATTATATAATATAATATTATTATAATACATAATTATATAATTGAATTTGTGGAAACCAATTATAGGGATGAGTCATAAAAATGCATTTTGAATTCCTCATTATGTAAACTTTGTGCGTAACGTATAATTGTATATACAACTATATACGCTTGTTTGATCTTTAAACAGTTGTAATTTAGACATGTTATATACACAAAGCCAGCATGGCATTTAAATGGAACAGTAGTTCATTATAATTGCTCTCCCACTTTAGCTACCATGTATCATTTTATTCCCTGATGAAGACACCTGGATAGGTGTTGAAACGTTTGCTATATCTATTCTTTTTCATTAAAGAATTATTTCAAAATTGGCTAGTGAATACTCCAATATAATACTGATGATATATCATTCACTCTTTTAAAACTATAACAAACATTTACAAATGAATTTTTTTCTGAGTTAATAAGCCAAACTGATTTGTAGTAGGTCACTGCTTTTACAAAAGGGCCAAATAGTGAGCATTTGAAGGTATAAGTATTTGATCATAATTATTCCTGGCTTTTCCTTCACAAGTGATGATAAATATGTACATAAATGTGTAATTTTAGCCCTAAACACATTTTATGTTATGTGTCTTATAGATCAAGCACAGTTTGACATGTATATTTTACTTTCTCTCTCTCAGACCACGAAGGCTTTTTTGGATATCATGAAAGATGATCCAAGTCATGGGCATATAGTTAATATTTGTTCTGATGCAGCATATTCTGCTTTTCCCAATGCCTCCATCTATTGTGCTTCAAAAGCTGCTGTCTTCAATCTGACATATGGACTAAATATGGAGTTTCTCTTATCACAACGAAAGGACGTTTCTTTTACTTGTGTTTGTCCTGGAAGGATAGACAGCACAGGAATGGGAGCGATTGAGTTGTTTCCATGGCCTAATACTCTAGGTTTATCACCAAAATATGTTGCGGAACAAGTAATTCATGCTGTGTGTAATAAAATCTTTTTCCTTGATATTCCAAATGGCAGAATGGAAGCAATATTACGATTGTGAGTGGATAAAGAATACATATCATAATTATATATGTTTTGTCACTCATTCACATGTATACAAGACTTAGTCAAACAAGTGGCAATAGACTGATCACACAGTTTTAATGTTAGCATTTATAAGTCCAAGAATTTTAACATCTGACTGATATATACATGTAGGTTTCAGATAATTATCCCATGACCTCAATCCAATGGTTGCTATTGTAATGTAGCCACTTATAATTCTACCTTCATTAATCAGAGTTAATTTTGAATGTACTTATGTACTTTCTGTTACTCGACTAGCTGTATTGTACTACAAACAAGATATATGGAGAACAAGATATATAGAGAAAAAGTATCCCTATGATTGTTTGTGGTGTCATCATTCAGTAATTATGGCTGACGCTCTCATGCCTGAAACACAACATTCGTTATTATTTTGATTATCTAAGATTATCTTTAAGAATATATTGCACCTAGAACAGCTAGTAGTTCCAGTTTCTTCGTAAAACTACAAGCAATCATAAGGATAGCCATAAAAACTTGAGCACTCAAATCAGACACAGAGTAATAGTAATAGATAAAAGTGACAGTAATAGTAATTACATATTTCAAGGTAATAGTAATAGTAATTAATAGTAATAGGTACATGTAATTAAAAACTGAGGTAATAGTATTAGTAATAGTAAAATAAGTAATAGTATTAGTAATAGTAATGTACAATCTCAATGTCGAGGTAATAGTAATTGTAATTGGCCTTACGTAGTATGTAATAGTTATAACACACTTTACTGTGATTACGTGTTTTAATGTAGCACGAGGGTGGGTCGATAGAGGTTGAGTTTATATAATGCACGAACCAAAGGCGAGTGTGTTATGTAAATGAGATCTTTATTGACTGCCCAAGTGCTGCATTGAAACACACATTACACTGTCAAGTGTGTTGTAAGTGATTTATTGATGATCTGGTGAACTACCATTGTTGTTGGAGCAGCTTCGTTATTAGAGGTCAGTAAGGTGAGCAAAGCATTTAACGTCCATGAGTTCCTCATAAACAGAATCAGTAAGTCTGCACCTTTCTGGCCCAAAAAAAATCCCTCCAATCCTAAAAAGTGTAATATATTTCATCAGAAGCCCATAATGACGAAAGTGTAAGAGTACTCTTACGCTTTCTGGTCAACGTCATTATGGGCTCCTGATTTCATTGACTTAGGAGGTAATAATAATTATATATATACTGACTTTTAAGGTAATATTACTTAATTGACCACATGTCTGATCCTAATACCATCCCTCTATTCAATTCCTGCTGTATAAAAATTACTATTTGACCTTGTTTGAAACTACATGAAGTGTCTATATAATTATTATACTATGCTATGGAAAATTATGATAATTATTTCTCCATAATTATAGTTTACTACCACAACATCTAAATGATGAGCTCTTCCTATTGAGGCATCACGACCAGTTAGTAAAGTAAGAGACAAAAATACCAAGAACTTAATAATTATGCTTCTTATCAAATACTCATATAACTACACACATACATACACATGATTATTTAGTTTTATTCAATACTCTTTGTAATGCTTTTTGGATTTTGATATTCATACATGTTTAATTTAAATTAAGAAATGTTTTTTTAATTACAATTATAATTAATTTTGTATTACAAGTGTATCACAAGATATCAAAACAGACTCATTATGCACAGAACAAAACCAACGAGCAAATCTTGTATTTGTGTACACGATTTTAAACAGTTTCCCTGACTCCACATTTAATTTTAATTATAGTATTATGGAGGTGTGCCCCTAGTATTTCCTCAAGCAAAGAAATTGTAGCTGTTCCATGGAGAATGGTAACTAATGCACTACTCTTGTTAGCTACCCTACTGGGATCTAGTGCTCAGTTGTTTAGCGGCAGCGGATCTGGATCTGGATCTGGATTTGATCTAGGTAAGTAGATATCATGTAGATGCATACTAAGTCATATCAGTATAAAAAAAGACTGTTGCATACCATTCACCAAAGGAATAACTTTGTAGCATGGCTCGCAGTCACTATTCAGTCTCCTAATCTACTGTTTTAAGCACAGTGTATTTCACAGATTCTAGCTGTATATATATATATATATATATATATATATATAACATATACATATACATGTACACTCTAACATTTAGGTTGGATATTTAATTGAGTATGATGTAAGATTTGTTACAATCTCTGATAAATATCTTCACTGTGTCAATGTCATGGCTGCAACTTATGATAATACACAGGTTCATTTAGAGTGTGAGAGGAATGTAGTATTACTCCACAACTGTTTTGGTATACAAATTTTGTAATATTCTCTAATAGTTCCCATAATAGCAGCCCAGCAGTTTTAAGAAATGTACTCAAAATGCAGAATTCTGAAGGTTGAATAAAAAGTATCAATTTGAATGCAGCCCATGTTAATCAGTACAAAGCACGAGAGCGCAGTCAATTATCATAAAGGCTTTCTAACTCTTACTATGCTTAATGATGTCAAGAATCTCTGCTATATGACCAGAATAGAGGAAGTATTGTGCAACCATGAAGTCATGTTTTGTAAAAACATCAAGAGTTTTTAAAGACTTTTCTGTTGTTGTCTCTTCGCATGCTGATTTTGTAAGTTAAGCATTTAAAATTATTATAACTAGCCAGACAAATCACTTTAATATTCCACTAAATGCTATACCTATAATAGTTATGAGGAATTCAGAAATGTGTACCAGTACATATCCGTACAAATTTAAAATCCCTGATTACATTCTGAACTATCAAACTCCACAAATACTTAGTATACTAGAAGAATGTATCCCTATGATTGCTTTGCGGTGTCCAGCATTCAATAATGGCTGGTTTTCTAATGACTGAAACCAACAGCCTATTATAGTTATTATTCTGATTATCTACTCTTCTTAGAATCATGTACAGTTTTATCAAGTTTCAGATATACCACCTATTCATTCCAGTATCTAGTAAGCTACAAGCAGCTTTCTTCATGGTGGTCTGTAGAGCTGGAGTAGATATAAAATGCCAGACTAGAGCTTGAGCATGTGTTCTATTGTGTGCATGCACATTAATTGTCCAAACCCCCAAGAATGATACACTTTCCTTAACTAAGTGTACAACACATACACATATGTGACACACACATACATATAAATACATGTATATCAAACCCCGTGGAAAGCAATCATAGGGATGGCCCTGCGAGCCATAAAAAATGAGCATCATAAACAAGTGATATCCTTGTTTTGTGGTCATTGTTAATATGGTTTCTGTATACAATGTTATTAATTAATTAATAGGCACTTATGATGCTATAAGGAAAAGCTCATAATTGTAGTATATAGCATATCCTCCTTGTTTCTCTATTACATTCAATTCCTTTGAGGGACTATTTATGTCTAAAGATAATTCAGGTGATCGATCAAATGTGTATAAATTCTGGGGATTCCCCTTTGAATGAATTTATAAACTTTCTATATTACTTTAGTTTCATAATCAAAACTTTTATTCAATGTACAACACTTTATATAAGAACTGTAATTTCATTGATAATTGCTATAACTGAAAACATGGACTTGTGACTTGTGTGTATATACAGACATATTTATATGAACACTCTTTTTTTTCTATGCTGAATGTAGCTTTTGTATGAAGTATTCCATTCTTAATCACACTGCATTCCTCCATTTTAGATGTACTTCCCATGATAATTCAACAACCTGATGATAGTACAAGTCCAGTAGGTGATAATGTGGTATTTTCATGTGTTGCGTCAGGCCAAACTAATCCCACCATTCAGTGGTTTAAAGATGGAGTGATATTAGATGTAGGCAACAGATTAATGATTACAGAGATGATTCAAATTGATGATTCTATTAGAAGTGATTTGTCTATTATTGATTTGATACTCGATGATGATGGGAATTACTTGTGTATTGCTACAAGTAATGGAGAGTCTGACATTTCTAGGAATGCTATTCTAAGTGTTCTGTGTAAGTTTAAGTGTTTAATCACATTTTATCAAGTCTGGTTGATATTGTGATGTAGATATCATTAGTATACCTACATAGTATAAAACAAACATCCATATATATTTACATAAATATTTATATACATCTAATTAGTACTTACATGCATACATACACATACATGTATACGTATATACAATATCATAGGCACATACGTAATGCATGCATGTATATACATAATTATATGTAATATGTTTATGTAAGCATGGTGGAATGTGTATGTAATGTTGATGTAATGCTTTGCTAATTTCACCTCACATGAATAAAGCTGAAAGAGTAAAGTGAAAGAATGCTGGTAGTTACCAAGGCCACTGACTTTAGCCACCAGTGCTCTTACCACTGAGCTACAACAACCAGACAACTATCAACACTCCACAATCCTCTATATACTGCATGAGTGGTACTGAATGCTTCAGTCTTGCACCAGGCAGCCACTATGTTGATGTAATTTATAATTTAGCCAGTTAATTTGCAAATGTTGGTGTTAGTTGCCAGAATATGCTGTAAATATTTACAATAAAAAAATTGTTTTTTTATGTATTTATATATATTGCATACACACACACACACACACACACACACACACACACACACACACACACACACACACACACACACACACACACACACACACACACACACACACACTCACACACATGTATATACAAACTCACACACACAAATACACACAGATCCTCCAAGTGTCACAGTTACACCAGACGACCCAGTAGTAAATCAGTCAGACAATGCAGTACTAACATGTACAGCATTTGGTATTCCAGTCCCTTCCTTGTCATGGAGTAGCAGTGAAAATTCTGGAACGATACTGATGAACATACCTGGAGAATTGGAAATCATTGAAAGCACTATGATTAATAGTGAAGGACAGACAATAGCAGTTTCTATACTAACTATCTTTTCTGTACAAAAATCATTTGAAAGTGTCACATTAAACTGTGAAGGAAATAATTCAGTTGTAAATCTCATCAACAGTAACATCAGTGTTAGTCTGTTCATTACTGTACAAGGTTAGATTTTTAATTGGTATCTCTGTGTGAGTATATAAGGGTTGATTACAATTGACCACTAGACATATACATGTACACTTATTAAACCACTATATATATATGTATACCTTTGAATACTTGGAGAGTAACTATTGGATATAGTAAATTGTATACTAACGAATGTAACAATAATTGGATTTGTGTATGTAGCGATTAATATGGATTTAAGAGTAAAATTATGGATTAGCTGTAACTTGGGCTATAATCATGTGAATGTCTACATTTGAGGTTTAATTATGTGCCAGGTATATTGTAAGTAGGTCAAAATATTGTCAGTCTGCTGCTAATTCCATATCACTGTAGGCCTGTAGGTTCACATCAATCAATAGATATTTTGGTCAAATTAAAATATTTAATTTGCTGTGTTCTCATTCATTGAAACAGTATTGAGCTTCCACACTTAGCACAAGAGGGCACACATCACAGCTTCATTGTCATAATATCTCCCAAACATTTGAGCCCCTCTTTTTAAAAAAACTGGCCATGAGCCTGCCCTGAGGTCACGTTTCAAATTTACTTAGCTGAAGTATGTTTGATAATTATATTATCTTGCATAAACACATTTCATTTCTATATACACACAGTCCCACCTACAGTGTCAGTCATAGGAGAAGATACAGTATTAGGCATTGTTGGAGGTATGGCCACATTAGAATTCACAATCACAGATGCTTCTCCCTCTGTTGACATTGGTGATATTACATGGCTGTTTGACAATGGCTTTTCGATTACTGATATTACTGGGAGTAATGCAAACGGATTATCATTTTCATCCGATCTTCTACAGCTGGTTATAACTATTGTTGCTAATAGTCATGAAGGAAACTATACTTTGATAGCTAGTAATGCTGCTGGTAGTAATGAGAATACAATATTCCTGGAAGTGGAAGGTATGCATAATATATACAGTGAAACCCCTCTACTCAGGACACCCTGAAATAAGGACACCTCTGTATTAAGGACAGTTAAAACTGTCCCAAACTATGGTTTATAATATAAATTCACCCCTAAAATAAGGACACCCCTGTAATCATGACTCTTTTATTTGTCCCAAGGTTGTCCGGAATAGAGAGGTTTCACTGTAGTTAAAAGCCAAGTCAAGATATGTAAGAAATTACTAACATGTGGAATTAATAGATTCAGAGTATATTGCATGAGTGATCTATGGGATTCTTTCCTGAGACTGACTAATTAAGTTAATAACTTTATCTATTGGGTTTATATTATATGTGATTTAGATACTTGATACTGGCCAATCAGATTGCTTTGTTTTGTATTTAATGATTGATCATTATGCTGTAATCCACTTCCAAAGTCTTCCATTTGGTCAGATTTACGAGACGTGTACATATTCTTGTTTATGTTTATAGATCCCTGGAACAGCCATTTGGAATTTGTGAAATGTACTTGAAGTAATTTATCTTCCTGGGACATGTGCATTGAGAATTGTAAACAGGAAAAAGGGAATTTCCTTTCAAAATTACTAATAATCTGTAATAAATCCAGTTGTCTATGGTATTTCATTTGGATTGTATGATCCATACTTACAAGCACTTCCCTCACCTTACTACTAATATATAATTTCATTAATCAATGATTATCATTAATTGAAAGATGAACTAGTAGTACTCATGAACATATATTTGACACCAGCTAATCAATTCCTTGGTATTGTCCATCACTAATTAAGTAATTTGAGCTCTACCCACTCAAGTATATAATATCATTGTTGTCATTCTTTGCTAACATGTTCTTTCTCTCACTTTCTTCATAGCTGGACCGATTATTATAGATCTTCCTGATTCTCAAGATATAATAGAAGGAGATAATGTGACATTCAATTGTACATCTACTTCAGAGCCTTTACATTCTGTTATGTGGATGTTTAACAACACAATTATTGGATCATATGATAGTGATTCAAATACAGAGTTAGCAAATATATATGTGCCCTCTGTCTGTCTGTGTGTCTGTCTGTGTGTCTGTTTGTGTTTGTCTTTCTCTCTCTCTTGATCTGGAGATCATCCATTCTTCCTTCTCTGTATATATGTCACTCCTAATTTAACATTCTCTATACATTTGTAAATATAGATATGAATGATACACTACACGAATATACTCATTTCTTTATTACAGGTTTCTTCTAGATTCCACTAAATACAGTATTTTGGATCCTTCATTTGATGCATATGGGAGACTAACTGTTCAGAATGTTGAATATGCTGATAGGGGTACATACTCATGTAATGTATCAAACATACATGAATATCAAATAGCTTTTGCTGAACTTCAGGTTCAAGGTAATTGTCGCACACAACACACGCATACACGTGACACACACATAAATACACACACGCACACACACAACACACACACAACACACACACACAGACACACACACACACACGTAAATACACACACACACATACACCCACACACACATATGCATGTTATTTGAATATGTTTAGAATATTTTTTAGGCTACTTTATAATTATTTTAGATGTATAATAATAATTTTAGGAATAAATTGTTGTTATGTTTCACTTTAGCCTTTCACATTTGATAGACTCTTTTTTCCTTCTTTATGGTAATTAATAACAAGTATGTATAGTACATCAAATATAAATGTGTTATTTTAGGATTCGTGGGACCAAATATTTAATCATTTAACAATATTTATTAGGTGATAAAATGTGTCAGCTTACTCCAAAGTTTATATATGACATAGCTGCTAATAGGTGTAATGGCTCAACAAGTAGTATCGCATTTATTATGGGGTTCTATATTAGCTAGCAAAGAGAAATTGTTGTTTACATACTTGGCCACATATATATGCACCAAAATTATTGAAATGTCTGTTGTTCTCCCCAGACTTGTTTAGTACCACTATACTTTCAGAATTTGAAGCGAGATGTATACCAGTGTTGCCCCCAAAGGGTTGTACCATGGCACTCCCAGTCTTGCTCCCCCACCCTTTAATTTAAAGTTTATACTGAAAAACAATACTGATTGAACATTGTTAACCAAACATCATGTACCACGGATGCACTCCCCCACCCTTAATAATGGTCATGGGGGAAACAATGAGGTCCCCATAATCAATTTAATATGTTTCAAATATCACTGTTTTAACTATAGAGGATATTGGTGATTGTAACACTTATACGTGAAATAGTTAATATTAATTTACTAATTATTTACTCTCACTCTATTTCACTTTTCCCAACATTATAGTTCCTCCTGATATTACAATCTTTGCTCCACAAGCAACTGGTTTCATAGGAGGTAATATATCATTTTACTGTCTTGTAGAAGCCTCACCAGATCCTAACATAACATGGCTTGTGAATGGTTCAGAACTGAATGTAGTCTCAGAAGGTATTGAAAGTCAAGAACGTGTTGGAATGATTACTATTAATAGTAGTTTGACGTTATTGGGACTTGATTTGGATGATATTGGTCAGTACTCCTGTTTTGGTTCAAATATTTTAGTTGAATCAAGGAATGATACTTCTGATCCACTGGTACTGGAAGTATTACGTGAGTTATATATAGAATAAGAATACCCTCAAGTTCAGTAATAATAATTATTATAGTGAACTGTCAATCTTTCATGTATTATTATTACGATCTTCTTTTCTGAAACCTAATGGTCCACTTTTTGCTTTTAATTATTTTGTTTTTTTCACCTTTAACAATTCTTTCAAGTCTCTTACAGTTTAGTGAACTATTACTTATGGTGTCCTCAACTTACTTTCTGCTTATCCACAGCTTGTATGTACATTTATGGAGAAACAACTATCCCTATGATTGCTTTGTAGTGACCAATAAATTGCTGATGACTCTCTCGTGTCTGAAACCCTACAACATAATTATTATAGTTACCAGCTGGTATGCTGTAGCTAGCATGAGCATGCGTTCATTTATGTGCCCACCATTAATTGACCAAGCTCCCCAGAATGGCACAAGCTATTTATGCTATGTGTATGTGACAAAAGCAATTATATACATTAAAACCTCAATCACAGTGATGGCTCTGCAGACTATATGAATATGAAATATAATAGAATGAGGTTGCTTTAACTGAACATAATAAGGCCCTACTAGTAATGCTTACTCATTATTCATTATTGTGGTTTAGTGTAAATATTTCCTGCAATTTTACAAACTTTTGGTATGAAGGAAATTGCTTCCTAGAATGTGAAATTTGTGATGTTTGTGTCTTGTGATCAATACAAACCATGTCACAAAGTAGGGATGGGCAATATTTTGATTATCTTGATAATCATATTGTCTAAATATTGCCATATCGTGGTCACAAAAATAATGATTATTGTGCCATAACTTCAGGTTTTCAGTACTATCACATCTAAATCAGTTTTCAACACTGTTTACTCAACAAATAAAAGGTATCAATTTGATTGTTGAAGGAAATCTACATACATATGTAAGGTAGCCAATAATCGCAATAACCGTGATACTTGCACAGACAATAATCATTGACTCATATTTTCATAGCTGCCCATCCCTATCACAAAGTATCCCTTGCAATTGTTTTGGTGATACATTTACACATGTAGTTATAATTCATGTTGATAGGTGATAATCTCTAGATGTTACCATACCATTTACTATCTCCTTTCTTTAGTGTTAATAGTAGTAATAATAATAGTAATAGTAATACAAATATTTAATGACAATAATAGTAGTAGCATTAGTATTAATATTAATAATAGTATTAGTAGTATTACTGGTACTAATATTAATAATAGTATTAGTAGTATTACTAGTACTAATATTAATAATAGTATTAGTAGTATTACTGGTACTAATATTAATAATAGTATTAGTAGTATTACTAGTACTAATATTAATAATAGTATTAGTAGTATTACTAGTACTAATATTAATAATAGTATTAGTAGTATTACTAGTACTAATATTAATAATAGTATTAGTAGTATTACTAGTACTAATATTAATAATAGTATTAGTAGTATTACTGGTACTAATATTAATAATAGTATTAGTAGTATTACTAGTACTAATATTAATAGTATTAGTAGTATTACTAGTACTAATATTAATAATAGTATTAGTAGTATTACTGGTACTAATATTAATAATAGTATTAGTAGTATTACTAGTACTAATATTAATAGTATTAGTAGTATTACTAGTACTAATATTAATAATAGTATTAGTAGTATTACTAGTACTAATATTAATAATAGTATTAGTAGTATTACTAGTACTAATATTAATAATAGTATTAGTAGTATTACTAGTACTAATATTAATAATAGTATTAGTAGTATTACTAGTACTAATATTAATATAATACTTTGGAAATAGTCACTAACTACAGTCAGGACCAGATATATGATTTATATACTTGCGGTGTTTTTACTGTTCATCAATTATTAGGGTATGGTCACCACTATAACAAATCCTACAAGGATATTTATTTGTAATGTTACTACTAATGAAACTCTTTAACATATTTTTATCATTGCCACACATAGTGTGGTTGCAGTTTGATATTTTCAGTTCTGCTAATTAAAATTACAAAAGTAAATTGGAGCCTAATGAACTCCCCATGGATCTAATACTGTACACCTGCTTTTCTATCTGTATGTCTTTAACATACCACATTGTGAATTTCTAAGTGACACAAACCTATATAGGATATAATGTGATATATACATGTACATATATATAATTTCGTAGATATTTCTTATCATGTTTGTTGTGTGATTTATTTTAATAACATGATAAATAATCAACATAGGGTCTTCTTCAGCTGTAAGCTTATAGTGAAGTGTGATACAAGGTTTTTATACAGTTTAGAATAGATATATATTGAGTAAAATGTATAGTACAAAGTGTATGCATACATTATTTCATTATTTCAAGTATTACTTAAAGATAGTTCTCTTTTATGGGACAAAAGGTTGATGATGTCATGTTCTCTTGATAGCTAGCTATACAAGTGGGGTTTAAGGAAGTTGTATACATATACATGTATACAACTTACTTAAACCCCACTTGTATAGCTAGCATCACACCATCATTATCAGCTTACATCTAAAGAAGATCCTTGCATTAAAATGTTCTGTTCATCAGAATTATTTATCATGTTATTAAAAGCTCAATAACTCACACAACTTGAATATATATACATGTATAATTATAATTATTATATAATTATATATATAATATATAAGATTGCCCAATAACACAATCATGGAGATGATCCTTTTGGATTGATAATAGTTATTCAGCTTAGATTCCTGGTGATCATTCTGTAGCATATATTTTACTATGTTTTGGAAGATGATTATTTATTGCATAAATTATGACTAATGTATATACTTTGTTCAGATCCTCCAAACGTTACTACAATTGAACCAAAGGAGGTAATTATAAACCAAACACAAGAGGCTAGTTTCACATGTCAAGCTTATGGTATTCCCACTCCTAACATCACTTGGGTCAAGATGACTGATGGATTAACTGTAGAGAATATTACTAGTATAACAGAGATCAGTGAGTCCATTATTCCTCCAACTACTCTACAGTCAGTATTAACATTTGTGAGTGGAATGAAATCTAATGAATCTGTATATGTGTGTCAAGGGAGTAATGGAGTGACTAATGTGATTGGATCCCCAGAAGAAGATGATGTTACTCTTTTAGTACAAGGTATACTATATACTTTACAATACATTCAATTACATCTAAGTCTCTAATTGATGGGAGGTTTGAGTTTAAATGTCTAATTATTCTCATATTTATATCCTCAAAGATATTTCAACTGAAAGTAATATTCTTTTATCTACTTCACATTTTACTAACAGTTCCTGTTGAGATAGTTGATGATCCTGTGAACACTACACATTTCGCTGGTGGTACAATCAGTTTATCATGTAATGCCAGTGGTGTACCACTTCCAACCTTTTCATGGCATAAGAATGGAGAACTACTTGATGATGATATCAGGTTTACAATAACATCTCAAACATTCATCAACGAAACTAATGAGGGTCTTGTTGAGAGTGCTTTGACCTTTACTAACCTCATTCTATCAGATGATGCAGATTATCATTGTCAGTCTAGTAATCCAGGAGCTCATGATACTATCTTCAATGTTTCATCACTTCAAATTCATCTCACTGTAGAATGTAAGTCCATTTGTGCTAAATGATGTAGTAATTATGTCGAATTGTATGTTTCTTTCGCTTGGTTCAGATCCTCCAAATGTTACTACAATTGAACCAAGGGAGGTAATTATAAACCAAACACAAGAGGCTAGTTTCACATGTCAAGCTTATGGTATTCCCACTCCTAATATCACATGGGTCAAGATGACTGATGGATTAACTGTAGAGAATATTACTAGTATAACAGAGATCAGTGAGTCCATTATTCCTCCAACTACTCTACAGTCAATATTAACATTTGTGAGTGGAATGAAATCTAATGAATCTGTATATGTGTGTCAAGGGAGTAATGGAGTGACTAATGTGATTGGATCCCCAGAAGAAGATAATGTTACTCTTTTAGTACAAGGTATATTACAATACATTCAATTACATCTAACTAATGTGATGTTTGAGTTCAAATATCTAATTGTTATCATGTTTATCAGGCCTGTAGCATACACAGGGGATATTGCCTCTGTGCTTTTAAGAACTTTGACCTTCTGTATTTTTTTAAAAGCTATTTTCCATAATTATGTAAAGCACATGTGACCATATTTGCAAAAATCAACTGGAAAGGAGATGCAATTTTCGATCAAATACTCACATTTAAGTCTTTGCTGGTCAGTTGTTTTGTACAGGAAGTAACTGACTAAGAAGCCTTACAACTGCTTTACCACATCAGGTTTTATTGGCTTCCTCTACAAAATATCCAAATAATGAGTAAATGTTTGGTTGAACATTTGCTCTTCCAAACAGTCATTTTCACAAACACGGTCACATATTTATTGTGCATGCATTTACAAATGTGAACTACCAATGAAACTATTAATTGACCACACCCCGAAGGAATAATTCATTAGTAATATAATTTTCTGGGAGTTCTTCAAAAACCATTAATTAGGTCTCACCACTTTTTATGACCTTGCTAATGGCTGTTTATAAAGCTTAAAGATATTCTTCTTATTTACTTCACATTTTACTAACAGTTCCTGTTGAGATAGTTGATGATCCTGTGAACACTACACATTTCGCTGGTGGTAGAATCAGTTTATCATGTAGTGCCAGTGGTGTACCTCTTCCAACCTTTTCATGGCATAAGAATGAAGAACTACTTGATGATGATATCAGGTTTACAATAACATCTCTAACATTCATCAACGAAACTAATGAGGGTCTTGTTGAGAGTACTTTGACCTTTACTAACCTCATGCTATCAGATGATGCAGATTATCATTGTCAAGCTAGTAATCCAGGAGCTCATGATACTATCTTCAATGTTTCATCACTTCAAATTCATCTCACTGTAGAATGTAAGTCCGTTTGTGCTAAATGATGTAGTAATTATGTCGAATTGTATGTTTCTTTCACTCTGTTCAGATCCTCCAAATGTTACTACAATTGAACCAAGGGAGGTAATTATAAACCAAACACAAGAGGCTAGTTTCACATGTCAAGCTTATGGTATTCCCACTCCTAATATCACTTGGGTCAAGATGACTGATGGATTAACTGTAGAGAATATTACTAGTATAACAGAGATCAGTGAGTCTATTCTTCCTCCAACTACTCTACAGTCAATATTAACATTTGTGAGTGGAATGAAATCTAATGAATCTGTATATGTGTGTCAAGGGAGTAATGGAGTGACTAATGTGATTGGATCCCCAGAAGAAGATAATGTTACTCTTTTAGTACAAGGTATAATTATTATATACAATACAATATATATACACATCTAACTCTCTAATGGATGTGATGTTTGAGTTTAAATGTCTAATTATTCTCATATTTATATTCCTAAAAGATATTTCAACTTAAAGTTATATTCTTCTATCTACTTCACATTTTACTAACAGTTCCTGTTGAGATAGTTGATGATCCTGTGAACACTACACATTTCGCTGGTGGTACAATCAGTTTATCGTGTAATGCCAGTGGTGTACCTCTTCCAACCTTTTCCTGGCATAAGAATGGAGAACTACTTGATGATGATATCAGGTTTACAATAACATCTCAAACATTCATCAACGAAACTAATGAGGGTCTTGTTGAGAGTACTTTGACCTTTACTGACCTCACGTTATCAGATGATGCAGATTATCATTGTCAAGCTAGTAATCCAGGAGCTCATGATACTATCTTCAATGTTTCATCACTTCAAATTCATCTCACTGTAGAATGTGAGTTCATTTGTGCTAAAAAAGATGTGTTAGAATATTTAATTATGTCAAATTGTATGTTTCTTTCACTTTGTTCAGATCCTCCAAATGTTACTACAATTGAACCAAAGGAGGTAATTATAAACCAAACACAAGAGGCTAGTTTCACATGTCAAGCTTATGGTATTCCCACTCCTAATATCACATGGGTCAAGATGACTGATGGATTAACTGTAGAGAATATTACTAGTATAACAGAGATCAGTGAGTCCATTATTCCTCCAACTACTCTACAGTCAGTATTAACATTTGTGAGTGGAATGAAATCTAATGAATCTGTATATGTGTGTCAAGGGAGTAATGGAGTGACTAATGTGATTGGATCCCCAGAAGAAGATAATGTTACTCTTTTAGTACAAGGTACGTTACAATACATACATATAACTGATGTCACTTTGTTCATACTTCATGTAAATTAATTTTGACTTAAAGTTATATTCTTCTATCTGCTTCATATTTTACTAACAGTTCCTGTTGAGATAGTTGATGATCCTGTGGACACTACACATTTCGCTGGTGGTACAATCAGTTTATTGTGTAATGCCAGTGGTGTACCACTTCCAACCTTTTCATGGCATAAGAATGGAGAACTACTTGATGATGATATCAGGTTTACAATAACATCTCAAACATTCATCAACGAAACTAATCAGGGTCTTGTTGAGAGTACTTTGACCTTTACTAACCTCATTCTATCAGATGATGCAGATTATCATTGTCAAGCTAGTAATCCAGGAGCTCATGATACTATCTTCAATGTTTCATCACTTCAAATTCATCTCACTGTACAACGTAAGTCAAAGAAAAAACTGCACATAATTATGTAGTCACTAGTCACTGGAAATTTGATATAGGGTGATATGTTCTAATTTTATGAATTATTCCTAGCCACTCCCAAATCCCAATAATGCAATATAATAAAGGGTACTTTAAAAGTGTGACATTGATAGCTCTATGGGAGTTTAGACAGAATGCTGTGTACAGTTTTAATGTAAGATGATCCATTGTTCAAAATGTTATAGCTAGCACTATCTATACCTCAGGAAAGACAACCTGAGTTTTCTGCTTCTATCAATCATATTATAAATTTATTAGCTTTTGATGTTATAAAGGACTCTATTTATTATGATCCAAAAGTGTCAATTAGTATTATGTAATGTAAAAATTATGCATACAGATGGAACATTAAGTATTATTTTTTTATATCTTATCATTCATATCTACAGACCCACCGAATGTCACAGTCACTCCTGAAATCATTATAGTTAATAAATCTATTGAACCCTTTGTAATAATGACTTGTGAATCGTTTGGTATCCCACCACCTATTCTAACATGGGTAAAGAATAGTACGAATGAAATTTTAGTGAGTGAGAGTTTCATTCAAATAGAAGAGGATTCAACAGCTGATAGCTCCACATCAATACTACAAATATACGAACCTGCGGATCCTGATGAGTCTAATTACACTTGTATTGCTGTGAATAACATTACTAATGTATTAGATACTCCTGAGCAAGATACTGCAGTTCTGTATGTACAAGGTTAGTCATTGTCTCCAGTGAAATACTAATCTTGCGTCAATTATATATCCACAGTGTATTGCAATATTACAATTAAAACCGCTGAAAACTATTTTTAAGTACTACACTAGCTATTATATAGGCTAGATGGGGATAGCGTTTCATTATAGTATAGTACCATATATACTCTAATTGTTTCGTGTGCTTACATGAAGCACGAGCTGCATGAAACTACTATTAATGAATACTTTAATGTCATTATTTAAGAAAGCACTTTATCCTCTATCTCGTATTTCTCATGTCTTCATCGTTTCATTATCTTTTCATTTCCTTATCCAGATCCTGCAATGATTTCCAACAGTCCAGTTGGAGCCACTCTTCCAGCTGGTTCAGATCATCGAATGTTTTGTCGTGTTACGGGCATACCAATTCCAACTCTAACATGGCTCAAAGATGGTCGGGTCCTTCAAGGTGATTCTGATCGTATAATTATTGACACTCAAGAACCACATTTGTTTCCTGAGATTGAACCAGAATTTGGGTTCCTCTCTAGTGTTTTACTACTAAATGAATTGCGACTAAGGTACATAAAACTCTCTTATATTGTATATGCAAGTTTTTTTGTCACTTAAACTATGTGTATATGTTATTTAGCTTAAAACATTATTGTGATTATTGCTATATGTACATGTATTCTTAATGTGAAGTAGTAGTAGGTATAAACATGACACAAACTGAAATCATAAACTTTGTTAGTATTGTTTCATCTCCTAACATACAGTATCAGCAGTGTATATGAAAGCTATTTATGTTCTATAAGCTTATATTGATAAAATGACAATAAACATTTTTCTGTGATATTGTGATGTTCCAAATAAAGCAGTGATACAGTTTTAATTGCAACAATAAAATGTGACATGGGAATATAGTTGACTAATTCCCAACCTAGTACACAAGTGCAAAAAATCTTTCTGGTTTCTTGTTGAAAATCAAGCTTAATTTTTCACAATCCACTCACACACACATGCACACACACTCACTCATTTCTGATGTATAATAGAGGGTTTAAAACATAGTATTGCTCATGAAGACTTTCTTCACGATTCTGAATATATATTATGTGAAATGATCATGAACTATTTTCCTGCAATACTTGATGTGTGTATGTTAATGTTACTATTTAACAATTTACACAGTGATGATGCTGAGTATTCATGTAGAGGAGAGAACACAGGAGCACCTGGAAATACATTTACTGTAACTTCAGATCCTGTTAAAGTCAATGTGGACCGTAAGTAAACATTTAATTTTAGTCATTTTTCCTTGAATTTGCATATGCTGTTTGTTCAGAAACTTAGTTGTCATCACAGATATGTTTTGTATCAACACAAACCCCTCCCCTCTCCCCTCTCCTCTCTGTCTCTGTCTGTCTCTCTGTCTCTGTCCATGTTTTTTTTTTCATCCTTTTCTCTTCCTTTTTTTCTTTCCCTATCTACTCTCCTATAATATTTTTCCACCTTAGGTCCCCCACTTGTGTCTGTGGAACCCTCGTTACTCACTGTCAACCAAACAGACACAGCCAATTTCACTTGTATGATATTTGGAATCCCTACCCCTACCTTTGTGTGGACAAATGGCACAGACACCACTCCTCTGTTTAATATCCCTGGCATTGTCACCATCACAAATGTCACTGATGGTTACAACATTACCTCATCTCTCACAATTATTAGCACAGAACGAACTGATATGAATGTGTACACTTGTACTGCAATGAATGGTATTGAAAATTTAATTGAATCTCCTGAGAGTGACTCCGGTACACTGTCCGTACAGGGTAAGCTTTTTTGAATTTCTATATTCTAGAGTTTCATGAAGGGGGGGATTTTCTTTCAAAAGCAAAGTCCACTCTCCCTCCTCTCCCTTCATGATAGTTAGTGTTCAAACTCAGACAATCTTACAAATACAGATTTAAAAAAAACCTACTAGGGAGGGATGCTTCCTCCCCCTCCCTAACAAACTATATTTTGTGATGTGTAAATTCTAAATTGTCATTGTTGATACAACTGAAACGAACTGATTATAATTATATATATATCTCATATTCTGACCATTTATTCATATTTTAATCTCTGCTTCATATGTTATCATATAACAGGACCAGTTATCATTCTCACTAGCCCTCAAAGTTTGGCTAATTACACAAATGGAAGTGCCCAGTTGATTTGTCAAGCATCTGGTATACCAGTCCCTGTCATCACTTGGTTCAGAAATAATACAGTGATCACTAATGAATTTGACAGAATAGACATACAGGAGACTGAAGACATCACTCAAAATGAGAGAAATATTACCAGTGTATTGACAATTACTAATTTAGAGCTCTCCGATACTGCATTCTATCACTGTGTCACTAGTAATCCAGGTGCTCTAGGATCTCTAGTGACATTCACTGATGTTTCTGATACTGCATTTCTTCGTGTTGAACGTAAGTATTGTTGTCCATTTAGTCAAGTTAATTACATATAGCTAGCTAATTAACATAAAGAATATACTTGTAGTGGCTCTGGGTTTGATTCCCAGTGACTACCATCATTTTGCACTTTCCTCTTTCAGCCTTATTCATTAGAATTTAGCGTTTATACTTGCAGTATTGGTTTTCATACACCATGCAGTCAGTTTAATTCACTCTAGTGTGCATGCTCTCTCCGTTTTATCTTTGTCTTTGTATGCCCTCTCACATTTTTTTCCTTTTTTAGATCCACCTGATACCTTGGCCTTTCCTGATCTCACAATCATCAATCAAACAAATACAACTAATTTCACATGCCAAGTATTTGGTATTCCCATTCCTAATATCACATGGATCAAGTATCAGGATGGGTCTCTTGAGCTTGTGGAAGGAACTGATGATCCAAACATAACTACTACCATTGACGGGTATCTTGTAACATCTGTACTGACATTTGATAATCCTTTGAGAACAGAAGAGGCAATATATGAATGTACTGGAGATAATGGAGTAACTAATGTTATCAATGTGCCTGAGAGTGTGAATGTAACTCTATTTGTGCAAGGTATGTAGTAAATTTGTGTGTTTTTGTGTTTATGTATGCTGTATGTGTGTTTGTGTTTATGTTTAAATGTGTGCAGGGTTTGATACAGTGGGGGCGGGGTTTGGGGTGGGACTAGACTTCAGACCAAATTTATTTCAGCATGCAACAACGTCTCAGCTATAACCCCCAAAGCAACCAGAAGCAACCTCAGAGAGCCTAAAATTAAAAATTTCCTTCGGGAGCATATCTCCAGACCCCAAAATCCTGTATGAAAACCTGGTGTGTGTGTGTGTGTTTATCTCTTATTCATTGATACACATAATCATAATTATACTAGTTACAAGTGTTTTGAACTTCTAACCACACTAGACACACAAATACACATATGCACATGCACCCACACACACACATGCACACACTACCTTAATTTTTTTTCTGTATTAGTTGACTAATTTTACTCATCTCTTCATCTCTAACAATTTTCTTTTTCTCAACTTTGTTTCCACTGTTTTTCTATCTCATGACATATACAGTTCCAGCTAGATTTAATGTACATCCAGAATCACAAACTAACTACACTGCTGGAGAAGTCACATTGTTTTGCATAGCAGGTGGCCTTCCTTTACCATCCATAATCTGGCTAAAAGATGGAGAAGAACTTGAAGAATCTGAGACGGTGTTTATAGAAAATGAGGAAACCAGTACTAATATATCAGGAGAAGCTACGAGTACATTGACTATTATAGATTTAGTACTATCAGATGCAGCTGTATATCAGTGTGTGGCTAATAATACTGGTGCTCCTGATATCTCCTTCACTGCATTCTCTCATGAAGTCAACCTCACTGTCTTATGTAAGTATTGTATTATATTGTGACTAAAGAACCAATAACTGAATATACAATTAATTGCTTAAAAGACTGTAATGTAACATGGCTAGGGTCTAAGGGATAGATTAAAACTCTACAACCTCCCCACAAGAGCATGTACTGTTATCACGGGTTCAGTTTTACCACATTGTATTAGTATAATAATTATTCATTTGTCAAACAATCCTTTGGCACTGAAAATTCAGTAACTGTTCAAGGCCCTGCGACCACTTTATTAATACAAAATATTTTAATAAATGTGTTGTTCTTTAATTTTTTTTAGATCCACCCTCTCTAACAATTAGTCCGATAACCAAAACTGTCAACCAGACAGACATAGTTCCAATCACGTGTACTGTGTTTGCTCTCCCTCGTCCGGAAATTACCTGGACTGATGAGAGAGATTATTCCATTATCACACCAATTGATGACATCATAACTATTGAAGAAGAAATGATTGCTATCAACACTTTCACTTCTGTTTTGACATTTCAGAATATTGTGAAAGTCAATGAATCTAATTACACATGCACTGCAAATAACAATGTAACTAATGCAATCAATGTAACTGAGCAAGCCACAAGTTCTCTTACCGTACAAGGTTAGTGCAAATATGGTAAATATCTATTGAATTATGATAATTCCATTATACATAACTGAGAAGTTAGATAATATCTGTTTACATACCAACTCATTAGAACACCTGTCCTATATAGGTTAACTACCACAGTTTACTATAATTATATTATTATGGATTCTCCATTTAGTATAGAAATGCATCTGGTAGTGAACTTGGTAGTTTTCTGGTTATAATTTCACATTATTGTTTACTACAATATAATTATAATTAATTTTCACACCCACACACACACACACACACATACAGTGCCAGCCACAGTAGAAAGTCTTGTTGGCTTTTCTATATTCAGACAACCTGGTGGCACTGTATTATTTCAATTCAATATATCAGAAGATTCTCCTCCTGTAAGAACAGAGAACATTCGTTGGTTCTTCATTTCATTGAATAATAGAGTAGACATAACTGACACAACTGATGAACGATTCAATATTTCTTCTGATAGACTTAGTCTCGTTATTGATGGTGTTACGCATACTGATGAAGGAGAATATTTATTACAAGCTACTAATGAAGCTGGACCAGGGATTGGTGTCATTGTACTAAGCATTGCAGGTATGTACATATACATATACATTGATAGGTTTGTTATGTCCTAATACTCTGTATCACATATACACACACGTTCACACTCACAACACATATGCATATAATTATTCACATACACACTGTACTTCTGAATCAGTGTATGATCATAATAATTTTTTGTTGAGCTCTTTATTATAATTTTTTTATACCACACACACACACACACACACACACACACACACACACACACACACACACACACACACACACACTCCCATACACATAAACACGCTCATACACACATGAATGTATATGTTCACACATACACATAAACAAACATCACACACCCACACACACTTGCATCACACATACATGTACACATAGGTCCTCCTTCTATTATTACTGGTCCTGTGGATAAGATACGAAGAGAGCAGGATGAGGTAACATTTATGTGTTTTGCAACAGGTGATCCAGTTCCTACAGTCAGTTGGACTTTTAATGATACAATTCTAAACGATAGTAGCAAGTACTCCATAGGTAATTAATTTTGTTACATTTGGTTTTGAAAATCAGCAAGTACTTTAATATCTCCTTTTCTGTGGGAATTAACCTGTTAGGTACTTTGTAATCATAATAGCATTAATTAGTCATCCCATCTGTATCATTATTTTCTTCCTCGTATAATTGAAGTCTTGTTTGATACACCAACATTCTCAAAATACGGGATAATCAAATGTTGTTTTAGTGTGACAATAATGACTACTTTTAGTTATAGTTATATTTAACTAAAACAACAATAACTACAGTGTAGTACACAGACACACAAGATGATTACCATTTATGCTATGTGGCCAGGGTAATTATTGTATATAGTAAGTTTTAATTATCATTGCTAATATATAATAAATACTCTGGCCACATGGCTTAAATGATAATCATGCTGTGTGTCTGTGTACTAGCTACTGTTGTTTTAGCTAAATATTTAAAACCATATACACATATATTACTGTCGTTTATGATTATTGATACAGGACTGTGTGCACATGTGATAGAGACGTACATTTAAATTCTCAAATCATATTATCAGGGTTGTGAAAATATTGAGCTGACTGCTAAACATTTTGACCTATTTTCATCGTTTCTTGTCCTGCTCCTGATATACTTTGCATACAGTTCAGTTTCAATTTACCAGATTTATCGGACAATGTCCTGCATGAGTGGCTGTTTCCATACAAATAGGAGTCAAATGATCCATAATATTCAATTTCGTTAGACAAATTAGCCAAAATTGAATGTAATGATCATGCATTTTAATATATTCTGCACATTGGATTGGTATAACTATACATCATCTCTTTATTTTGTTTATAGGTGATATCACTGATGGTATAAATTTTGGGTCCCTCACAATTAGTGATTTGGATTATGATGATAAAGGAGTATATACTTGTGATGTTACTAATGAGAATGGTACTTCTACTGACAAAGCAATGTTAGAAATTCAAGGTATGAAAATTAATTTAGAGGGGAATACAAACTCACCTGATTATTTTGATGTAGAGGTGTCTATCTCTGATACTAGTTATTATTACTTTTTCTATATGCCTTTAATGAATATATAAATTATTACACGCATTGGGAAAAATTACAAGACATTGCCACGAGTAGAATGAATGTATCCAATGTGCAATGTTCCAGGTATCTGTGTGTTAGTAAATTTGTCAAATGTTTGTTTTCTCTAATGAGTACTTAGCAACACTGTGTTATTGCAACAATCATGATAAAGATAGTTATCTTGACATGTTAAATCCCGACATTCCCGAGTCTCCAACATGGAAACGAGACTTTAACACCAGTGTTTTAGCTAGCCACACCTCAACAGAGTGGTGTTTTAGCTAGCCACACCTCAACAAAGTGGTGTTTTAGCTAGCCACACCTCAACAGAGTGGTGCTGACACAAAAATCAAACCATATCTGTGATTAATTCCTTTGACTATATCAAAGGGAAATGGCATTGCAGAGAGCGGTGCAGCACCTGCCTTCCACTCTTTAGCTAGAACCCTGAACACTGAACATATATACAATGTAAGGAACTCATTGGTTGTTTTAATCCATTTAATGAGTTGTATGAGTTTTAAATAATCATAATGACAGCATCACAAAGAAGGTAATGTCATGTGTCTAACTGAATGTTGACAAATCATTTTGCATTCTGCGTGTACATAGCCACAAACAGTATGTTTCTACAATTTCTGCTTTCAATTAGAAACAGAATAATCATGTTCTGATAGAAAAACAAATTGTACTTTCGATAGAAACATTTTTCAGCACTATGACATTAAAAGTACCAACAGTTTCATATATACATGTAGCACACTTGGTACCGCATCCAGTTCTATATTTTCCAGATGTTGTTCACAGCACTAGAAAACAACGTGCCTACCCTGAAAGAACACCAGGTACATGTACTTCATTCCTCTTCTCCATCGCTGGCAACATCAATGAATTCTAACTACTATACACCAGTGTATGGGAACTATAGCATAAAGGGTGGGGTCAAGAACCTCATTCAGCATGAGGCATAGCCAAGTGCTGTATGAGGCCTGAAGACCCCAGCCCCAGTGCTATATTTTTCAGTACAGCACGAGCAAAACTGGTGCCTTAACTAATACATACATGTATATATACGTTATAGCACACCTATGAGGGCTATATCAGATTTACAACCACCAAGGGGGCAAGGCAATTATAAATTGGTTATAGCAGGAGTAGGTGTGTTATAATGACTATATTTCCTAATGCTTCTTCTTGAGTTTGGACCAGATGAGTGTTATAGTCTTGTAGTTTGTGTAGCTGTGGCTGATTTATAAAACCTATGGTTACTTGGAAGTTTTGTCGTATCAGGATATGTATATATATATTCTGTATAATTATATATATATATATACATATTTATATATATATATGTAATATATATAGTATGCTAATAGGTCCTATATACAAAATATAGGACCATTTTTGTGTTCAAGGATGTGATATAGCCCAAGCCTGTGAGGGCTATATCACATCCGAGGACACAAAACAAGGGTCCTATATTCAGTATATAGGACCTATTAGCATACTATATACAATATATTGTATGATGGTGTCATCTCCTGCATAGTGTGCACATGGAAGGTCTATATACAATATATAGGACTCAGGGATGATGTCACCATCATACTATATATATATATATATATATATATATATATATATATAATGATTATATTATCCATGTATGTAGCATATATACACAAAATTATTTAGCAGTGTGATGATACATAAGATAATGGAATACATCCAGCTCAAACATAAGTGATTGAAATAACCAATAGTTTTTTGTGTGTGCAATTTTAATATCTAACTGAAAACATGGGATTTGTTGTTTTCATAGTACACATAGCCTATGTATTATATTAATTAAAGTGTGGGGGCGGCAAGAGGGCATGGAAAGATTGATTTTATTTGATTGGATATGTTCTTGTGTCATTTGTGCAAGATTATAATTTGTTTTGATCTCTTGTCTCTACACTGCAAAAATATAATTTATTGGTTAGTACAGTTACATGGCTACAGATTATTATTAATTGGTCATGCAGGTTATTGTGACTGCATTGTGACATATATGTAACTTGTATCAATTCAAATCTAATAATCGTGTCTTCAGTTTCCTTATACTGTCTATTAGATGTACACTAAAGCAGACTAAATATTTTAATTAAATCACTGTTGGCATATAAGATATTAGACAGAATAACTGCTAACTGTAGGTGTTAATTCCTGCAAGGTGGCTCCCAAGTGCCTTATCATCATCACCAGTAATGTGGTTTTTTTCATAGATAGTATGAAAATGCACCAGAAGTAACTCAGAGGGTCTAAAATTCAATGGGGTAGCATAGCCTGCTCCCATACCCCCTATGCGTTGGTGTTGGTGTGCATAGTACACCAACCCTATACATTGCCCCCTCCCTTTAACATTCAAGTTTTGCCCCCCCCCCTTCACAGCTTTGTTAAGGCCTGTAGAGTAAGAGTTTGATTACTGATTCAACCAGTCAATGTACATGTATATGTATATGTAATATATAGCATACATAAATTATTGTAGATATTGATATGTGTGTATAGTGCATAAAGCATATTGAAAATACATGATCATTATAATCTGTCTTTTCTAGTGATCCCCGTGATAACTGTTCATCCATTAACTCAAGCTGGTATAGCAGGAGGCAGTGTTACATTAAACTGTACAGCCATTGGGTTTAGACTGCCTGAAAATATTGTATGGTTGAAAGACAATGTAGTTGTTACTAAGGAGGTAATACCAGATGGTACTATTTTGGAAATAGTAGGAAACTCTTTGGATATTACAGTGTTCACATCACTGACTATCACTAACTTACAACTTCATGATATTGCTAGTTATCAATGTAATGCTAGCAATGATTTATTTGAGCCTAGATTTGATGTATCAGATGAAGCAGAATTGACTGTTCTTTGTGAGTGTCTGTGTGTGTGTGTGTGTGTGTGTGTGTGTGTATGTGTGTGTGTATGTGTGTGTGTGTGTATGTGTGTGTGTGTGTGTGTGTGTGTGTGTGTCAGCACAAATTTAATGATTTTTTTTGTGTATTCTAGATCCTCCTAATGTATACGTCGCTCCACTCTCATTTGTAGTCAATCAGACCCAACCAGCAACTTTCACTTGTACATCATATGGTATACCCCTGCCTAACTTAACCTGGTATGATAATTCAGACCCATCCAGGCCTCTTCCTGTCAATGAGTCAACTGTATATATGAATGAGACAGGTTTTGAACTGATAGAGTCTATTTTAATGTTTTCTGAAGCTCTGAGAACTGATATGTCAACATACACTTGTGTTGCTGTTAATGGTATTCCTAATTTATTGAGTACTCCTGAAAATGGAACTATTACACTCTATGTACAAGGTCAGTACATGATAATTATAAATAAGATATGTATAATATGACCCAAATAATTATTCATTATTATCAATGATCTCGTAATCTTGTTTGTCATGATGCGGTAACACTCCAATATCCTGACATATGAAGGAACATGTCCCTGATGTCCTAAATAGAAAATAGGTCATGTATATAAGTGCTTCTTTTCTTTTGTTTATGGTAAACATTAATTGTTAATGTATACATATCTACCTCAAAAATGTCTTCAGATGTCCTCGACATGTACATGTACTTGTAATAGCGGATGATATGTACATGTGAATGATGTGAGGTAGGCTATGACAAAATTGATTATGAAATTATAGAGAGTTAATGTTTTACAGTACATATTTACAAAGGTCATTCACATTCAACATAATGTTCACAACTTTAGTTACGAATGACCAATGATCCTTTTACCTGAACTGTTTTTATATAAGTATCCTTCCTGTTCTTTATTGTGTATGTCACATTTGAATAACTGTATGACATTAAACTATACACTATATTACATATAAAGTCATTACATCATAGTTTTGAGGACATTGTGAATGTGAACATACTTTAGTACACTAAAATATGTTTGAGAATTTCTTTAATTCATATTATCAACAGTACTGTAGTTGTAATCTACTGCAATAAATAATTTATGAATATATTTTCTATTTCTTACAGTGCCTGTTGAAATCACTGAAAATCCAGTTGTTAGAGTAGATCACTTTCGAGGAGGTACAACCAGCATATCATGTAGTTCAAGTGGACTTCCTGTCCCTACAATAGTATGGATTAAAGATGATAACATACTGACACTTTCAGAACGTGTATTTGTTGTGGAGAATAGCAGTTCTGATGCTCTTGGCGGTAATATTACAAGTACACTTATATTTAATGGACTGGAATTATCAGATAATGCTAGTTATTATTGTGTCGCTAATAATACTGGAGCTCCTGGTAATGAATTTATTGTGGAGTCTGAATCAAGTTTTGTTTTTGTCACTCGTAAGTTCTAATAGTTTATACTATTGTAGATGTAAAAATATGTTATTCCACTCATGTGATGTATTTATCTATCTATGTATCTATCTATCTATCTATCTTATTGTCTATCTGTCTGTATTTCTAAAGAACTGGAATAACATTCTTCCTTCACTTAATCATTGATTTTAGTACACTGTATTCTAGGTTGATTTGATCAATATTGCAAAGCTGAAATGTTGTGTATAGTTTTTTTGTTTGTTCTTCTTGATAAATCTTTTGGCAAATATTCAAGTCAATCAAGTCTGTCTGTCTGTCTGTCTGTCATCTATCTATCTATCTACTTTGTTTTTGTCACCATATTTATATACATCCATCCATCTATCTTTCATCTTCGCCTCTTTCTTCAGATCCACCTAATGTGACAGTAACTCCATCAGAGGAACTAACAGTAAATGTTACTTTCAATGCTACTCTCACTTGTACCGTCTTCGCCATCCCTCTACCAATTATAACATGGATTAAAGATGTTGATGATTCAATTGTTTCTGAAGAACCACAAAGAGACTCTGAAGAACTAAGAGTCTCTATTACTGAAACAGATTCCATTCATATGCGTACTTCAGTTCTTCATTTTTCAAGTACTTTGAAATCAGATGAATCTTCTTACACTTGTGTAGCTGTCAATAATATCACAAATGTAATCGAAACACCTGAAAATGCAACTGTGGATCTCATTATACAAGGTATGCAGTTAAATTATATGTTGTATCTATAGTACTGTGATATATATTTCATGTGTGAACTATGAAGTACAAAATAGTTTTTAGTATCCCCTATTCATTGTCAGCATGGAAAGTGTTTCATTGATTGATGTCACTTGCTATACTACAAATATGTTATAAATTACATCATAATATACGTATGTAGCTTTATGAAAAGGCACATTTAATTATTAATTTTAGTTTTGTTTTAAATGCTAACTATTCAGTAGAAATGTCACAACGAATTTTTTTTCAAATCACATCACTATTAGAATTTCCATGATTTTTCAATGTAATTATTGGGGTTTTTAAAATTCATTTTCATATGATTGATACAGTGATATAATCAGCAATTATGGCTGTATGATTGCAAATTTACAACACAGAGATAAACACATAAACAGTGGAGTACAGTATTATCATCCACTACATCATTTCCAGTTTTCTTTCCTTTTAAAACCCAAATATACTCTTCATTCGCACTAGCAAATTGTTGCCACCTGTTAAAGATGCAGTTGCCATTTTATTTCTGAACTGAGCATGTGCATATGAGCAGCACATGTCATATCTGGATTTGCAATAATCAATCTTTGAGAGTAGTGAATCGATTATTCACTCATAACTTATTGCATCAGTTATAAAAAAGATAGTCAGTGTTTTGTATAAATTACTCTGTATATGATATACCAATGGCTTATAATAATGAACTCGTCCAAAATCACCCGTGTAGGTGGATTGGCTAAATATGTAAATGTGCATCCAATCTGTTTTTACATAATACTCAGTAGTTATTGATGTGTGTAATTAGATCAATAGTGGGAACAAGTGTTTATAATAACTTAAAGTAATAACCTTTTGAAGTACGCGTAAGTATATTTCATATCTCTCATGTCTTCATTTCCCTCCTTAGTTCCAGCCAATGTAACTCCTGTGACCTCCAGTGTAGTAACTGGAATAGAAGGACAAAGTATCCCTCTAATATTCAGAATCACAAATGATGATCCACTTGTACAAGTGCATAACATACAATGGGAGTTGTCTTCTGCTAGTGGTACTGTGAATATAACAGAGTTATCAATGACTGATGAACATTATCAACTCTCAGAGGACAGACTATCACTAACTGTCAGTCAAATATCTTCAGCTCATCATGGCACATACACACTGTTTGCTACTAATGAAGCTGGTACCAGATCAAACTCAATTATTTTAGTCATTGAAGGTATGCTTTGTATAAGTAATAAAGACTGTTTATGTACAGAGAAATAAAAGAGTTGCTAATGCACTTTCTGATTCATTTATTCATTATTCATTTTTTATAATGTATTTATGTATTTTTGCAGTACTTCAAATTGTGTTAATATTTTTTAATCTATTTTCACAGGTCCTCCTATTATTTTTCTATTCCCCACTGATCAAACTGTACTTGAAGCAGACTCTGTTACTTTCAGGTGTCTTGCTGCAGCTGACCCTAATCCAAATGTCACATGGAGCTTTGATGGAGAACAAATCAACCCAGTTGGTCGATACAGTATTGGTGAATCTGGAGTACTCTTTGGTTCTCTCACTATTGATGATGTTGTATATACTGATCAGAGTACTTACACTTGTAGATATACAAATATACATGGAAGTATTAGCACTTCTACTTCACTTACTGTGCAAGGTATATATATCATAATTGTCCATTTAAAAAAAAAGGTTTTATTGTCATTATCTGGTATTTGTGTAATTAGATGTCTATGGAATCTTGTATAGTGGTGCACATGGTACTTGTTTTAATATGCGATCATGTTTATGAAAAACAAAATGTTTTAGTAACTAAGTATAAAGTTTCCATTTTGTACAGGAAACTAATAAAATTAATTTGGTTTTCAGAAAATATATGATCATTACACCATTTAGACTGAATTTCAGCACTTAATGTACAAAATATTCAAAATAGTCAATTTTCATAAAAACATGTTTGCATATACTTTTGGATCTAAAAAAAAGGCTTGGCCACAAAAAAAAATTCCAAATTTGCAAATCTAATTGTTTTTATTCAGTTTCAAGTAATCATTATGTTATACTGTTTATTACTTTAGTACGTCCAATGTTCAGTAGTCTCATTGTACCCATAAATGGTACAGCTGGTGACAGTGTCCTGATGACATGTAATAGTACAGGTGTACCTACTCCTACAATTACCTGGTTAAAAGATAATTCGTCTCTTTCACCTTCTCCTGGAAAGATTTCCATTTCAACTGCTGACTCACTATTACCATCAGGGATTAGTAGTATAACAAGTAGTCTAGAAATACAGGGACTTGTTCTTAGTGATACTAGTAACTATTCTTGCAAGGCAGTTAATGACTTAGCTCGACCTCAAACTGAAGTCTCACAAGAAGAAGAATTAATAATACTTTGTAAGTTTATATTAATCTGTTGTGCTCTTATATAATCACTCATTTGCAACATGTCATTTCACACAATTTCCTTCCTCCTACTCCAAATTTCTGTTTAATCCATTTATTGCTCCTTTCTTCTTTATCCCAATCACTGACTATCTCTGCCTGTCTTTGTCTCTGTCTTTCTCTCTGTCTCTCTCTCTCTCTGTCTCTCTCTCTGTCTCTCTTTCTCTTTCTCTCTCTCTCTCTCTCTCTCTCTCTCTCTCTCTGTCTCTCTCTCTCTCTCTCTATGTCTCTCTCTCTGTCTCTCTGTTTCTCTGTCTCTCTCTGTCTCTCTCTCTCTCTGTCTCTCTCTGTCTCTCTCTCTGTCTCTCTCTGTCTCTCTCTCTCTCTCTCTCTAGATCCACCTTCTGTCTCAGTACAGCCAGTATCATTAACAGTTAATCAATCTGATATGGCCTCTTTCACTTGTGAAGCATTTGGTATACCCCTTCCATTAATCTTGTGGTACTTCAACGATTCCTCTGATCCTTTATCTAGTGATCAGTTTCAGATTCAGAATTCTACTATAGTCAACAGTTCAGGTTTAGCTATTAGTATGTCAACACTAACTATAACATCCACTTTGAGGAGTTCACACGAAGGAAGTTATACTTGTCTTGCCATTAATAATGTTAATAATTTGATTGGTACGCCAGAGTCTGCAATGACCTCCCTCACTGTACAAGGTAGTATTATGTGTAATATACAAGTACTTTAGTCTCTGTACGTATGTTATGTGTTCAGTTTGCTACTGTTGAGATTATTCCCTTTGTCTAATCTCTATTTAGACCACTAAGTTTCACTTCTCTTCTTCTCTTTTCATTTCTCAGTTCCTCCTCGTGTATTAATAGTCACGGATAATCCATTAGGTGTGGTCAATCAGTCAGTTACTCTCACATTCAGTATTGTAGATGCCTCCCCACAAGTAATATTGGACAACATTCAATGGATGTTTAATGGCACAGTGATAAATAACTTCACAGAGCCCTTGTTACTAGAACATATATTCTCTCCCGATTTACTTAGTCTAACACTTACTAATGTTCAACATAGTGATCAAGGGTACTATTCTCTCACTGCTACTAATGAAGCTGGTACTAATACTACATCTGCTTTCCTAGAAGTTGAAGGTAATGTATTAATATTTACCTAATATCATAGTAATACATTCATTAGTACATTCATCTCAAATGTATACTGTTTATTCATTTACTTATTTCTTTTTTTCAGCTGCCCCTGTAATTATTACACCCCCGAGTGATGAATTACAGTTAGAAGGGAATGATGTCATGTTTGAATGTCAAGCTATTGCTGAACCAATACATTCAGTCGAATGGATGTTTAAAAATAAATTATTAGACACTGAGAGTAACAAGTATTCAATAGATTCCACTGGTGAACTGACTATATCTAATGTACAGTTAAATGATACAGGACTATACACTTGTACTGTTAGTAATATTCATGGAAATGCATCAGCATCAGCTAATCTCACTGTACAAGGTTAGACTATTATGTCTTTACAATGTTCTGTCTGATTAGGGTCATTGCTTCTTTATCTATCTGTAATTCTCTTTGTCTATTTAATCAGTCTGTTAAACTTTCTCTCATAAAGCCTTCTCTATAATTATTCATTGATTTGTCCATTGTTTGTTTCATTGGATTACCAATCATTATAGTTCATACATTACATTTTGTTTTATGATGTGATATATTTACTAATCACATAAACTATTCTATTATTTTATAACACACAGTTATTCCACAATTCATACAAAGTCCCGAGGGTTCTGTACAATTAATAGGAGAATCTATTACTATCAACTGTTCATCATTTGCTGTTCCTTTTGCTGTTCTAAGTTGGCTCAAAGATGGAGATCTACTTGACATATCTCCTCCGTTAGTTAATGTTACATTTAGTACAGAGGGTTTTATAACATCCAGTCAGTTGACACTAACCTCTTTGAACTTTACCGATACTGGTAACTACTCATGTAATGCTACTAATAACTTAGTCTCTCAACAGGTCACCATATCTTCAACTGCTGAAATCATTGTTAATAGTGAGTTGAAATTTAGTAATCTTCATCTGTTTATCATATCTTATTCTTTATTATAGTGCCTGTGGAATTACAGATTTCTCCTATGAACAGCACAGTTAATGAAACTGATGAAGTTGAGTACACATGTGTAGCAGTGGGCTTACCAGCTCCTTCTTTCATCTGGAGCACACCTCAACAACCTAATATTAGTGTACAGGACAATCTTAATATTATTAACACTGAGACACCATTAGATGGTGCAATACTTGTACGCTCTGTATTGAGGTTTGGATCTATACAAGATACTGATGCTAACCTATATACATGTACTGCTAGTAATAGACCACGAGATACTATACAAACTGACTTTGCTTCTTTTCAAGTTACAGTACAAAGTGAGTGATATTTTGTTTGTAATACAAATATGATTTATGTACTTTTTTATAGCTCAACCAGTGGTCATGTTTACAAGTGATAATGACACAGTGGTTGGAGTTGAACTTCGTGATATACAATTAACATTCAATATTTCCAGAGATCTTCCAGCAGTCAGAGTGGAAGATATTCAGTGGTTATTCCAACAACAAGGAGAGAGTTCTCCAGTTGTGATCATTCCAGGAGAACAACCTGGGCACTATATGTTCTCTGATGACAGATTGAGTCTCACTATCAACATCCTGATGCTCAATGACTCTGGAAATTACACTGTAGAAGCTAGCAATATTGTGGGTACGGGAAGCGCTTCTGTCTTTGTGGATGTTCAAAGTAAGATATAAATGAGAGGGAGAATGAAGATGATGATATTCTGAACTAGAGAGATGCAAATGATTATGTAATTATACAGTAGTTAGAAAGAATGGCACAACTTTACACAAAGAAAAGAATACCCAGTTATTATTGTTCAGTTAATAATAATTTTGTTTATTGTGTATTTGTTTTACTATTAACAGGGGCTCCAGTTATCATTGTACCATTAATATCATTGATACAACTGTCTGGTACTGATGCTATATTCACTTGTGAAGCACAAGCTAATCCTCAACACACAATAGAATGGACAAAAAATGGTGTGCAGTTGTTTAACAGTTCAAAGTACCTCATTACAGGACTGGGCAGTTCTGAAAGTATTCTGACAATTTTCAACTTGCAACTCAATGACACTGGTAACTATACGTGCTTTGCTGAGAATATTCATGGAAATGATTCAACTACTGATGAACTCCGTGTTCAAGGTAAATATATTACTGCAGAAACCTATTCACTTCTAATTAGTATATTATTCTTTACTTTTACTAATACAGTTCCACCTGACTTTACTGTATTCCCTAATTCTATGACACCACCAAGTCTTGTTGCCGGGGGTGATATCACTATCACATGCAATGTTACAGGATTTCCTTTACCTGATGTTGATATCTTGAAAGATGGCATACCATTCAACCTACAGGATGATACTCTTGACATTAACGAGACTGGTGGGATACTCGATAATGGAGAATTCTATAGAAGTATTTCAGTGTCTCTCTATCAACTGACATTTAATGACACTGCTGAATACTCATGTAATGCTACTAATAACTTAGCCTCTCCGCAAACAAGAAACTCAATACCAGCCATATATATAGTACAATGTAAGTAACTGTTGTCACAACCACGAAAGATCGCATTCAAAATGATTTATGTTTACACTAGAACATTTGAAAATTTGACTAGTTTATCAGTGTATTACTAAAATGTCTCAAACTAGGTTATTTTGAGACATGTGGTTCAAAAACCTGTTTATACCACCAGTTATAACTGGTTTGTAAAATGCTGTAGTGTAAAAAGAGCTATAATATGCCTCTGAGGAGGTTATTCTATTATGTTTATGGGAGTCCTTGCCCAAGTATTCCTTGTAATTATAAATTGTAGTAAAACCTTCATGTGTTGCTTGAACATTGCCTTATATTACCTTTTTAAAGACATACTCACATATACTCCCCATAACACTGTATTAACCTCCACGATCTCTTCAAGAAAAATTAGCAGAAAACAATGTATTCTATTTGTAGTATCTTCTTAATTGTCATTCAGATACTGCCATGTTATCACACAGATCCTCCTGATGTTAGTGTATCTCCATCAAATCTTACTGTTAATGAAACTGACTCACTCACTTTCTATTGTCAAGTATTTGCTATACCAGTGCCTGACCTATTCTGGATTAACGAGACTTCTCAAACAATGGTCCTCTCTTCTCCTGAGGGTGTGATGGTAACCATTGGTAACTTGCCTCATCCATCAGGTTTTCCAATCACCACTTCTAACCTCAGTATTGTGAATGTACAGAAACAACATGAGAGTAATTATACTTGTGTAGCTATTAATAATGTTACTAATCTACTCAACACACCTGAAAATGGAACAATCTCTCTCACCGTACAAGGTAAGAGTTTGAAATTAGTAGGAGAATAATCATTAAGTTAATTTTATTCACTCTTTGTTTCTGTCTGCCTCTGCATGTGTGTGTGTATTTGTATCACACCATGCTTTATATACTGAGACTGGAGTCACTCTGGGTCACTATAAATTATATATATTTTTAATTTACTTTAATTTCTATTTCTATTTTAATATAATTAATAGTTTAGATTTATTTTTGCCTACACCAGGTCTGCTATCTTGCAGGTAACCTTAACTATTGCCTAGCATTTGAATTGTTCAGGGGAAAAGGTCAAAACAATTTTATGTATTGATGGCATTAGGTATCCTGCTGAAGACTGGCCAATTAATTATTTTATGTGTTTTATATATTTGTGTGTATGTATATGTATGTTGTTTTCTGAGCTTTCAGCCTCCAAACTGCACATGGCCATTGGCTGTCGTTAGGGTTGCTAACTCATTTATATCAAGTCTTACTGTCATTATTTTCTCTCTCTCTCTCTCTACCCCTCACAGTTCCTCCTACTGTTGTATCTGAAAACACTTCGGTTCTAGGTGTAGTGAATAGAACTGTGAGTTTATCATTCTCTATTACAAGAGCTTCTCCTGAAGTAGAATTATCTGATATTCAATGGAGTTTTACAAATGGAGATGATATCACTGAAGACATCACAAATATCAACATCAGTAGACTGGACTATTCAGATGACATGTTAATATTAACTATATATAATATTAGTCATGATGATGAAGGATTGTATATACTTACTGCTTCTAATCCTGCTGGTATACACAGTGCTGCTATTAATCTCAGTGTAGAAGGTAAGTAGCTAGTTCTTTTTAAGTCATTATGACAGTCCTGATTTGAGTTCTCTTTTCTTTTTTTTTTACCTGTAGCTGCTCCAGTGTTTCTTCAAGTCCCTACTAACGCTAGTCGATTACAAAGAGAGGATGCAGTATTTAATTGTAGTGCTGTGGCTGAACCACTTCACTCAATAAGATGGGAAATAAATGGTAAACCTATTGCACAATACCTTTCTCCTGATGATCGTGAAGATAGTGTATTAAATTTTGCTAAACTGAACAGTACTGAAACAGGTGTCAATGTTACTATTAATGATACTAAATATCTTCTAATGGGTGAGGGTCCACTCTATGGTCAACTGACTATACAGAATACCGATTTAAATGATGCTCTTCGCTATACATGTATTGTGGCTAATGTTCATGGGAATTTATCTGCCACTGCATCATTGACTGTACAAGGTATGTTAGTATACTTATTCATGTACTGTCTGATTTGTGTATGATTATGCACCTTTTAAGAAAAGCTCAATATTCTACACACCTTGTTATTGAAGCATAACAATTGTATACTAACCAACTTCCTGAATCAGATTTTGTTTGTAGATACATACATAATAATAAAGAAATATATGTCATAGTTTGGAATTAGTAAGGACTACTTTACTATAGTATACTGTGGTATTATCAATCCATGTAGTGACTCCTGAGTTTCCTGGCAAAGTTGCTGCTATTATCAATGCTTCTGCTGGTCAAGACATAACCATAGTTTGTAACACAGAGGGTCTTCCTCTTCCAAATGTCACATGGTACAAGGATAGTGAAGTTGTTATTGAAGAGGACGGAATAATAATTAGTGAGAATTCTGGAGAGAGGAATGTCAATAGTACCCTAACAATACTAAGTGTCATTCGAGTGGATGATGGTGTTTACTGGTGTAATGCTACTAACTTCTTGTTTGTTGAATTTGAGACAATGTCACCTACCACAACACTGACTGTATACTGTAAGAAATATCTCGTATGTATAATTGCTGATCATTTCATATAAATCTATTATGTTTATCAACTGATATGTTCATCATTCATTTATATTCAGTGTGTTCAATTTATCCCTTCATATCTCCAATCATGTCATCCATTCTTCCATCTCTTTCTTGTGTTCCACACACCTACAGATCCACCTGATGTTACCAGTTTTCCTGTTAGTTTACAACGAAATGCAGCAGAATATGCTGATTTCTCATGTACAGTGACAGGTCTTCCTATTCCCATTGTACAGTGGTCTCGTACACCCTCCTCTCAAATTTTATCTCAAGAGTTGGGCAAGTTTGATATTAGCACACAAATTGATGATAGTAGTCTTACAGGTCCTCATTCTGTCACTACACGACTCATCGTTCTCAATCTGACAATCACCGATCAAGAAACATATACATGTTCTGGTCTGAATCCACTTAATATTGAGAATTTCATTGGAGCTCAGAGCAGTGCTTCAGCATCACTGTTTGTAAATGGTAAGATATACTGTACAGTAATTATAATATTCAGTGTAAACTATACCCTATCTTTTCCAGTTCCTCCTTTTGTCTCTGCTGCCACACCCAGTCCATCTGTTGTTCTATGGAGCATACGCTTTAAACTAACATTTATTATCACTGGATTCCCAACCATTACTCCTGATAACATAACATGGGAATTCCTTCCAGATTCAGAAAGAGATCTTGAAACCCTCTCGTCATCAGACAGACACATGTTCTCTGACAACAGGCACTCCTTAACACTTAATCCTGTGAGACTAGAAGATGCTGGAAGGTACAGATTGACTGCTATTAATAATGGGGGCACAGCTACAGCATATATTGATATTAGTGTATTGGGTAAGTTCATCTTAAAGTACATATATTTCTTTCATCTACTTACCATTCATTCATTCTTCCATTCACCTTTCTATTCATCTATCAAATGTGTATCTATCCATCCACTAATTCATCCATCTATCCATTTCATCAGTGATTTGGGATACATTTGTACATATGGTGGGAGGGCTCCTCCCTCTCCCCTGGAAAACTAAATTTAATAATTAAAAACAGCAAAACACGATATAAATAGACAATAACGATGATTAATCAATAAGCTAGCACATTTAGGCAGCAATTTCTTTAAGATACTTTAGCTTTACTTGATTCATGATTATGAAACTTATGACTTGAAAATTATTTATTTGTTTCGTAAAATATGATGTTTACCTCTCATATTGCATCAGAACCAACTTCACAGAATCTAAACATCTCGCCCCTTACCCTTTGAATTATGTACAGTTAATAATGAGAGAGAAATATGCTCAAGATGCTACTCCCAAACTTATGTTCATCCATATGCTGGCATATTTACATAGCAATTCCTTTAAGCTGCTGTTGGTTTGATAGTTAATTTATGAATATATGACTTGAAAATGTTTTGGCAAAAATAATTATGATGTTTTAATTTATCTCTCAAAATGCATCGGAGAAATCCAAAATGTTTATGCAGGGCATGAGCCAGACTCCTCCCCATTTCCCTCCTTTATGAATTTTTGTAAATGTAAATAATATTTCCATTCTTTAGTTGAACCAGAGATAAATGAAAATGGAGATCTGATATCAGTTTCTATTGGTAGTAGAATGACTTTCACTTGTACAGCTGATGGGATACCTACACCTTCATTGACATGGTATCGTAATGGTACCTTACTTACAGACAGTGAAAGATGGATAATAACACAGACTGTTGGACCAGGAATACGTTCTGAAATACCTACAACAGAATCCATTATGAGTAACTTAACACTTGTGAACGTTAGAGAGAGTGATGATTTTTCACAATTAAGTTGTAGAGCTGATAATCGTATTGGAGAGGCTGATGTACTACCTTATATAATAAGAATAGAAGATGTTGATGGTCAGTGTAATATAATATTGTCACATTATTAAATCACTAATATTCTGTGTATTGTATATAACTATTATAAATACACATCATGATTAATCAATGGTACATGTATTATACTGTGTATTATACATATATATTTATATTTTATAAATACACATCATGATTAATCAACGGTACATGTATTATACTGTGTATTATACATATATATTTATATTTTATAAATACACATCATGATTAATCAATGGTACATGTATTATACTGTGTATTATACATATATATTTATATTTTTATAAATACACATCATGATTGATACTGTATCACAAATAGTATAGGACTACTCTTCTCTTATTCTAAATACTATTTCTTCTGATCATCTTTCAGATCCATGTTCTCCTAATCCATGTCTTAATGATGGTACATGTTTCAGTTCTTCTGATTCTAATCCCTCTTATATATGTGTCTGTGTGAATGGATATACAGAAACAAATTGTCAGACATGTGAGTTGTATTTACATATACTGCAGGTTTTAGTTATACATGTAGTTATATAGTTATAGTTGACATGTACTATTTACAATACCACATGGTGGGTGAGTGTTCTGCGCAGCACAGTGTTAGCAGTAATTTCAATTTTGCTATCTGAAGCTGTTTATGGTGTAGTATGTATTTAGAGTGCCCTTTTTTCTCTGTCTCTCTTTACACAGTATTTAGAATCTATATCCCTCCTAGTATTGTTGTTCGTCCTCGACCATCCTCTGTTAGTCTCTTCTCACCTGTTAATCTAACATGTATTGTTCGAGGGAACCCTGTTCCTCACGTCCAGTGGTATAAAGATGGAACTCTGATTAACGATGAGCATTTCTTTAATTTATTAATTTCTGAATTAACAATAGAGGGCAGAGGATGGTATCATTGTGCAGCTGTTAGTAACAGAGAGAATGGAGTATCTGACAGTGTGTCATCACCACCTTTTCTAGTCACTATTAACAGTGAGTATTAACTGAACACACATTATATTTATATGCAGCAAACATGTATACCTATTACTTAATTGACACAAAGTGTTTTGAAATCATGAATTTAATTTATTCTTTAGTATCTATTGTAGTGGGTAACACTATTTTTCTTATAAGATGTTATTACAAATGTTACTACATAGTCGATAGTCTTTGTTTATAGTTAATGCCTAGCTCAGAATGTGTTTTCAGTTTGATAAATGACCACATGTTATTCGACAATCCTTGATTACTGAAATAAATTCATCACTTAATGTGTTGCAGTGTCCAGTTTGATGTTCATTGTTGAGCTGGCTTTTAGTATTTTCTATCAGGATAATACTGTGATAATAGGATAGCCATGTACGTTATTGGATTGACATAATGTTTCCATTGAAATTAACATTTTTTAAAGTAGGAATATAATACTTTGGAAACTTGGACTCTATTATATATATATACGTGTGTATATACCTACTGTATATATCATTATTAGGAACTTCTTCCTCATATTCTAACATTAGATATTGCTCAGTATTTGATGTCTGCAACTGTGTCTATGGCTGATGATGACAGTACACAACAGATAAAATCAGTAATAGATCAGGTATTGTTATTATTCACAATGTGTTAAACAAACTAACATACTAAAACTATCACATCTATCATTTGTTTGAGCATTGTGTTTCAAATTGAGCTTTAAAAAATATGATAATAAAATATTGTGATAATCAGAACATTTTGACCCAAAGGTTTTCCTGGCTGTAAGATTTAATCATTAACAGCTTAAATTATAGCTGAGGAAAACCCTTGAGTCGAAACATTCTGTTTATTTATCATGTTATTTAAAGCTCAATAAAACCTACAATTTGAATCTACCAGCATGATAACAAACATCTACAAAAGTATCATGTTATAGTGAAAACTCATGTGGTTTATTACTGAAGCATAGCCTGTTGCCATTTGTTGCAATGTGTTATATTTTTAGACATGAATTAGAAGTTATAGACCAATATAAATTATGTATAACTTCCCAGTTTCCTGGAAATGGCAGACGCTTGTACTATGATAATAGAGTTAGCAATTAACAGCACCCAGACTATAACTCAATTATAGAATGTCCATACAGTCTATAATACAAACCCACCCTTATACTAGGGATTATGTTTTAGTAATAGACTATGTGCGCATTCTATTGCTAAACATATAATTCCTAGCATAAAGGCAGTGTGCATGAATGCATGGATTACACACGTACCTGTATATTTCAATAAAATAGACCACATGTGCATTTTGAAAGTGGTTTATACCGATCACTGCTCACTACACATTCCATTACCTTAGTTACAGTGTTTACCATTTTGCCAGGAAGATATAAACCAGGTCTTTAACTACCAATATCCATATTTTAATAATTAATAACACATATGTAGAAACAACATGATAAAAAGCATGGCTGTGATAATTCTACACCACAAGTTGAAGGTAGCTGATAAGTGTAAATCTATATGTCAGCAAACAACATTAATTCATTTTATGTGATAATTGCAATACATATATTTTGACAATAATATATGTATATCATGATGGTTTCACTTGTGTATCACCATGATATGTCAGTTTCACTAGATATGTTTTGTCTGACTAGTGAGAGACAATCTTGTGTTCATACGAATGTGTGCCCTACAGCATAAATTAATTTTGTAGGGTTGTAAGTAAGCATCTGCTTCTATTTTGTCAATGTGATATTATCGAGTATTGCGAAACATTAGTGCTATCCACCTAGCTTAGAAAAAACACAAGATGTATTTTCAGATATTGAGATACTTGACTGTTTACTGTCGTTAAACGTAAATAATCATATTCCATCTTCCTTTACAAACACCCACAAACACATGTACACACACACACACATACACACATACTCATGCTCACTCAACAAAAATCATTTTATGTAGATGAATGATATATTGGTTGCAGAGATGGTATCACCCATAGCACAATTTTTCACATCCAACTTGTACAATCAAACTGAATTAGTAAGGTAAATGAAGTCTAAGTGATGATTTGATTCATATACTGAAAAACTAGATACATGTTTTATCTACTATTAATTATGATAATATTGTCATTAGATACTAAGATCTTCCATACAACTTTAGAAAAAAACTTTCTCTGTAATTATTACGTATTTCGTGAATTTCTCTCTTAGTGACTCCCAAGGGAATACTACATTTGAGACTATAGTAACACTATTAACTGAAGAGGCAGATAGCCTACTTCAACAGCAACTCTTTGATACTCTTGAGTCCACTGGAGCACTTTTGACACCTCCTATTACTGTGAACAATGTAACAAGATTTGGTAAGTCAAATATAGCTATGCCATGTCAATTTGCCCCCGGATAAAGGATTAGCTATATTATGTTTGGAAAATGATATTTTAACTTGAGAGCACAAATAGTTTTAATCAATCATAGTAGATTCTGATTTTTCTTGAAATGTTATAGCACAATACACAGCTAGCTAAAGAATGCATGGAAAATCTACTATGAATGGAGAATCTACTATGAATACACAGAAGATAGACCACTCATGTTTACAACTCTTTATCCTTTCTAAGCCCTTTTTAGCCTTTAAGCACTTCAGGTTTCTACTGAACTATCTCATAGAAAGTACTACTACTTCTCATAATACATTTGTATTATGTTGTAAAGGCATATCTTTGGAACTGATACAATGTGAATTTCTACAACACAGATTAACTGAGACTAAGACACCCTATCACATGACACCAAACTGCAGTGTGTGAATGATTGTTATATCTAGTAAAGATCAATATTGAATATGGCATGCGCATTGTGCATCTAATAATTATTATACCACAGAGATGCCAGCTTGCTATAGCCACCTGATAATGTGATAAACACTTTTGGAAACCAGTTTATATGACTACTAGTTGAATTAGAAGTTTGAATAACAAATACTTAAAAGTTAAATTCAAAATTAACAAATGGGTTATCTGCATGGAACAAAACACTACCTACAGCACAAATAGATCTAGGTATTAAAGAATGGCTGAAGGGTATGCTGTGTTTTGATGAATAACTGAACAGAACCGCTTTTATGCTTTTACATATTACTTTCTGAAAGTTTCTGCTGTGTATTTGTACTTGTGAAGTACATATCTGTGAGTGGGTACCTCCATTGAGAATATACGATAGGGTCTTGAATTTAATGGAATACTTGTATTCCTAAAGTTACAGTACATGTATGTATTATATTGTATCTCTTTCTCTTCCTCTCCACACTACAGATGGATGCATTTCAGAAGTTACTTCATTTAGTTCTAGTATATATTGGCCAGAAACTAATCTAGGCAGTACTATAGAACTAGATTGCCCATGTGGTGACCTGTCTTTAGGAGAGGGTCGTCCTATAGCTACTAGAACATGTAGTGGAGACTTTATATCAGGAGCTATATGGAATACTCCCAATGACTCTGTGTGTGAATTTCAAATACAAGAACAAGAACTATGTGATATCACACAGGTATTGCCATATACGAATCATAATAACATAATTTGAAAATAATTAATATTATTGTTGTTTTACTTATTTTTGGGCTACGAAATTATTCATGTACTTGAAATCCAATTTTCCTCTTTTTACCTTGTAAAATTTTATAACATCTGATAATATGTGTAGCTGGAGCACATGTTCAAGCCATGCCCACTAATTGACTGAGTCCTCCAAAGTAGATTATGTCACAATGGTTCACTATATATATAATTATTATTGCCTGCAGGGCCATCCCTATAATTTCTCTCAACGGGATTGAATCTATATATAATATATATATCCTTGTGTTACAATAACAAAAAGACTAGATAATCTGTAATAATTATATGTCGTTTCAGGCATGAGAAATTCAGCCATGATTATGGAGTGCTGGACACCACAAAGCAATTATAGGAATACTTTTTTCTCAATATGTCTTGTTATATATAATCTTATAGATGGCCCTATACTCCTTAAATTCTAATACACATGTATTGTATCTGAATATGAATGTGTGTATTTCATTACTTATAAATACATATACAATAGTAACACATTGATATAGGATTTTATCTATCTAGTATCTATCAATGACCAATACTGAGCAACTTAATAAATATGTTAGATATTTTCTTATACTAACAAAGACATCTGGAGTGTCTATACAAATTATGATACACAAAGTTTACATTGAAGTTGTACATGTTGATTGTATTGTATTTGTTTTAGATATCTAATTTCGAGTTTCGTCTTCAATCACTTGAAAGTCTTGTCAGTAATGATCCGGCAGACCTTAGTGTCACAAGTTTACTAGTAATAACAGCTGCATTGGAAAGTTTATTAGATGACGTGGCAAGCAATCCTAATGTGAGTATATGGACATCATTACAAGATGTACTGTATGTTTGTTATTGAACTGTTTGAGTAATATTCTATACATTGTTGTGTATTTGCTTCGTGTAAGACAATGTGAGTATATATTGTACTAGTGTATAGGCTGGGTTTCTATCATAGTATTATATAGTACCATTAATGCTCTAATTATTTTGTGTGCTTAAATAAGCAGGAGCCGTTTCATTACAATGACTTCATGCCGTATTTGGAATATTACAATAACTCATTATTAATGCTATTACACATGAAGTGCTTTTCATACCTATTGTCTGTTTGATTTATAATAATACTAATAAGATTCAAGTTTTTTATATTTGTTTTCACCAATCAATAATTGCTCACTGAATACCCAATCATTCAGAACTATTCAATACCAATAAGGTATTATATTTGATTACTACTACTCGCATGTTAAGCATATAAATGTTTGCCTAGTTCATTATTTATGTTTATTGAGCTCTACTCAAGTAGAGTATAACTAGAGTATAAGCAAAGTGCAAAGACTCTATACCTATGTACGGTTAACTATGATACCTTCCTAATCTTGTTTCTGTGCTTTTTGGTTTTGATATCTCTGCACCTTCTGAGGTACAATTTCTCCTTTTTATTAATTAAATTTTTTAGCATATACACATGAGTGATTGATTATGTTTTATGTCTTTTTTTTACATTCATTTATAGCTAACATCAGTATTCTTAGATATTATACAGAATGTACTTGAATCAAATGTTACAGGAGAAGCTCAGAGGCAGTTTAATGTATCAGCAAGGTATGTATTATATCCAGTGTCTAGTGTCTAGTGTCCAGTGGTTTATGAAAGGATTAAAAGCCCTAAACTAAGAATTAATCTTTGAATAATTAGTTATTATATTAGTAGAAAGACAAACGGTGGTACAAAATATTATAATAATACTTGAACAGTAATATATCTAGGGCCATTCTACTTATGTGTATACACTACACATATTCTCTGTGTGTCGCTACCACCTCAACTCGGTTATTGTGTTTATGAATATATACTAAAGTATTAGCAGGGTCATGCCTTTACCATATATATATATATATATAAGATATCTCAAAAATTATACACGAGCTAATACTATTTACATAATAGGGAAATCATTTCCAGTTGAAACTGAACTCATTATAATCCGTAAATTCATAATAATACAATTTTGTGAGGAATTCTGAACATAAACAAACATTGAGTGAAACATGATAAACACGATTTTAAATGTTGTTTAATTACTTGTCGGAGTTAACATATATAGTATTGTGTTAATTGTATCAATCCTTGATAAGCTCCCTCACTATTCTCACAATATTATTATAATCTATATTATTGTCCACTGAAATAATATAGTTCAGTATTCATATTTTCATTATCCTTTTCTTCATTCTTTAGGATCTTAATACTTATTGATAATCTTGGATCAAAGATACCAGTAGAGGAAACTGAAGTAGTTACATACACTAGAAACTCATTCTCATTAGCAGTTCACATCAACGATAGTAGAGCTTCCAGTCCCATGTTTGGTGAAGACAATAATGCAGGCATCATTCTACCTACACCTCTTATTAATAGCATTACGTTTAACACAACAATGTCAAGAGTGGTTTATTCTTATTATACAACAAATTCACTCTTTCAAACTGTAAATAGTAGGAATAATTTGACACTTGTTTCTGATGTATGGAGTGTAACTGTTCCTAATACTCGTGTTACGGATCTAGATGAAAATAGTAGTGTTATTATCAGACTTGGTAATATAGAGGTTAGTCAATTGAAAACTAGTGTATTTCAAAGTACTCTAATTGTGATTTTATGATTTGATTACTTGTAATTTAGGTAAATGAAACACGTTGTGTGTTTTGGAACTTTGTAATGAATGGTAAGTTCAGACTATTTCATACCCATCATGCAGCATAACACATACAAACTTCACCTCTATATATCAATATCACGCACTTGCTGTCTCATAATTCACAATATTCATTCAAGCTTGATAAGTCATTTTGTTTTTATATAGATGGTTATGGAGGTTGGGATTCTGAAGGTTGTATTAGAGAAATTAATTCTAATAGTGAAGTGACTTGTGTTTGTAATCATCTAACTCATTTTGCACTAATAACACAAGTAAGTATATCATAACGAATCAATACACAATTAATAATTATTTAAATTCCAATATAGACACCATCTGATGAATCTCCTGAATCAACTACCAGTAAATTCTCTGATGTTATCACAATATTAGAGAGAGTATCTGTAGCTTGTGTTGTGTTGACTATTATTTTCCTATTTATCGTGTTCTTCACTCATCTGTTATCATGGTCAGTACTACATAATTATAATTATATATAAATAGCTATGATTTGAAGTTTGGTGACCAATCTATATATATATATGAGTTTTCTTCATACTGGTGTTTCTCTAGGTTTCTATAGACTTAGCAATCGCCTGCTAACAAATAATATACTATCATATTTGGATATTGTAATTCCCTGATGCTAACTGTGTTCTTATCTTAGCTGGCTTTTAATTTTGATTATTTTACACGTAAACTTGATAACAGTTTGAGAGACTGTATATGTCACTCTACTTATTCCTATATGAATGCCTTTATTCTGGTTGCCTCAGACTCTTGAACACTTCCTACCCTTTTTCACCACCGTTCAGTCACTAATTATAGATAGTCAGCCATAGTACTGAAGTAAAAAATCAATGAGATCAATATTTTGACAAATGACCTAGGCAAACCCTGTCATATGGAAATTTGTTTATCTCATGCATACCTTTAGATTGCTATTATTGGTGTATGTATGATATGTAGTTAAAGGCAAATAGCCAGAACATGCTTTAGTTGTAAATATGGAAATTATATATATAATGAGAATGATTATAATTTGCACTGAAGTCATACCCACTAAAAAAGTTTGACTGATATGAATAAATTCAATTACTAAAATAACATTTCTATTATGTAACAGGAAACTTCGAACTCAAGTCCAAGTAAAACTGTTTCTTAACTTATGTACTGCTCTGATAGTACTATACATTATTTATATTGGAGCCCTGTATGCTCAAAACCATACAACATCATGTGTAGTGTTTTCAGCTCTGTTCCACTATGTCTTCTTGGTAGTATTAATAGCTTTGATTGGAGATGTTGTCTACTCACTTGCTACACTTACTACTATTCCCTCTGAAAACTATCATCTATTTGTGGCTTGTATATCATGGAGTAAGTTATACTAATTGGTAGTAACTAAATTATATAATACTATTTTTAATTCTGTAGTTTTGCCTGCTCTAATAGTTGGGTTAATAGTGGCTCCTTTGTCTTCATTTTATGGCAATTATCAATTGTAAGTCAATCATGTAACAAATGTTATAGCCAGTACAATATAATTATAACATGTCGTTTGAATACACCCACATGTGTTGAATGAACAAATACATATACATACATGTATTATTATGATTGTATAATAAACTGACACTGCCAACACAGGACTTATAAATGTGATATATATCTGTAGCATCAACTATAGTGACACAAACTACAGGACTATAACATTAACTGCCAAATAGAGAGAGACACAACTGAATTTGTCTGACCTAAGTAGTAGACATTTTGCTACGAAATTCTCTTCCTCAACCTGGCTCGAGTAGCTCAGATGAAAGAGCTATTTGACTAGCAATCAGAAGGTCCTGGGTTCAAACCCCAGCTAGTCCAGATGTTTTTCTTGATGTGTGTCTCTCTCTTTATTTTCTCATCATACATACCTAGTCATTACTTACAACATTCATCTGATTCAAACTAAAGTTTCCTTTTTTTACACATAGCTACTAAATGTATTTGTTATAACATTCCTACTCATTCTATATCATATTTATTTTTTGCATGAGCTCAGTGATTATAAATCTGATGTAGAATTAGACTCGTAGGTGCATAATTATACATAAATATATTAATTTAATGTTATATTTCTTCTAATAGTGCTACATATATATATATAATATATAATATATATGTATGTATAATTATCACACCTATGAGTGGTATAATCACCGAGTCTGAGGATGAGGTGATTATAAATCAGTCATAGCCGAGTAGGCAGAACATAATATTATGAAATCATAATAATTTTTAAGTAGAAACTTTCTTCACTTTACATATTTATTGTTATTGTATGTACCTTATTTACATAATTATTGTATGTACCTTATTTACATAATTATTGTATGCACCTTATTTATATAATTATTGTATGTTCACATTTCTGTTTCTAATGTTCCTCATTTTATTTTCTCACAATACATAGTTGTCGTCCTGATGGTCTCCTATTCTACATTAGCTTGGTAATTCCATTTGCCTTGACAGTTATAGCTATATTTATTATGAACACAATAATCATAATTATTCTATTGAAACAAAGACTACTTAAGAAATCGGAAAGAACGCCTCAACTTCTTCGTTCCATTCTCTTAGCTCTTCTATTCACACTTGGTTGGGGATTTGGACTTGCAAAGAGTTTTGCTACAGATACATATGCTATAATGTTTGAGTGTCTGTTTCTGCTCTTTGGTGCACTGTTGGGAATATATATATTCCTTATATACTGTGTTATGTCTAATATGGTACGTACTAAAGTATGGAAACAGTGGTTCTATAAAGCAACATGTCGTGATTATGAGGAACATGACCCTGGTCATATGGAACATGATACACCAATTAATCAGAAAAAACTAAACGATAAACTAAAACCTGTTTTAGAGTTTACAGAGATACATTATGGTCCTTCGGCAGATTTTTATTCACCTACTGAGTTTCCTGAAAACGGAATGACAACTACTCAGATGGACATGGACATTGATGAAATAGTACTTACAGAACAAACTATAACAAGTGATAGTGTGTCTTCTCACAGTGATTCTTCTCACAACTCTAGAGATCTTCCAGTTGCCAAATATGAATTTGAAAGAAGCACAGAAATGCTTAATGAAGAATATCGTTTTGATTCTAGTAGTCTTGATCCTCCTGATCCCAATGAAGAAACTGCTCTATGATAATGAAATCATGTTGCATAATATTGTAACTAAAATTAATGTGTGATGTATAACCTATTATATCAACAACACAAAGATTTGTAATGCATAGTAATAATAATAGTGTTTTTTTAAACAATGCACGCAGATTGATATATTTTTAATCCTTTGCTTCTTGTGTATAATTAGGTATTAATTATTATTTTATCAACAGACCTAATATAATTCAATTGCGCCTCACTACATTTATATCTAATTTTGATGATTTATAATTATTGAAGTACTTCCTATCCTATACACCATAGTCCTCTGATAGTTTAATACAAAAATTTTCTTTTCCACAAAAGTAAATAAAAGATAAAAGTAACCAAACTGTAGTATTTAATTTCTTGTTGTCTTCTGACCTATGCCATAGCATGAACAATTTCATTATCAGTTTATTCGTATTTCTTCCTCGTTAGTATTGTCTACTCCCTGATCAAAGCAAAATGTAATGAAAGAAAGTAAAGATTTATGAGAAACACTAAAATTATTAATCAATGTACCTTTTTCTGCCCAACTCCCCTGTCAAGAGATTTTTTTCTTGATCAAACATCACTTAGATGAAGAGTTATGCATACCATATGAATGCCCCAAAAGTCTTTCTCGCCAATCTCATTCAGAAAGTGACATTAAAGTGTCTATTCTTTTTTGTATTGATTTAACCATATGTGATCAGAATATTAGTGATGTTTATCGTGTATAACCATTTAATATATGTTAGTAACAAGATAAAGTTGACCTTAATATATGTTTAAGGAGGATATGACATATATACTATGATATGCTCTCTTTTAATCCCAAGATTCTAATCTAACCACTAATCCTGTACCTTTTAACTCAGTGATAGATATCCCAAACCCAGTGTCTGATTGTAAGACCTCTAACAGATTTTGTCCCACCCCTTCTGAATTGGCTAACTTTTCCCCTTTGGGCTGAATTAATTTAAATGTCAATTACCCTGTTCAAATTCTCAAACAGGGCAAGTTAGATTCAGAATTGCAAGATAATTCTAACTAGATTCTCATATTATGACCTGTTTATTTAACACCAGAAGTATTGTTCGTAAATTAAGTGATCTCCAATCATTTATTCATTCTTCTAATTTTAAAGTCATTGGGCATTACAGAGTCCTGGCTCTCCAGTGACATCTATAATAACAAAATTCTCCCAACTAATTATCTTATTTATCGCAATGATTGTCTTTCTAAAGGTGGTGGTGCGTTTGAGATTATAACTCCTAAATCTTTGTACGTGTATCCTTAATTATGTAGGTAGTTTCAAAATTAGCAAAAAATTGTAAACTTTTTTTTGTTAAAGGATAGGTGCCAGGAACAACTCCATTCATATAATGAGTTAATAATATCAGACTGTAAATGAGTTTGTTCAGGATATCCCCGACGTAACTGGTAAAAGCGGTAAAAGAAAATTCTTGATAGATACACACTTAACGCGAGATAACAAATACCCACAAAATCAATGCCAATGTGAGCCTCCAATACCAGTAGACTTCAATTTGAACAGTAATTATTTGTGGGAAACAGAATCAAAAGCCTTCCTAAAGTCTGTGTAAATTACATCAGTTTGTATGTTAAGGACACGAAAGTTATAATGTAAATTTTGCAGGCAGGAGCTATTTTTGATGAAACCAAACTGCTTAGAGTATAAGCATGTGGACAAACAATTTATAACTTAGTTGTAGACAAGGTGTTCAAGCATCGGTGACAAATTAAGATCGAAAGTTAAATCACAGAAGAGAGATGAAACAAACATAGTATATGTAAATCACTTAGTAATTACGTACATCTGTCAACTTCTTGAATTTCTGTGGAGTACAACAGATGTTATTTACTATTATAATTACAAATTCATGTACATAATTATACTAATTACTTTGGAAATGAGCAAGTAACATCTGTTGTTTTCGCAAATGTTAGAATTGGAATACTACTAATACACCACAGTTTATGCCTATAATACTATGCTGTGTATATAGCTACATAATATTAATATATTTGTTATGGTATGATTTATTACGACATGTACTTTATATAGATCAAGATCAAATGAACTGTGACTTGTAAATGTTACCTAACAGGAAAAACAAATCAACATTCAGGAAAATAGATTTACATTGAAACTCCTGTAACCAAATGAAGGTTAAAATAACCTATTATTTTTTACAGTGTAAATCATCAGATGAGTTAATTAAAGATGAATCATGGATAGCCAGGGAAACAACCCGAAGTGAAATGATCATATACACTACATTACTTATTGCTCACCAATCTGGCGGCCTAATTTTATCAAGGACTAGAAGATCTACAATGTCGTGCAACCAAATTTATATTAAATGACATTTCATTAAATTACAAATCTCATCTAATTCTTCCCCTCATGATGTTTCTTGAACTGGATGACATCATGTTCTTTGTTAAGTCAGTAAAATTTCCATCTTCTACTTTTAACATATTAGACTACGTTTCTTTTACCCGATCTTCATTCTCAAAGTCCTTCTCCCCAACTGCCTCATCTGCTCATCCCTAGGTTGTGGAATTCTCTACCTTTTATAGATCTTAACCAGTCATTAAGTACTATAAAACGGAACGTAAAGTTAGTTTTCTGGGAACGTGTTTTGACAAATTTCAATCCCAATAATCCTTATTCTTTCAATTTCTGTTGCCCGCACATAACCTGTATTTCAAATTGTGTGAGTGTTAAATTGTCTTATAAACTCTCTTATTAATTTTCTAATTACTTATTTTGGTTACTGGTAGCTCTTACCAGTGGCCGTCAGTGCTGTTTAATTTATGTCATTACTTTTCCATCTTCTTTTTATCTCTGTTTATAGTTTTGTGTACTGTAAAATCTGTTAATAATAACAATATCTAGATCTGTTTACATAACTTTCAATTCACCCTTATATTGTATGCTTCCTTTTAAAGTGCTATGAGATACACGATAAATTATGGCACATCATTTTGCTGTTTACAGTACATTCAATTCATCCCTAGTATTTAATATTGTTCACCCAGAGTGTGACACACAATAGACAGTATACCATTATTTTCTATTCAGTGCATCACTGCAAAAATAAAAATGTTAAAATAACAAATGTATTGGTTAGTACAGTTACAAGGATGGAAATTATAATTTAATTGGTCATATTACTCCATGATAACATACTTGTACCAATTGTAATCAATTATCATGTCATATTAGATGCACAAAGAATGTTTGGAATCTACAAAGATTCAATTAAAATATTTTTTCTGCTTCTTTGTATATCTATTAGACATTGGAATTGCATTATAATTATTAGTACAAGTACATGTATATCACCATGCAGTCATAACAACCTAATATTTGCATCTGTACTAATAAATTAGACAATTTAATTTTTATAGTGTGTGGCATTCACTTTCTTGATTAATGAATACTCATTATCAACTATGAGATGTCATACTTAATTACATGCAGTTTCGATCAGTATCTTAGAGTAGATATGTTTTTCTTGACAAGTTGTTAAAATCTCATTTAGTATGTATATATACATATGTTCATCTTGAGGATAACAAAGCAGTTAAGTGCTTCAGTTCCAAATGCATGACTGATTGACTGGGCAGTCTTTTGTTCCGGTATAGTCTCGTTCCCAGACCCGCCTACTTATTTGGACGAAAAGTAGGCGGGTCTGGGAACGAGACTAGTTCCGGTATTAAATAATGTTGCTATATTATTACCAGTACATGTATAAGGAGATATGAAAAACAACAAAATCATATCCTTGCTTTAATTTGAATTCACACACACACACATACATTGCTACATATGATAATTTATGTTAAATCTATATACAACATCAATGTCACAATAAGATGTACATCAACACAAGTTACAATAGTCCTTAGTTAGTATTTCTATATGTGAATTGTAATTTGTAAAACTAAGCCCTTGTGAAAAACAAGTGTATATAGAGAAAAAAACATCCCTATATTTGCTTTGTGATGACTATGTATTAAGCATTGCTGATGGCACTAGTGTCTCTACCTTTCTGTGTACTCCTGGGGCCTGAAGACGTAAGTGTAAGCCTAATTGCAGTCAAAATACACAGATGTCTGATGAACTGACTGAGGTACTCCTTCAAGGTTCTAAATGATGACTTCCTCGTGTCTGAAACTCAACAACTTATCATACTTACTTGTTAAAGATTCTTGCATAATATCTATACTGTTTCTCTGCTATATACAACAGTTATTAGCAGTTTTACATCCTTTCTGAATCTTCCTGGCTGGTCTGTAGCTCAAACGCGCGTTCTTTTACGCGCCACGCCCATTAATTGACCGAGCCCCCGGGAATGACGCAACTTCCTTAACTACGTATACAACGCATAGTCGCGCAAGTGACACAAGAATATATATATATATACCCGTGGAATTGGAAAGCAATTATAGGGATGGCCCTACGGGCCATAATAATAAACATTGTATAGTTGTGGAGTCCAGAAGGAAGTTCGGAACCAGCCAATAAAAATTAGTCCCCTCACAGGACCGGGCGCGGGGTATAGTCTATATAAATTCCGTGATTTCGTCTGTAAAATTATTCTTGCTCCACGACATGCTCTTACCAATAATCATAGTGTGTTCCTTACTCGTATTATGTATTCAAGTCTTACCTGGAGCTGCCATTGGTAAGTAATGTGTGTCATAATGCATATGGAATTAGATATTAATTGTTATTTTTAGTGGCATATAAGAATTGTGTGTGTGTGTGTGTGTGTGTGCTCACTGTGTGTGTGTGTGTGTGTGTGTGCTCAGCTTAAAAGGACAGAACGTCCTATCAAAGTAGTTTCGCCAGGCCAGCCCCTCACACGAGTAGCGTGTGAGGGGCTGGCCTGGCGAGACCACTATCAAAGTAACTTTAACTTGCTGACAAACTAACATTAAGACATTAATATGTCTAAAATCAGAATACTTATAAATCTGAGGATCGATGAAGTGTGTTAATAATGTCATTGTTAATGTGTTATATATAGTTGTTTTATTAATATCAGATATTGTATCTTTTGTAAATTCAAATGCTGTTTTGCAACAAGACCCAGTATTTGGTTTACAGTGGACATAGAAAAGGATGGTTGCCTATCCTTTCTTGATACATGTACCTTGGTAAAGCGAAAGGCAGACGGTCCATTAGATATCAGTGTCTACTGCATTAAGTTAAGTTAACCCTTAGAGGACTGATGTCACATATATGGACATTTGACCCCTACGTGGTTTGGAGTGTGTTCCTAGCATTACGAAGCACTCCTAATGCTTGTAATTGGTGTCAGGGGCAAACCCATAAAAATGGCGAAAAAAGTTGATGGTTTTTCGGTCGCCCTTTGGCCTAAATAATGAGTACGGGGGGAATGTTAAATGGGGTGTCCCTCATCCCCCATGCAGTTTGGGGTTTCAGTGACCCCGCCCATGCACTCTGGTGGGTACCTGAGCCCTTGCTGTAAAACCTGAAATTGTAGGTGTAGCTTGTGCCAACATGCAGTGGGGTGATTTTGTTTGCCCCAGTTCCAGTCAAAAGAGGGAGAGCACTGCATTTGCCTACGAAGCGCTTGAGGACTTTCGAGTCCCGGTAAGCAAGTTGGTAGAAGTAGTACACCATGTCGGAAAAGGAGCCAATTTTGGGGTAAAGAAAGTGAATGGTGGCCAAAATATATGCAATAGAGTCGCCAGCGTTGGAGAAGGGAAGAATCTTGAAAAACAAGCTCAATCCTCTAAGGGTTAAAGGGTACACAGACAGTATCTCAATTATAACTCATACCATCCTAATCATGTTAAGAATGGCTTAGTCAAGAACCTCTGATCCAACAAACCTACCAAATGAAGTTCCATGCAATTATGGGTGAGTTAACATTGGTGAAAATTAAAAACCCAACTTAAAGAACACAAAGATGCAGTCCGATTAGGTTACACTAAAAAGTCTGCATTGGCAGAACATGCTTGGCAATGCAGTGACTGGGACATTATGAAAGGTTTTTATAATGTTTATAGAGAGGATGAGCTTCTAATCAAAGAAGCATTAAGTTGCACATTTAGCTCAAACGCCAAATAATGAATATGGATGAAGGCATTGAATTGCAAAGTTGTTCGATCAAAGATTTTCGTTGTACCAAGAGGAGTTGGTGCCGCGTACAGGAAGTAGTATCAAATAATAATTATGGTGAAAGACAAACTTTTTGTTGGTAAAAGAGAATAATTACATTTAACATATCGAATGCCCAACAAAAAAAGTCCTTCCGGGACTATTTGCAAACAATGTTAAGAGTTAGTTTAATAATGCTATTCTCACCTGGTATGTACATGTATGTATAAAATCATTTTGGGGATAAATAACTCAGCACTTGATAACATACCTAGTTTTCCATAACTAAGATAATTAAATGTTAACAGTTAAATATAGTGATAGTTTTGTGTAGTGATGTGTTCTCTGATGTTGCATTTAAAATGGCAGTGGAAGATCCAGGGGGTGGGTGTCTTTGGTTTCCATGGAAACCCCCTTTTAAACCAAACTAGTATAAATCATGATAGAAGTTTGTATACTTTTACAACTATTCCTATATGACACCAGGATACTTACTAGCTATAGATCTTTCCAGACAGAGAATTTCATCAAAAGACGATCAAAGGTGCAAAATATATTGACCACACCCCTCATGAATAATTAATGAGACACACTTTGCACATATTTGTTTCAAGTCTTAAAACCCCTTTTTTTTTAGATCTGCCACTGAATTATTGCCTTCTGTATAATTATAATTATAATTATCATGTTGTATTAGTGTACTTATAACGGTTCCTTTAATTTTTCCTGTTTCTCCCTCTCATAGTGGTATGAGCTGTAAGTTTATCCTATACACACACCTGTATACTATTCGTACACATTAAACTCATGCACACATATACCTACCTCACCCACATAGGCACAGCATATACTATAATCATATTGTCTGTTCATATATGTTCCATTCACACTTGTAGCAAGGGTTGTGTACCATGGGTACATTCATTTTCATAATTTATGTAGTTTACTATTGAATATATATAAGTTAATCTTGAAATCCACTATCAATTTTCAAAAATACTAATTCATACACCAATGATACATCTAAGGAATACTTCTTATCCAATACCACCTTCTATATCAGCTAAACCCATTAAAGTAGTGAACCAAACAAATTAAGCTATCGGTCTGCCTGCCTGTCTGTCAGTCTGTCTTTTGTCTCTGTCTCTGTCCCTCTTTGTCTCTGTCTCTGTCTCTTTTCTAATTATGCATGGTGTTGAGAATAAAGCAACTCCTTCAAAACTGAATGTTGTAATTACCACAAAATAGAATTACTGATGATGTTATGGTTAGGTTGGACATGCAACAAGAGTCAGGAAGGAGTATAGGCCAAATAGTCATGTTGCACATGTTAGCTGAAGAAGGCCCTCTGGCAGAAATGTTCTTGTCAATAATAAATTTATTGTGTTGCTATTAAGTTCAAAACACATTATATAAATCTTGGAGTTTCATTATTATTTCTACCATCTTTCTCTCTTTTCCTCACTGTCATCACTATTTTGTATATTTTCACCTTGTTTTAATTCCTCCAACAGTGACAGCAAAAGAAGTGAGCATTACTGAAGCAAAGGGAGGAGAAACAACTGTTGTATCATTCGTCATTACTGGAGATTCTCCTCAAGTTAAAGTTGAAGACATTCGCTGGTCATTTATACACATTGGATCTGAAGACAAAATGCCTCTTAATACCACTTGTACTATAGTCAATTGTAGTGACATTCGTTACATGCGTTATAATTTCTCTGATGATCTTACCACACTGACAATTTCAAATCTACAAGTTGAAGACTATGGTGATTATACTCTGACTGCTGGAAACAATTCTGCTACTGTTAACTTGACTGTAAATGGTAAGTCACTGTACATTATGTGTATCACAAAGTACATAGAATGCATAATATTTCAAAAGCTTACTTGTAACGAAATATAGGAAGTAAAAACAATTCCACAGTGAAGAAGAATTTGAACAAAATTAATGTAGAATCACATTGAGTTAAAACTGAGTTCATTATAAATTCAAAATACATGCATGTGTATTACTATGGGTTCTGTCACCATGGTAACCACATTGTACTGTACACATTGACTGCATCTGAGAAGTGAGTTTAACTTGGCTACCCACACAAGAAGCTTTATTTGCACATTTCCATATCAACTTTTCATAATTTATAATAACTCGAATGTGATTCTACTTGAGGTTACACTTGAATCCCAGTTATTTGTTAGGTCTATTTCTAAAGATTCCAGTAGAGTCATACATTGTTATATACCTTTTCTTTCACAGTACCTCCACAGTTGCTGGATTCTAATACTGTAGTAATCAATAAAAATGAAAGTGAATCAGTACTGCTTGAGTGTATAGCAGATGCTAATCCAAAGCCTAGTTTCTTGTGGTTTCATAATGGAGCTCTCTTTAGTGGTGCTACTTCTGAGGAACACAAAGCATTTCGTGAAGATATTCTAACAATACCTGGTAATCTTGGTGTTACTACTAGAGTGAGTATCACAGATTTAAAGAAAAGAGATGGAGGAGTGTATTTGTGTCTTGCAAATAATGAAATTGAACCTTTTTCTGATAGAGAATTTCATATCAACGTCAGAGTAGGTGAGATTACACTGTAGATGACTTTCAGAATCGTGATGCATATGTATTCTTTATAATTTAGTATAATTATATTACTTGTATGCATTCTTAGTTGTTATTGATCACTGTGACCCTAACCCTTGTGAACATGGTGGAATATGTATCAATGGAATTTCTGACTTTACTTGTGACTGTCAGGAAGAGAATGGTGTAGCATATGACGGAAGAACATGTGATATAGGTATGTACTTATGTTTATGTGATACACTATTAAGATAAATATTAATTATCAAGTATCCGGATATTCATCTTCTAATCAATGTTCTCTCAATAATTTGCAATTAGGGAGTGTGTGGCCGTGTGGGGAATAATTAATTATTACATCATAAAACTTAGAATTATATTCGAAGAAACAATGTATGTTATTGTATGTGTAAAAACTACAAATTAATAAGAGGATACTGTATCCATCTAAAATAGAGTAGAAGAAACACTATTTATAACTTATACAAAGTCCATTTGCATTGAAGTTCGCACCACATTCCTTATAAATGCTGGAAAGAATGTTTATATGAATGTCTTTTCTATCTAAAGAGGTTCGTGTTGAAATTCCTGCTAGAATAACTCAACAACCTGAAGATGCATTTGTAAATCTGAATAGTAGAGTTGAACTGTATTGTGAAGCAGATGGATCACCTGAACCCATAATACGTTGGTATTATGAAGATATGCTGATTGAAGGAGTAGTTGGGTCACCATTTGTAATAGAGAATGTTAATAGAAATAATAGAGGATACTACGCATGTAGAGCTACAAATGTTGTCAATACTGTCACATCTAGACGAGCATTAGTGAATATAATAGGTTAGTCAACTGGATAAATAGTGTATAAAGCAATACAGATCAGATACATGTATATGTGCTTTGTGGTGTTATACAGTAATCATGGTTGATTTTCTCGTGTTTGATACCCGACAGCCTATTATACATGTAGTTACTATATTGTTTATCCACTCTACTTACTTTTTAAGCTAGAATAGCTACTACATGTGTTCCAGTTTGAACATATATGTAAGCTATAAGCAAACTCAAGCATACACTCTCTTTTGCTTGCCATACCCATTAATTGACCAAGCCCCTGGAATGACACAACTCCCTACATGTGCAACGTGTATGTGACGCAATCATATATACAAATATTGATTTAACTCTCGTGGAAAGCAATCATAGGGTGGCCCTGTGTGTAATAAAAGGAAAGAACATGTAGAGATATAAAAATCAAAAAGTATGCAAACAAAATTGGGATGGTAACTTAGCAACCATATTAAACTATAACCACTCTCATATAATCTTACATACATGTAAATAGCTACAGTAAATAGCATGATATATAGTATGTAGCTAATTAGCCCTTACCTGTGTAGATGGAGCGGAGGATTACTGTAATCTGGTATTCTGTCTGTCTGTCTGTCTGTCTGTATATGAACAAAATTTCTGGACAACTAACAATATTGGAACTTCAATTGAGCTACCAAAAGACATAAAATTATACGAGGATGAAAATGAATGACAGGCTTTTTCTAAAACTTTGAGTTATAAAGTTATGACAATGTTTACAACTCACGATTGCCATTTCACCACTTTCAGAAGACATCTAGTAGCAAAAAAGTACATGGAAACACAACTCATCTTGTTTGAAGGCTATCGCTGTCAAATCACAGCTTGAAATCAAGTGCAGTTAAAATAGTGGCTACTACAACATCAAGCTGGCTCTAAGCTTTCTGCCATAATATTAAATGGTGAATTTCTAACTCTATCTATTTCATTTCTTGTGCATTATTGACCATTGACAAAACTATTTTACAAAGGCACTGCGCTTCTTATACTGTAGGACTGGAGTGTAAGTTGTAACACACACGCACATATAAGTGTAATAATTATAATCTCAGTATAATAATAATTATAATAATCATTATTACGGTCAAGTGTAGTCTGCAATTATTTTCTAGTTAGTGGTCATTCTTGTTCCCCCATCACATTTGTGGTGAGGGTTCTGCACTCATTAGTGAAGCGGTTAGTTTAGTTTTGTTGCTAAGGTATCATCCCTATCTTTTTACACAGTTTTTAAACCTTGTGTATACTCTAAACATAATCATTACTATATTCTTCCATTGATAATAGATATTGCTGAGTACTTAGCTAGATTCATTATACCAATAAGTCAATTTCAGGGCAATGATTTAATATCAGCAACTGACACAATTGTAGAGAATGTAAGTTTATTTTTAACACTAATATAGTATACACAAGAAACTCTCACGTGAACATGAATATGATTGTAGCTGTGAGATATCCTTAGTTGCATTTATCATGAATGAATTATCATAATTTACATACTACTGATATGCAGTACTTCACCTCATACCTTTTTCCTTGTACATGCAAGACTTATGTGAGACCAACTGTCTGCCATTTTATATTACCCGGTATTACATGTATGTAGTGTGATAGGGATATGATACAATTGGTATATCAATTTATACGATCAATTAGGTTAACTTTAATTCCATAACGATATTTCCATATAATATTCTGTTATTTAATGTATGCATGAGATATACTATATGCTCTAAAGTTTTGATAATAGTCATTGGGGATTTCTTAGTTGGAAGTTTTAAGGAGTACTTGAGTTTCATCAAGAACCTATGTACTTTGATAGAGAAGTTAGTTAGGATTAACCCTCCTAAAAGTGTTAAATTAGCAGTGAAGTCCACAGAAACTCATTGCTAACTTATGTACTAACACTGGAGTTACACTTCTATACAACTGAGTATTCAGAATACACAGCATAGTAGCCCCTTTTCAGGATTGATCAGAGAATTCTCTCTGAACCCTAGGCTCTTGTTCTTGATACAATGAAGTAAACTAACACATTTATCCATTCCTCCAGCTTCTTTCTTCATTTATTATCATTGATAATTGTGCCACTACTCACAAAACTCCAACATTGCATCATAATTATGGACTCACAAGTGTTTACTTTTTATCATCTAGATAAATTTTATTGTAGCTGGAAGAGTTGTTCAAGGTGGTGATGGTGAATTTTATGTCATAGAGAGAAAAGGAAAACCCGTGTAAGTATCTTACACATATATGTGTATATCTACATTATTTTAGAGCTTAGTTTAGTAATAGTTTGATCAAACAAAGATGTTTTTTTAATTCCAAAACATGTTTTGTCAATAAAGCCTTCTTCAGTTTCATGTATCATGTATATGCCACACTTATCAACAAACAGACAAAATTCATATCTAAGGTTATAAAATTTAATTGCTCACAATATGCTATCATACTTATCAAACCAGTGACTGTACTTAGAAATAAATGAAGTTATATCTCTCTCACAGTAATAACACTCATAATGTAATTGTGCCTATTATTATCACTATACAAATTGGAGAAGAAGGGTTGGCAAGTGAAGCTCTTCGTCAACGTGTTGAAGAAGATGTCAAGGGATTTGGCTTCGAGTTACAGATTAGTGATGAAGGTGGAATCACGAGATTTAGTAAGTGAAATGAAGTTTCATGCAATGGTAGTCAAATCTTCCAATATTGTGTTATGTGTTACTCCACAGCTTTATGCATACATTAAGATGCATTAGGGAATAGTTAGAACACACTTTACCATGATTACGTGTTTTAATGTAGCACGAGGGCAGGTCAATAAAGGTTGAGTTTACATAATGCACGAGCCGAAGGCGAGTGTGTTATGTAAATGAGACCTTTATTGACCGCCCAAGTGCTGCATTGAAACACACAATGCACTGTCAAGTGTGTTCTAAGTGATTTATTGACAATCTGGTAAACTACCACTGTTGTTGGAGCTGCTTCGTTAGTAGAGGTGAGCAAAGTGTGCAATAACTAACTTATTGCACGCAAAAGTGTGCAATAAGTGATTTATTGTTCAATCATGTGACACATTATCTGCACTCTGATTGGCCACAGGTCACATGATCAGCAATAACTAAATTTCAGTTGTTATTAATGGTCATGTCTTATAGTGAGAGTTCTGCACTGTGAGTGCATTCATTAGGACTGTCATTATTCTCTCAGCTCAAATTGATATATCCTTAAGCATATCATGATAATTCCCTTATGAATATAATTATGTTGGTATAATTACAAACAATGGATTTTATTCCTTTTATCAGACTATTGTCCACCTGAGACAGCTGATCTTCCATCACCTGATAGAAACCCAAGTCTGGACTTACAAATAAACTGGATTGATACTCAGATTGGTATAGTAGCGAGTGTGCCTTGTCCTTGTAACTTTAGCCTTGGTTCTACGGCACTTATTGCAACTCGTGAATGTGGTGGAGATTTTGATACTGGAGCAGTGTGGTTAGAACCTGATACAGCTGATTGCGAGTTCAGTGTTACTGTAAGAATGTTATGCAGACTAGCAGAGGTGAATTACTTAATAAGTATTTTTGTGTGTCTATACTCTACAACACATATCATTTAGCATGAATGATTTACTTAATATTCCTTACATCAACTCCCTTAAGTTGCAATGATATTTTCAAAGTGGCTATTAATTATTAATCAGAGAGTATGGTAGTACTCTCTATGTAGGGATGGCATCGAAAAAAAAATGGCCACCCATACATTTCAATTGCAAGTGATGAGCTGAAATCTCTGCTAAAATTAAAGAGACAGTCTTAATACACACATATCTTCCCTAGTATCATCTTGGTGACCTCCTTTTTCTTTGTCATCTTCTGATTCTTCAACATCCTCCTTGTTCACTAATGTATTATGAGCACCAGGAAAAAAAATACTACTATGAGGTGGTTGGCCAAACACCAATTCATATAGTATATTCCTTATGTCGACACATCACCTTTATGAGTCTTGTAAGTGTACTCCTAGTAGTTTCTCTAGAGAGAAGTTACCTTTCTCGACCAAGCCTCAACATTCACTGAGGATTGTTGATTGCTGCAGCTACTACCATATAAAGCTTTGAAAATAATATTATTGTTGTTTTAATTTAATATCATTGGGCTACAAAAACACATTTTTCTCTTCATGTGTCTGAAATCCAATTTTCCCCTCCACCTCATGATGTCACAAGGGTCCACTATATATATATATATGTATATATTATATGTAATCTTAGATATACATGTATTGTATCTGAATAAAGGTGTGTATTTCGATCATTACTTAAAAATACATATACAATAGTAACACACTGATATGAGATTTTATCTATCTAGTACCTATTAATGACCAATACTGATCTGATTAGTACATCTGATTAATTTACAACTTAATAAATATGTTAGATATTTTTTTATACTAACAATAACAATTGGTTTAGTATACATTTGTTGATACGTGAAAATATCTAACATATTTAGCAAGGAGTTTCTATGAAAATTATGTCACACAAAGTTTACATTGAAGTTGTACATGTTGATTGTATTGTATTTGTTTCAGATATCAAATGTTGAGTCTCGGCTTCATTCACTTGAAAATATTGTCAGTAGTGATCCAGCAAACCTCAGTGTCACAAGTTTGCTAGTAGTAACAGCTGCATTGGAAAGTTTATTAGATAATGTGGCAAGCAATGCTAATGTGAGTTTATTGGAAATAGACACCATTATAAGATGTACTGTATGTTTGTTATTGAACTTTTTGAGTAGCATTGTATACATTGTTGTCTCTTATCTGTTCATGCTTCATGTAAGACAACATGTAATAATTAGAGTATATATGGTACTATACTAGCTAGTATATATGCTAGTGTATCAGTACTATATAGTACCATATATACTCTAATTATTTTGTGTAATGCTATCTTATCACAATGGCTTCATGCTGCAGTGATCACATCATTGAACATTACAGTAATGCAATATTAATTAACCCTTAGAGGACTGAGCTTGTTTTTCAAAATTCTTCCCATTTCCAACACTGGCGTCTCTAGTGCATATATTTGGGCCACCGTTCACTTTCTCTACTCCGTACTTGGCTCCTTTTCCGACATGGAGTACTACTTCTACCAACTTGTTTGCCGGGACTCAAAAGTCCCCAAGCGCTTCGTAGGATTAAATCAAATGCAGTGCTCTCCCTCTTTTGACTGGAACTGGGGCAAACAAATGACCCCACTGCATGTTGGCACCAGCTACACCAGGTTTGACTGCAAGGACAATGCCTCAGGTACCCACCAGAGCGCATGAACAGGGTCACTGAAACCACAAATTTCTAACCCCCCATAAAACTCGCTATTTAGGCCAAAGGGTGGCCAAAAACCATCATTTTTTTAGCCATTTTCATGCTCTTGTCCCTGACACCAAATACAAGCATTTAGAGTGCTTCGTAATGCTAGGAACACACTCCGAACCATGTAGGCGTCAAATGTCACATTAGTCTTCTAAGGGTTAATTAATGCTATTACACATGAAGTGCTTTTCATACCTATTGTCTGTTAGGATTTATAATAATACTAATAAGATTCAAGTTTTTTATATTTGTTTTCACCAATCAATAATTGCTCAATGAATATTACCCAATCATTCAGGACTTTTCAACACCAATAAGGTATTATATTCGATTACTAGTTACTACTACTCGCATGTTAAGCATATGAATGTTTGCCTAGTTCATTATTTATGTTTATTCCACTTATGTAGGGTTGTTACATGTATGTGGAAGTGATGTTTAATTTTGTTGCTATGATACCATCCTAATTTTGTTTCTGTGCTTTTTGGTTTTGATATCCCTACATCCTCTTTAAAATGTTTTTTTTCGTAGATGTACAGTACATATCAGTGAGATGCACATTTCTCCATTTTATTAATTAAATTCCGTAGCATATACACATGAGTGATTGATTATATTTTATGTCTTTTTTTACATTCATTTATAGCTAACATCAGTATTCTTAGATATTATACAGAATGTACTTGAATCAAATGTTACAGGAGAAGCTCAGAGGCAGTTTAATGTATCAGCAAGGTATGTATTATACTCAGTGTCTAGTGTCTAGTGTCCAGTGGCTTATGAAAGGATTAAAACCCTAAGAACTGTCCTTTGAAGTTTGGTACAAAGTATTATAATAATACTTGAACAGTAATATATCTAGGGCCACTCTACTTATGTGTATACACTACACATATTCTCTGTGTGTGGCTACCACCTCAACTCATTTTCAGGGTACAGTGTCATGCCTTTACTATATATATATATACGTATATACGTATATAAGTTTCTCTAAAATTCTACGCAAGCTAGTACTTACTATTTAGATAAAAAGAAGTGATTTTGAGTTGAAACTGAACTCATTATGCAATTTTGTGAGGAATTCTGAACATATAAACAAACATTGAGTTGAACATGATAAACATAGTTTTCAATGCTGTTTATTTACTCATCTCTAACATATGGTATTATGTTAATTGTATATATCAATCCATACCACCATTGATAAGTCCGCTGATTATATCACAGGCTCTCATCTAGAACATTTTTTGAGGGAGTGCAAAAGTTTAATTCGAAGGGCTATAGGGGCAATGTACAGGGGTATTGTGCTGTGCCTATTTGCTAACTAACTTTCAATGGGGGCAAGACTATAGCAAGGAGGGGGAACTCTGACTGAGTAGTACTATCCTTAGTTCAATGTTCATATTTGCATTATATCCTTTTCTTCATTTCTTCTTTAGGATCTTAATACTTATTGATAATCTTGGATCAAAGATACCAGTAGAGGAAACTGAAGTAGTTACATACACTAGAAACTCATTCTCATTAGCAGTTCACATCAACGATAGTAGAGCTTCCAGTCCCATGTTTGGTGAAGACAATAATGCAGGCATCATTCTACCTACACCTCTTATTAATAGCATTACGTTTAACACAACAATGTCAAGAGTGGTTTATTCTTATTATACAACAAATTCACTCTTTCAAACTGTAAATAGTAGGAATAATTTGACACTTGTTTCTGATGTATGGAGTGTAACTGTTCCTAATACTCGTGTTACGGATCTAGATGAAAATAGTAGTGTTATTATCAGACTTGGTAATATAGAGGTTAGTCAATTAATTTATGATTTAATTACTTATGACTTTATAATTTAGTTAAACGATCATGAAACACGTTGTGTGTTTTGGAACTTTGTAATGAATGGTAAGTTCAGACTATTTCATACCCATCATGCAGCATAACACATACAAACTTCACCTCTATATTGTATATCAACATCACACACTTGCTGTCTCATAATTCACAATATTCATTCAAGCTTGATAAGTCATTTTGTTTTTATATAGATGGTTATGGAGGTTGGGATTCTGAAGGTTGTATTAGAAAAATTAATTCTAATAGTGAAGTGACTTGTGTTTGTAATCATCTAACTCATTTTGCACTAACAACACAAGTAAGTATATCACAACGAATCAATACACAATTAATAATTATTTAAATTCCAATATAGACACCATCTGCTGTATCTCCTGAATCAACTACCAGTAAATTCTCTGATGTTATCACAATATTAGAGAGAGTATCTGTAGCTTGTGTTGTATTGACTATTATTTTCCTATTTATCGTGTTCTTCACTCATCTGTTATCATGGTCAGTACTACATAATTATAATTATACATAAATAGCTGAAAATCAGTCTATAGACAAGTTTCTCCCACACAGTGTTCCTATAGACTTGGGAATAGCCTGATAATAAATGATATAAAAGGTCAAAACTAATTTGGATATTATATGTCCCAGGGCGGGAAATAAGCCTACAACATCTGGTGAGCAATTCCATCACCAGTGCTCACTACAGTACAACTAGCATGCATTGTCATGTCAAAATATGGTGCTCTTTAAGCTAATTTTGATGCTCAAAAGTGCACTGGAGCACTGTTATTTCCCACTCTGATATGTCCCACTCTGTTGTATACAGCATAGTTGTTCCATGCTAATCTTCTTGCATTATGAAAGTTTGACATATATCAGATATATCATAAATCTGAGTGGTTAGAATTCATCGCCATTAATTTATTGTGGTAGCCACTGGCTCTTGAACTCTTTCACCATCACTAATAATATTGAATAGTACTGAAGTAAAAATTAATGACATCAATATTTTGATAAATGACCTAGGTTTATCTCATGCATACCTTTAGGTTGCTATTATTGGTGTATGTAAGATATTTAGTTAAAGGCAAATAGCCAGAACATGATTTAGTTGTAAATATGGAAATTATATAATGAGAATCATTATAATTTGCACTGAAGTCATACCCAATAAAAGTTTTGACTGATATGAATAAATTCAATTACTAAAATAACATTTCTATTATGTAACAGGAAACTTCGAACTCAAGTCCAAGTAAAACTGTTTCTTAACTTATGTACTGCTCTGATAGTACTATACATTATTTATATTGGAGCCCTGTATGCTCGAAACCATACAACATCATGTATAGTGTTTTCAGCTCTGTTCCACTATGTCTTCTTGGTAGTATTAATAGCTTTGATTGGAGATGTTGTCTATTCACTTGCTACACTTACTACTATTCCCTCTGAAAACTATCATCTATTTGTGGCTTGTATATCATGGAGTAAGTTGTACTAATTGGTAGTAACTAAATTATATAATACTATTTTTAATTCTGTAGTTTTGCCTGCTCTAATAGTTGGGTTAATAGTGGCTCCTTTGTCTTCATTTTATGGCAATGATCAATTGTAAGTCAATCATGTAACAAATAGCCAGTACAATATAATTATTATAACGTGTTGTTTGACTACAGTCAATACACCCACATGTGATGAATGAACAAATACATCTATTATTATGAGTGTATAATAATTCTAACAAAATTATATTAAACTTGAAAGTAACCACAGGACTTATAAATGTGATATAAATCTGTAGCATCAACTATAGTGACAAGCTACAACAGGACAATAACGTTCAAACTCAAGTGTTAGGAGAAGCTTCTAATAGGACTATATATATAGAATTATCATGATAAATATTGTTGCAAAAAGAAATATTTGAAGGATGAGTCAAGTGTGATGCCATATGACACAAATATGACAATTCAATGATGTGTACAACAAAAGGCATGATCACTATTTAACAGCATCCTATATAATTTATAATTACAATTTACAGATCTTTTTTGAAACTGAACTATTGAATTGGTATTTGTTACATAGTATGTTTACAAGTAATAGTGTAAATGTATTTTGTGAATTTTTGTCATGTAGATAAGTACAAATGAGCATTTTTTTATTTCCTGTTTAATATATCATATATCTTGTTCTCAATTTGAAGTAGTCAATCAAAGAATTGGAAGTGTAAAAATAATTGTCTACCTCATAGTCTATAGTCTGTTCACATTCACGATGTCCTCAAAATTATGATGTGATGACTTTATATGTAATATAATGTATAGTTTAATGTCATAAGGTTAATGCATGATTATATTGTAACTCAATAATGAAGCAATGGATTGAAATTTGACATATGCAAAAAAGAATGGGAAGGACTATTATATGAAAATAGTGCAGGTGAAAAAGTCATTCTCAACTAAAGTTATGAACATTTTTCTGAGGTCATGGTGAACGTGAAAGACCTTTAGTTTATTCTTTGCCACAAAAAAACGCTATTGATCATGATACATTTTTATCATGGTATAATATGCTGCTTAGTTGAACATATGAACACATCACAATTTATACTTCACTTTACATGTTTATTGTTATACATGTACCTTTACCTTATTTATATAATTATTGTATGTTCACATTTCTGTTTCTAATGTTCCTCATTTTATTTTTCTCACAATACATAGTTGTCGTCCTGATGGTCTCCTGTTCTACATTAGCTTGCTAATTCCATTTGGCTTGATGGTTATTGCTATATTTATTATGAACTCAATAATCATAATCATATTATTGAAACAAAGACTACTTACGAAATCAGAGAGAACGCCTCAACTCCTTCGTTGCATTCTCTTAGCTCTTCTGTTCACACTTGGTTGGGCATTTGGACTAGCAAAGAGTTTTGCTACAGATACATATGCTATACTTTTCGAGTGTCTGTTTCTACTCTTTGGTGCACTGTTGGGAATATATATATTCCTTATATACTGTGTTATGTCTAATATGGTACGTACTAAAGTATGGAAAAAGTGGTTTGAAAAAGCGACATGTTGTGATTGTAAGGAACATGACCCTGGTAATATGGAACACGATACACCAATTAATCAGAAAAAACTAAATGATAAACCAAATACTGTTTTAGAGTTTACAGAGATACAATGTGGTCCTTTGGCGGATTTTCATTCACCCACTGATTTTCCTGATCGTGAAATAAATACTACATGGACGTCGAAGTTATAAAACAAACTATAACAAGTGATAGTGTGTCTTCTCAGTGATTCTTCTCACAACTCTAGAGATCTTCCAGTTGCTTAAAAACTTAACTAAAAATTAATGTGTGATGGTTTATAAACTTGTATATCAACAACATTTTTAATGCATAACAGTCTTTTTAATGCACTATTAAACAATGTATTTGATTCTTGTGTTTACTAGCTTTTTCGACAGATAAAATTATGATCAGTGGCACCTCACTGAATTTATAATTCAATATTGAAGGTGTTCAGAACCAGTTAATTAATTCCCTCAAAACAGGTATAAATTCCGTCTGTAACATTTATACAGACAGTAGGTCTACGATAGCTTCTTCCACGAAAGGAAGGACAATGCTCCGACCAATAATCTTAGTGTGTACTTGTTCCTTACTTGTATTATGTATTCAAGTTTTGCCTGGAACTGCCATTGGTGGTAAGTAATTAAATGTGAATTGTTGTTTGTGTGTGCCATACTGCTAATGCATTAGATAACATATATATATATATATATATATAATTATTATTTATAGTGGTATATAAGAATTAAGTTGTTATCTCGTTTGTGTGTGTGTGTGTGTGCTAAGCTTTACAGAAGGTCATATCAAAGTAACTTAATTAAACTGTTGCAAGCTTATACGAATATATATATATATATATATATTTATTATAATTATATATATATATATAATTATTTATGACCAACTCACAATTGGGGCACAAAACTGTCTAACATCAGAAATACTTATAAATCTGATGATGGATGAAGTGTGTCAATAATGTCATTATTTAGTAATAGTTAGAACACACTTTACAGTAATTATGTGTTTTAATGTAGCATGAGGGTGGGTCAATAAAGGTTGAGTTTACATAATGCACGAGCCGAAGGCGAGTGCGTTATGTAAACGAGACCTTTATTGACCGCCCAAGTGCTACATTGAAACACACAATGCACTGTCAAGTGTGTTCTAAGTGATTTATTGACAATCTGGTGAACTACCACTGTTGTTGGAGCAGCCTCGTTAGTAGAGGTGAGCAAAGTGTGCAATAACTAACTTATTGCAAGCAAAGTGTGCAAAGAGTGATTTAATATTAATCATGTGAGCATTATCTGCACTCTGATTGGCCACAGGTCACGTGATCAGCAATAATATAATTATTAATATCTGATATTGTAAATTCAAATGCTGTTCTTTGTATTTTTGCAACACATGTTAACATAAAACTAGTTTGTTTAATAATGCTATTGTCAACTGCTGTATGTATAAAATATTGTTGGGATACAATTTAAAGTGTTTCAATACGTCTACTGATAATATATATACCTAATGTTTCTATAATACCATAACCAAGATCATAAAATGTTAACAGTTATACAGAATGTTAGTTTTGAGGTGATGTTGCTTTTAGAATGGTTTCTACGTTACTGAAACTCAATATAAATTTGCCCTCTGTAAACATGTATTTGTGTTCTATTAATCTATTCATAACACTAATTGCTTCCTTTGTTTCTCTCCCATTCACTACCAGTTTATTCTATACATATGGTTGTACACACTATTCATACTCACAAACACACACGCACACATACACACACACGTACATACACACACACAACATACACACATATATATACACGCACACACACACACACATACACCCATATGTTTTTATTAACCCTCACCCACACAGGCACAGCAGATACTATAATCATATTGTCTGTTCATCTATTTTCCATTTACACTTGTAGCAAGGGTTGTGTACCATGGGTTCATTCAATTATTTACTATATTATATTGAGTATGCAAGTTATTAACCAATCATAATTATTATAATTAACCTTTGGCATCCATATAAATTATATTGGTCAATCTTTTATGTAATCTGTATATAGTAGTCATGCAATGACCTCTTGTCTACTTCCTCATACATGTCAACAGGAGTGCATTGATTTTTTTGTCACAGAATATGTGTGTGTATAATTCCTGGTATAGTTAACCTTTTTCTAGTGAGAAGCCACTATTAAGAGTAGTAGGATGTTCAGTTTTCACTGCATGGTTCTCCTTATAGGCTAGCTAGACTCTATATCCTTCATCAATCATGTTATTCTCATTATTATAATACTGTATTTCATCACTTGTAAACTTTGTTCAGTATTAGTTGTGTTATAACTTTACCTTTACATTTTCTATAGCACCTACAGTTGAACCAATCGGTGGTAGCCAGCAAGTAGGAGTTGCACCCAACCCCTATACCATTTCTTTCAGTGTGTCTCCTAGTGTATCACCGGAAAGGATCAGCTGGTTCTTTCAGACACAACAAGAAACTCAAAATATCACTGATATAAGTGATCCATTCCTTACCTTTTCAGATGATAAACTTAACCTCACAATAAATCCTGTTTTTCCGTCTCGCCAAGGAGTGTATATACTGAATGCTACTAACACAAATGGAACGACAGGAACTGGATCTGTTACATTAGATGTGCAAAGTGAGTTTATGGTTTAACAACTATTCTATATAACAGTTATTGAGTGTCTATAAATTAACAGTACTATAAAGTTTTCAATGTCATTGTATATCCAGCTATTTCCTACTCCCATTTTGCCTAAAACTTGTTACCACAATAATGCGGTAACAATATTCCATCTGAAAATGTCCTAGAAAAGATTAATTCCTACTATGTAATTGTAACACATGAAACATTCTACAAATAATTATACACATGACAACTCCTCTAGCTTAATATTTTAACAACAATATTTTTCTCTTTTTCCAAAAAGGTGAACCGGCCTTTCAAATAATACCACCAGATAATAGAAAAATTCATGAAAGGGAGAATGTAACTTTCCCTTGCTTCCCCACTGGTGAACCTACTCCTTTAGTTACCTGGAAATTTAAAGATGTCACTATTGATCCTGTTAACAGTAATAAATATTTCATCGGTCTGTTTGGTGATCAGAACTATGGTTCATTAACTATTTTTAATCTTGAGTTTGCTGATAATGGAGAGTACACATGTGTTATTAGTAATGAACATGGATCAAATGATAATTCAGTGACTTTAGAAATTCAAGGTATAAATAGTATACATGTAGTATACGTTTTTAGACATACTATATTACGTGTGGAGTGATGTCCAGTAACAGTTTATATTAGTCATACTTCTCTCTTTTTGTTGTTATAGTGTTTCCTGTCATATTGACACAACCTGTATCATCTAACATAACAGCTGGAGGTGAGGATGAAATTACATGTGAAGCTAGAGGATTTCCTTCTCCTAACATCTACTGGCAGAAAAATGGTCAAAATCTCACAAGTATTGAGCAGAGAATTGCTTCGTTTGAAGAAGATATAATTCCTAATCAACCAGAACTTTCTGCTATTGGTAAACTCACCATAACAGATTCTGTTTTATCAACTGGTGGGAATTATTCTTGTGTTGCTACCAACTTCTTGGTGACATTTGAAACGATTTTTTCTAACGAGGTGGAGGTCTTTGTACAATGTAAGTTTTGTATTAGTTGTTATACAGAATGACATAATATATATATATCTATGGATATTAATTTCAAAGTTCATGTATATTACAGGATGATATATCCATTTTGTGTTGATTAGATTATTGGTTAGTGTATGCTAAATGATAGGAACAATGATGAATCTCTTGATTTGTCAAAACTGTCAATAGTATGTCTATATATGTCTGTAGATATGTTTGTTTAATCTTGTAGGAGTATATATTCTCAACATTCCATTTGATGTATTTTTACTAATTTTTGTATATGCTCTGATCATACAGACCCACCTTCTACATCAGCTAAACCCATTGAAGTAGTCAACCAAACAAATCCAGCTGACAGTAATTGTTCATCATTTGGTATCCCTCCACCCACTCTTAATTGGTACTCCAGTAAAGATCCCAACACACCTATTACAACCTTTGGAGATATTACTGTTGAAACTTATAGCTTTATTAACGAGTCTAATCTACAGATTCAAGTGTCTGAATTGTTTATTAACAACAGTATCAGAAATATACATGAAGCTAATTACACTTGTGCTGCTGTTAATGGTATAGACAATTTCATTGGGACTCCTGAAAATGCAACAACTGAACTACTAGTTCAAGGTAATACTAACATTATAGATGTTTACACATGTCAATCAGTATATGGCATATTAATAATTATTACTTATGTGTGTGTATGTGTCTGTGTCTCTTTGTGTATGTATGTCTGTGTATGTGTTACATTCTTACATTACTGACACCTATTTTTAATGAATACAGTTTGAAATGTATCTGTCATTGTATCTTCATGTACAGTGTTACATCAAATTCAATTAGCACTCTGTAATATACTTTCAGTGCACTTTCAATGAAAACTTGTGAAAGTCATGATACAATAAATGATCATATATCTTTAGTGATACATTTTTTCTGATATTTAACATTTCTAAGTTGAATAACATGTTTACATATCACTTGCCAGTTGATAGGTCTCATTAATAATTATTGTTTATAGTAGATTGTGATTAAGGTAGGATGTACGTATTCATATACAAGATAGCAGTAACCACAACAACTCTAAGTTCAATTAAATTGTGTAGTAAAGGGGAATATTGAATACAAATAATAGTGAATGCCATTAACATTGACAGGATGTTTACCATGTAGAGTTAGATTTTATTCTGAGAAATACAAAAAATGGCATGTTAATTATAATTTTAATTGTATGAGAGAGTAGGCTTGTATATTTTCTTTTGTGATGTGTGGTGTGTACATGTATGTATACATGTATATGTGTGCATGTATGTGAATGTGTACTGTTTGTGTACATGTGCATGTATGTGAATGTGTACTGTTTGTGTACATGTACATCTTCACAGCTTTTCTGGTCATTTTACTTTTGCTGAAGTGTTTGGCACAAATTTCATTGAAAATGTATTTTCATAATTTTGATTGTTATTATTATATCTTCATACCTTCCTTTAGTTCCTCCTACCATCAGATTCCCATCTTGTTCTCCTGTGCTTGGTATTGTATATAATGACATCATACTAACATTTGTTATAGACAATGCTTCTCCATCTGTTAAACCATCAAATGTTATATGGAAATTTCGTTCTGATTCATCTCAGCTAACTATAACATTGTCAACTGGATCAAGATATTCTTTCTCTGATGATAGACTAAGTCTAACCATTACTGATCTTATTCATGATGATCAAGGACAGTATACTATAACTGCTACTAATGAAGCTGGTACTGATCAGTATTTCATTACATTGGATATTGAAGGTGTGTGTGTGTGTGTTTTGAGAATGTGTTGACACAGGGGCAGTGTGATTAATGTGCTTGCTGTCAATAATTTCAATTGCCTGTATTCTGACAGACAGACAGATAGCTGACCACTCTATAGCTGCTTGCACACGTTGATAGAAGGAATTTTCCTCCATAGACTTTGTTACATGTACATGTATATTCTATTTAACAATCTTAACTGTTAACATTCCTATATACTTTGATGCTTTGATGTTACTGGACCTCTTGACACAAATAGTCTGGCCTTGGGAACCAGAACTGGGGGCTATTCTTTTGCCTATAGATATGTGGTCTCCTAATTAACCTTAAGTGGCGTTTTTAATTGATTATTGCAACAGATGCTGTGTGTGTGTGTGTGTGTGTGTGTGTGTGTGTGTGTGTGTGTGTGTGTGTGTGTGTGTGTGTGTGTGTGTGTGTGTGTGCACGTGCAGCATGCATGGATAGATATATGCATATGTGCATTACTTGTATGTATTCTATTTACTTAGATCACTTAATTAGTATTTACTAACTGCTAATTTTTCCTTGTAATCAGAATTATGTCTACTTTTACTATTTCAATCAGCAAACATTCCCGCCATTGTAGGAATATCATTTATTAAATTAATTCTACCATGCCAGTGGTAAACAGACCAGTCAGATTCCAATAAATGAGGTTGGTAAATGTTCCTGGGAGGTTTGATAAGTGGTTATTAAAGCTACCAGGAACATTAGACACCTTTGTACAGTTTCTACTGATTTATCAAACCTTATGCCTCTGCATTCAGGATAGAAACCTTTACCTCAGCGTATAAATCTATACTCACACTTCTGCTAGAAGTTCATGCTAGTTTTTTTCCAAACCTTACTTTCACACAATTCTATGTTAGCTATGTCTGTGAGCACAGTTTAGCTTTGAAATTACTTTAATGAATTAATTTACTCATCAATTCTGTATATCCTACAATAGTCAGTAAATATAGCAATGACTATTCATCTATATAATAATACCGTTGTCTGTCTGTCTGTCACAAATTCACCCGCAACAAAGACCCAGAAAATTAAACGTTGATGCACGCTTTGATTGACGTGACGTAATAAAAGAAGGCGTTGACAGTGAATTTGACATTTAACCGTTCAGAAGAGATAGACAGTAATCAGCGACAGAATTAGAGAGAGTAGTAGAAAGAGAGTTTGGAGATCTTTGGATAGGGAGAGACATAGACAAACACGTACAACACTAACTGATATAAAGGAGAAGCCCAGCTAACAATTGATAGAGATTCTCGCACGCGCACGTAGATGTTTTGAAATACACAGACCAGCACTACTATATACAGCTGCGACAAGGTATAAAAATAACAAGGAAGGGGTGGGCGGGGTCATGACCATAGTACACTACTTGCCTAGCTTAAACCACTGAAGGTGGTATTAAGCTAGTCCATTATTAGTTTATTAATAATTATTTCCATCCCGTTTTTCAGCTGCTCCTGAGATAACTATGGCTCCTGATGACACTAATGTCCTACAAAACCATAACGCTTCACTTGTATGTGGAGCAACATCTGAACCAATGCACACCACTCAATGGTTCAAGGGTGACAGTATTATTAATGGTATATCTGATAAGTATACTATTATTGAGATGCCTGGATTAATGGAGAGAGAGACAGTGTCAATACTAACAGTATATGATGCAGTAATGAATGACACTGATGATTATACTTGTGTTGTTACAAATGTTCATGGATCTCAGAATCATACAGCTCATCTAGAAGTTCAAGGTTGTTATATTATTATGATATTACAATTATATTGTATAATTAAGTTATGTGTGTGTGTGCTCATTAGTACTTACCACAGCTTTATCATGCACCATTGGATCTGAGGTGCTAGAGTTACTAACTTTAAAAAATAACGATAGTTATTCAGTTATAATAACAATCACCAGTACATCTCATTTACATGTGGAATGTACCGCAGTGTTATTTTAGCTAACTATAATTAAATTAGGTCTGAATATTATGCTAGCATAATATTCTCATAACAGGTAGATGTAGGCATTTGAGAATCATGTTGGAAAAGCTTGGTTAATAATAACCTGTATATATCAGCCATGCATCCACTGTGTGGTTTTGATGGCCTATGATTACTTCCCATGCCCCATGGGTTCAATGTATGTTTTATGTCACATATACGTTGTATACGTAGCTAAGGAAGTTGCATCATTTTGTGGGGCTTGGTCAATTAATTGACCAGTAGGGTGAAATTTGCTTGTGGAAACTACAATTACTAGATGTAGCTGAAAAAGTAAGAAGAATGGAAAAACAAGTAACTATAATCTTTTGTTGAGTTTGAGATATGAGAAATTCATCAGTAATGATTATTAGTCATCACACAACAAATATAGAGAAACGTTTAATTATTATGCTGTTTTAAATTTATTGGTTAGCATAGTGGGATAGAAATTATAATTTAATTGGTCATGCAGGTGGTATTATAACAGCATCGTGACATACATGTATTCTAGAATACATGTATGTCACGATGCTGTTATAATACCACCTGCAGTTTCAATTTCCTTACCCTGTCTATAAAATGTACAAAAAAGTAAATAAAATATTTTAATTACGTAATTATAGATTTCCAAACCTTCTTTGTATATCTAATTTGAGATATTAGGCATGATTAACAATATAACATAACATACTCAAGCCCTTTGTTAGTTAGGCATTATGAAATAATGTATAACTTAATTACAGGTATACCGTAATAACCGTAAATAAAATTTACCGATAATTGGCAGTTTTAGTTCGTTAACTAAACTATTTTAGTAAGCCTACTAATATTTCAGTTATTTAAATTATGAGAAACATATATGCTGTTATTAAAGTGACCACCCACCCAAAGCAACATATTCCACTTTACAGTGTGTCTTGTATAACATAATTATACACACTGAGATAGTGTTCTCCCTAGACCTATTTAACGTGGTGATGCACCTTTCTACTTTGCTATCAATTGTGATTTTGTGCCAATGAGCTCCTAAGATATGTCCAATATATTATCTACTTTGATTTCAACAATGTACTGAAATGTGTTAAACTATAGCAATACCAAATAAAACAATCGTGTATATATATATATATTCTTTGTTGTTCTTTTCACATTCATTAACGCAGTTACTCCAATAATCACTACACCACCTTTTGATACTATTGGTATATTCAATGAGACCTCAAACCTGACATGTCAAGCATTTGGCTCTCCTGTACCTAATATCACCTGGATCAAAGATGGCATACAACTTGACCCTTCTAATGATCTTGACCTGTCCACTGATACATATGTGAATGAGTTCACACGTACAAGTATTTTGTTTTTCAATAATTTGGATTTTGATGATTCTGGGTCTTATGTTTGTAGAGCTGAGAATAACTTAGTGAGTCCTGTAATGACAGACTCGGAGAGTGCCACCTTCACTGTTAATCGTAAGTGTCTTGTTTTAAAATAATTATGTGGTATATAATTATATATAATTATAATGTATATAATTATATATATTATATATATAATTATATACATATACATATATATATATATATATATATATATATATATATATATATATATATATAATTATGTAAATATTTTCAACTTTGATACAGAGGAGGAAACCTGGGATCCTCCTCCTCCTAATCACGAGAATCTCATGAACACCATCTAAAAATGTGATAAGCTATTAATTGAATGCTTAATAGTTGTTAGTGATATCATGATTGTCTCTTGTATTATTCTACTTTAAAGTTTAATCCTTTTCATATGCTCCATTCTTTTATCTGTAGATCCTCCTGTACTTCAAGATAGTGAAGGTCTTGCTGAAGTGAATGAAACTCAGACCATCAACATGAGCTGTACTTTCTTTAGTCTTCCTTCACCAGATATAACATGGAGCAGATCTGGATTTTCCATTCCATTCATGCAGATAACGGACAATGAGAAATACACTATTTACACCACGAACATCTCTTCTGATGGAGGGGTTTTAAGTTTATCAACTTTGGAGATTATGAATGTGGATGGATTAGATACTGGTAGTTACACATGCTTAGCCTCTAACTTTGCTCATGGACCATCTGCACCAGTTGATATGAGTAATAATACTTTTTCTGTCCTTGTGCAAAGTACGTACACAGTATTTGAATGAATAGATATATTAGAGGATGGACAGATGGATATATGTTTGGAGTGACACACTAATGTATAAAGAGATTAGCATAAGGGCATTAATTGGGATTATGACCCAGAGATTATTATACTACGTTATTAATGTACACTTGAGCTTTATAGTATTTATTTCTGACTCAATTTTTTTCCAGCTTCTCCTGTGGTACAACGCATTTCTGAAGCTATTCCAATAGGGGTTAAAACTAGGGACATTACACTGGAGTTCCAGATATCAGGAGATGTCCCTGCTGTACCCCTAGAAGGAATACGTTGGTACTTGCAAAGAGATAACATAAGCGAAATCTTAAATGGTTCTAGACATGTGTTTTCTCATGATCGCAGATCTTTGTTGTTGTTCAATCTGGAATTGGATGATGAGGGAAATTATACAATGAATGCTACTAATATCATTGGTACTGGATCTGATATGATTTACCTGGATGTAGAAAGTGAGTAATTATCTATTTCTTCATGTCACAATCAAAGCATTTTTTGGTCTGCACCTCTCATCTCTCCATCTCTCCCTCTCTCTCTCGATCTCTCTCACTCTCTCTCTCTCTCTTTCCCCTTCCCTCCTTTAATTATTGTCTTGTTTTCCTTATTGTAGTTTCTCCTGTGATAACAAATAATTCTGGTGTTGTTGATCAAGTAATGGGTCAAGATGCTATTTTCCAATGTACAGCAGTATCAGAACCTGTGCATATCACTAATTGGACATTTAATGGAACTCCCCTCTCCAATTCTGACAACTATCTTATTCAGGTCTGTGAATGTCAGAATATGATGATGAATATTCCTACATTTCTATTATAGGAGTGTACAATTAATTGTTGGTATTGACAATTTTTATGTTAATGATTTTGTAGTATTACGATCATTAATTGACAAAGCATTGTACTGAAAAAAAAATTACAAATGAAGTTTAAATTAATAGTGCAAGACTTTGTTACAAACTAATAGTGATCAGATAAGGAGATGTGTTTTTATTTGTTATAACTTATTACTTTGTCCTTATACAAACTCCTTTTGTTGAGTTGTTGAATAATGTATGAATGATTAACCATGCTTAATGAACTGCATGAACAAATACTGCACATGTCTAATTAATCAATTTTAAAGTTTTTAAACATTACGCTAATAACAAATAATAAGTATTAATCATTAACTGATTTAATAACACGCATCCCTAATTTTCTTTTTGCAAATTCAAGGTCTCTTTCATTATTTCTCAGGGTACTGATACCATTCAAAGTATACTGACTGTATATAATGTGAGCCTCATAGATGAAGGGATGTACACCTGTATAGCTGATAATGTACATGGTAATGACTCTGCTACTGCTCAACTTAGAGTTCAAGGTATGTGGATATGTGTTTTGAGACATTTTGGGCTGAAAGTCACTTAAATAAAGACTTGACCTCAGAGTATAATCTTTTGTAGCCTGAAAGAGACATTAAATATCTGTGTTCCTGGCTACATGTGTATTCAGTGAAGAATGTCAACTAATGTAAAGTGATATGCAAACAAAACCAGAATTTCATTGTACTCACAGTATATGTTGCAACAGATTCTATTCACTGCTAGTTTAGGAATGCTTATTGATTACTTCACTGTCATCAAATGTGAAATCGTTTCACTCTAAAATGAATGTAAAGTGATATGCAAAACAAAACCAAAATTTCATTGTACTCACAGGATATGTTACAACAGATTCTATTCACTGCTAGTTTAGGAATGCTTATTCATTACTTCACTGTCATCACATATGTAAGGTTTAATTTTGGCACTGTCTTTTGGTGTTGCAGGCACCAAATATACTGTGGTTATATTAATTAATTAATTAATCAATGAGTCCTCTTTTAGTCTCTAGCAGTCTCTTAGATCTCATGAGTCTCTTTGAGTCTGTGATTCCCCATTGGTCTCTCTGAGTCTCATGAGTTCCCATTGGTCTCTTGAGTCTCCAGTAGTCTCCAGTAGTCTCTCTGAGTCTCATGAGTCCCCATTAGTCTCTCTGAGTATCATGAGTCCCCATTGGTCTCCTGAGTCTCCAGTAGTCTCCAGTAGTCTCCAGTAGTCTTTCTGAGTCCCCCCTAGTATCTCTGAGTCTCATGAGTCCCCAATAGTTTCACAAGTCTCCAGTGAGTCTTATGAGTCCCTATAAGTCTCTCTGATTCACATGAGTCCCCATTCGTCTTATGAGTCCCCATTAGTTTCTTTGAGTCTCACGAGTCCCCATTAAGCTCTTTGAGTCTCATGAGTCTCCAGTAGTCTTTCTGAGTCTCATGAGTCCCAACTAGTCTCTTTGAGTCTCATGAGTCCCCAATAGTAGATGAGATGTGATGAGTAGATGACAAACATGTGATAATGAAACAGTCAACATGCATTCTTGAAATACATTAAATGTATCACATATTTCAGTTCCTTACCAATATAAGTTGAACTACTCTATTTTTTCTGTCAATAAAAATTGGGCATGATTCTTTTCCAAATTATCACACTTGTAGCTACGGTTCTGTACTAGGAATTAATAATTATATTATTAATTATGTATTGGGAGAGATAATACATAGCAACGCAACAAATATGCTAGACTAAAATAGTATTATTGTTCCATCACATAATTGAAGTTATAATAACTGTTGCAACAATCTGTTATGCCAGTAGCTAGTCCCCCTCCATAGACATTGATATGTGATTGTACTTATACTAACATCGTTCTTGCAGTAATGATTAATCATGCCTAATAAAGTTTTATTATGATATCACTTATAACTTCCAATAGTTCCTCCAGTAATTACACAAGAACCACAAGAAGCTGTTCTATTAGTCACCACAACTGCCTACTTCAGTTGCTGTGCCACAGGAGTCCCAAGCCCCTCAATCTCATGGCTGAAAGACGATGTTCCTCTTTCAAGTGACGCCCGAGTCAACATGTCTCAAGAAGGTTTATGTGGTACCCTCCGTATCAGTAATATTACACTAACTGATACAGCAGATTATACATGTGTGGCTAGTAATACATTGGCTGAACCACTGTCTGTGAATAGCTCTGACGTATCACTTACTGTGAATTGTAAGTTGAACATCAATGATACAGCAACTGTTGTACATGTATTTCTTGAATCAAGAACAAAATATATATTTATTACAATGTTTTAGTAACTACAAAGACACCTTCTTTATATATATGAAGTGAAGGGTTGGGTTACCATAACAACAGTATTGTAATTAGTACATTATCAGTTACCATAGGAACAGTATTGTATTTATCAGTTGTCATGACAAAACCATTGCTTGTGCAAGTATAATTGCATAGTTCTATCACATACATCCTATGTTTGTTTCATATTCTGTAGATCCTCCAGAAGTATATCCATTCACTCAACGTCAATATACAAAGAATGAATCTGATCGATTCATACTTGAATGCGAATCATTTGGTGTACCTCTACCAACATTATACTGGATACCATCTTCATTGATGACACTACTAAATGATAGTGAACAGCTACTGTTTCCTAATCAATTACCAGAATTCTTTAGCAATATAGATGGTTTTAACAATAGTAGGTTCTTTGACCTATCCAACCAATGTCTATCAATGGAACCCAAATCTGAAAATATTCAAAATAACAGTGATGTATGTAGTAATAATAGTTCTCAGTATACTGATTGTTCTGTGTCTGGATCTCTTTGTCCTGTTCCCTGTGCATTGGATATATCTAATCGCATTGGAATGGATGAGATAAATAGATATATCATCATATCTCGTCTGACTATATGTAGTCTTGAGAAAATAGACGAATTGTCTTATACTTGCTTTGCTGTGAATAACATTTCTAATGTGATCAACACAGCAGAAGCAACTTATGCTAATCTTATTATACAAGGTATGTTATAAAGTATAATTATGTTCTAGGCTATCTGGGAATTTGCACAGTCTGCAGATTCCACACAAATTGTTAACAATTAATAATTATTAATATAGAATTACATTTAGTAGTCTTCCTGGTATTCCAGGAAAACAGTCCAAGAAAACAGGAAATAGTAATCTCATTACTAAGGAATGTCTGCTAATAATATGATGTAGTAGTATACACATGTAGTAGTATGTTAATATCGTGGCTAATTAGTAATTTAATGATGGAGTAGTATACACATGTAGTAGTATACACATGTAGTAGTATACGCATGTAGTAGTATACACATGTAGTAGTATGTTAATATCGTGGCTAATTAGTAATTTAATGATGGAGTAGTACACACATGTAGTAGTATGTTAATATCTTGTGGGATGAGTAGTTTACAGGATTGTTTGTAGCCATATGCTCAATACTAATAATGCTTTGATTAACATGCGTCTTACTCACACACACCGTATATATGTATATCACATGATAATTCAAAATTAGCATCACTGCTATCTAATTATCATACTACATGTACTAACAGGTTCAGGAATGGGGTCAATCACAATGCAATATAATATATTACTATTACTATTACCTTAAAAATCAGTATATTACTATTACTATTTCCTAAGTTAGTGTAATAATTATATTACTATTACCTTAAAAATCAGTATATTACTATTACTATTTCCTAAGTTAGTGTAATAATTATATTACTATTACCTTAAAAATCAGTATATTACTATTACTATTTTCTGAATTAGTGCAATATATATTACTAATACTATTTAATAAAAAATCAATATAATTATTACTATCACTATTACGGAATTACTATAGCATTGAGGTTTCTTAGATGTTTTAAACTAAATGAATATTGTATATAATGTTCATGAGTTTAAGACAATCTTGAGTAAGCCCAACATCAGTGATTTCAATTGAAATTTGTATGTACATGTGTATATATATATATATATATATAATATAGATACATCAAAACATCATGCCACATTTATTTACTGAATCTACATGTATATGCTATTTTGACAAAAAGTGTAACTTAGGACTTAAATTTGCGTCAGACTAAAAATGTATAGGGTAAAATCATAAAACACAACAGAGTTAGTATACCAGCTAGAATAATGAGTTCTTTCAATTATCATCAATGAATACTAAACATTGTTAACTACTTTATCAATCAACATGCTCAGACTTGTCCCAACATTGTCATCATATGCTAGTATAAGTACATGTATGTAATATGTACTGATTAAAGTATATATAATGAAGTGTTAGTTCCAGATTTTGGTTTGATCTGTCAACAGTAGCAATATTCATCATTTTAAATTTTGCTTGCACAATAGTAACCACTTGTCTGTATCTCATTCAGAATATCTTACACCATAAGACTAGCAATAAAATAAATGTGTGACATTAATCATTTGTTATAGTTATTACTGCTGTATGTAACAGCTTACTTTATATTGGTATTAACACTAATTAACTGTCTCCAATATCCTTGACACAGTTGCACCGGATGTTGTAGCTGAAAATAATATCATGACTGCATTCAGAGATCGAAATACCACTCTCTCATTTGTAATTAACAGAGCATCACCAGATGTTCCCCCAGAAGACATTACATGGTCATTTGTACCTCAGTTTGAAAATGATTCTGTGATATTGAACTCTAATGATTCACATTATATATTCTCAAGTGATCGTCGATCCCTTAGTATAATAGATCTGAGTACTGATGATACTGGGTTGTATACATTACTTGCTGTTAACCCTGCTGGGGTGCACTCTGATAGCATTTACCTTGATGTACAAGGTATTTGCAATTACTACTGTTTTACACACACATACACATACACATACACACACACACACACATTCACACACGCACGTGCTGAGTGATAGTGAAGTATTTAACAATATTTTAAAAATTTAATTCATGTACTGTATTTGTCAAGTTCATGTCTTGCACTGAAACTGATTCTGTAGGTTTCTTCCATTGTGGTGAAGTGTTTCATAGAAATGTGTGGCTTTCTAAATCCAACTTTGGTACATGTACCTTAGATTCCTGACCTTTACCTTTAGTACTTGTGGAATAAATCTGTAGCTTAAAGTAGTCTGTTGTAGAGAAAACAAAATATTCCCTTACACTGTCTTACAGCTGTTCTTCATTTGCTCTAGAATTGCTTGCCATCTTCAAACAGTTTCGCATGTGGCAGTGGAGGTGTGATTATTTGTGCGATAGGAATTTTAGGTAGCGCTATCATGATAGTAACTATGTTGATTCTGATAGTCACACTATCACTACTATCACCCAGCCCTAACGCACACACACACACACACACACATACACACACACTGTAATTCTTATGTTATATTTTTATATTAATGTTAATTTTCTAGCTCTTCCTGATATTGAACTATTCTCTGATCCTATTAATGTTTCAAATGGTAGCACAATACGACTGGACTGTTTTGCAGATGGTTCTCCCATTCAAGATGTGCAATGGTTATTCACAAACATTAGTGGAAGCAAAGTGTTTGAAATAAGATACATCATTAATAATACTATGACCAGAACAGGGGATATAGAATATGAGTCATTTGTTAATGATGTCCCTGAGTCTTTCATTGCAGAGCAATACTTCATTGATCCACCTGATGTTGGTAGATCAACTGAACTGTATGGTGGACTAACTATCAAGAATATCACACCATATCAAGCAGGAATGTATAGCTGTAATTTACAAAATATATTTGGAATGGAGTCTAGAACTGTGGATGTACGAGTACAACGTAAGTATAATATACATGTGGAGTATATCTGTTGGAGTGATGATATTTTCTCATGTTTATACAGGGGTGTGGAAATAGTAAGCCAATTGCTTGACATTTTGGCCTATTTTCATCACTCTTGTCCTGCTCCCCATATACTTTGTATTCAACTTAGTTTCAATTACTGGACATTCACTAGATTTATTGTACAATGTCCTACGTGACTGGCTATTTCCACACCCTTATGCTTATAGATTAGGTAAAATTTCTTCTTTCCATATATATGTATCTCGGTGTTCTCGCCAGTAGTTTCATGTAGAAGGTAATTACCACATATATAGTTGCACTCATTTGTGGTATTCATGTGTAAGAATACTCCATTTTTAGAAATTATGTGTTACTATATTAATTATATATTATTGTACAGATACTAGGAAATATCACGAGTTGGATACAAAGTATTGTCACAAGTCCAAAGGATGAATGACAATACGCATATCCAACGAGTGACAATTCCCAGTATCTGTAATTTTGTATGATAATTTAATGTAACTGGCTTTTGAAAAAACAATTATCAACATGAAACAATCATGATAAGGAGCTTTTACAAGGTAAAACCTCAGAAACGAGAAATTTTAGTACTAGTCATAGATAAAGCTCTGTAACTTCTCATTACAAATAAACTTACCTCATTCGGGATTTACATTTGTATAATTTTTACTGTTACCAAAGCAAGAGAAAATCTCTTTCTGAAGTCCGTTCGCGTTGAGTTGGGACTTTTCTCATTAAATATTCATCTAATTTCAATAATTACGCAATTAAAACTTACCATAGTAACGCACATCCCACCATAGTAACCACGCTTTTTCACGTGTAGTCCATAACTGTGAGTTATATTATAATTCTTTTTACTGTCATTCATTACTTATTTCATTTTCTTGAATATTTTTTTGTTTACTGTCATTCATTACTTATTTCATTTTTATGAAAATAGTGAGTTATATATATATATATATATATATATATATATATAATATTGTAATATAAATACGCTATTTAGCTGTTGTTACTTGGTAGCATGTGACTAGTAGTATAATAAAACTTCCGCTCGTGAGACTTCCAGTACAATATCAGCATAGTGCTGATTGAATGTATAATTGAAAATGTGTAGGATTCATTGTTTTCATGGTAAACATATTAGATAATTATGATTATCATTACTTGAAGAATCTTGTAACTTTAATTATCAGTGAGTTAAGAAGAGTACTGGTAACAGATAGAAGGGTGCAGCACTCTGCTGCTGATATATCACATAGTATTCATGTAATATGTATTTGATTATTATTCTCATTTCCATTATTTAGTTATACCTGATATTATACAAGCTCCTATGAACACTGTTTGCATTGAAGGTGGAGATTGTACTCTGAGTTGTATTGCTATCGGTGTCCCCTCACCTAGTATCATTTACTTCCATAATGGCATTCAAGTTGAGATAAATGATGGGATAGACTTTGAAACTTCATCTTCCTATGATCAGACACAAGTTCTACTTAACTTTAAAAATATTCTGTTATCTGATGCAGGGGAGTATCATTGTCAAGCTGATAATACACTAGGCACAGTCTCAAATGGGACTGATGTTTCAAATAATGCTACACTCACTGTGAATTGTAAGTGTGTAATATGAGATATGTGTGTCTATTGTATGTTTTGCTTCCATAATTTGAAATATCTACTAATAACCACTACTGACCTGATTACAACATTTGCTTTCTAGTTTCTTTTCAATAATAGTAGTTAGTATCAAAAAACCTTTTTAAGTCATACATGTATGATATGACCCTTGGGATTAGGATTGCACCTATACTGGGTACTGTCACTACTATGGTTAATCACTTCAATCCAGCCCACAATATAATTATACATACAGTTTGACCCCCTCCTTTTGTAAACACTGTTCCTGTAGTTGCATTCGTATGATTGTGTTACTGTGACTAGCCATTATTATTTGGAAAGGGACCTACATACATTTATGTTAGATATAGGCAGAGTATCAGTATGGGTAACTACATTGCTGTACCCATTATTTGTCAGGTTTTGCAGATAAATGCACAAATACACTGCAGTTGACAAAACTACATGTAATAATATGTTCATGTGTATCTCATGGTAAAAATAAGCCACATAAAAATGGAAAAAATGTGTATAGTGCATTTTTAATCTTTTACATGGAAAATATTTTATAACGGCAGTACATGTAAGTGTGTATACAAGACTTTGAGTACACATTTGTGTGTTGTGTGTGTGTGTGTGTAATGAATGATAGACTCTTAATTGTACATATTCATGTAATTGTCTTGCTTCTTTGCAGCAACTGCGTCAGTGAACACATCACTCTCTAGTGCTATTGCTAATGAGACATTTAATGCAACTTTCATATGTGCTATGACAGGAATCCCTGTACCAGAGATTACCTGGACACGCTTTGAGCCTGAAGGAACAAATCCCGAGGATATCAACAATGATGGAGTGAAATTTAGTATATCAAATGCTGTAAGCGAGGAAGAGTTTGATTTACAAATTTTGACGAGTACTCTCACTATATTAAATGTGGACAAAAGTGATGAATTAATGTATCAGTGTTCTGGTGATAATGGTGTTGAAAATTTAATTGATGCCGTTAGTACATCAACTGCATCACTCATAGTGCAAGGTATTTATCGCTGTCTGTCTTTACTCTGTCTGTCTTTACTCTGTCTGTCCCTACTCTGTCCCTACTCTGTCTGTCCCTAATCTGTTAATAGTTGAAATGAATTACTGATGAACCGTCGGTAATTCATTGCAACAAGAGTGAGGAAGGAGTATAGGCCACATTATATAAATTTTAGATTTTCATTATTATTTCTTCTCTCCTCCTCACCATTAATTCTGTGTCATCACTATTTTGAATATTTTCACCTTTTAGTTCCTCCAACAGTCACAGCAAATGTAGTGAGCATTAATGAAACAAGGGGAAGAGAAACAACTGTTGTATCATTCAACATAACAAGGGATTCTCCTCAAGTCAAAGTTGAAGACATTCGCTGGTCATTTAAACACATTGGATCTGTAGACAAAATGCCTCTTAATACCACTTGTACTATAGTCAATTGTAGTGACACTCGTTACATGCGTTATAATTTCTCTGATGATCTTCTTACCACACTGACAATTTCAAATCTACAAGTTGAAGACTATGGTGATTATACTCTGACTGCTGGAAATGCTGCTGGAGAAAATTCTACTACTGTTAGCTTGACTGTACATGGTAAGTCAATGGTGCATTATATTAGGTATATAGAATGCAAAAACTTACTTGTAGTGAAATATAGCAAGAGAAAACAATTCCACAGTGTTAGAAGACAATGTAGAATCACATTGAGTTGAAACTGAGTGCATTATAAATGTGTACTACTATGGGTTATATCACCATGGTAACCATACAATATATATTGGCTACATCTGAGAAAGTGAGTTAACTTGGATATGTATGCACACAAGAAGCTTTATTTGCATGTTTCCATAGTAACTTTTCATAATTTATAATGACCCAAATGTGATTCTACTGTAGGCAACCGTCAATAGTATCAATACCCAGTTATTTGTTAGATCTATATTTAACAAATTATATACTTTTACTTTCACAGTATCTCCAGAGTTGATGAATGATAATACTGTAGAAATAAATAAAAAGGAAAGTGAATCATTACTGCTTAATTGTACAGCAGATGCTAATCCAAGGCCTACTTTCTTGTGGTTTTATAATGGAGTTGTCCTTGGTAATGCACCCCGTATCAATGTTTCTTCTGAGATCCGCTCAGCATTTCGTGATGATATTCGAACAATACCTGGTGCTCTTGGTGTTACTACTAGAGTGAATATCACAAATTTAAATGAAAGAGATGGAGGAGTGTATGTGTGTCGTGCAAGTAATCTAATTGATCCTCGTCCTCAACGAGACTTTCGTGTCAAAGTCATAGTAGGTAAGATTACATTGTAGATGGTTTTCAGAATCATGATACATATCTATTCTTTATAATTCAGTATAATTATATTACTTGTATGTATTCTTAGAGTTCATTGATCGCTGTGAACCTAACCCTTGTCAACACAATGGAATATGTATCAACGAAAATTCTGACTTCACTTGTGACTGTCAGGAAGAGAATGGTGTAGCATATGACGGAAGAACATGTGATCAAGGTATGTGCTTATGTTTATGTGATACTATTAAGATAAATATTAAGTATCCGGATATTCATCTTTTAACCAATGTTCTCTCCATAATTTGAATTGAGGGGATGGATAATTACATTTGAAGAAAAGTCGTATGTTGTGTGTAAAAACTACAAATTATTCTTTTACTTCTTCAAGTTTAAGAATATCAAAATTAAGAGGTACACAAAACTGTATCCATCTAAAATAGAATAGAAAGAACACTGTTTACAACTGATATAAAATTATACCTATAAGAGGATACTGTATCCATCTAAAATAGAATAGACACTGTTTATAACTGATATAATACATTATACCTATAAGAGGATACTGTATCCATCTAAAATAGAATAGAGGGAACACTGTTTATAACTGATATAATACATTATACCTATAAGAGGATACTGTATCCATCTAAAATAGAATAGAGGGAACACTGTTTATAACTGATATAATACATTATACCTATAAGAGGATACTGTATCCATCTAAAATAGAATAGAGTGAACACTGTTTATAACTGATATAATACATTATACCTATAAGAGGATACTGTATCCATCTAAAATAGAATAGAGGGAACACTGTTTATAACTGATATAATACATTATACCTATAAGAGGATACTGTATCCATCTAAAATAGAATAGAGAGAACACTGTTTATAACTGATACAAGTCCATTTTCATTGAATTTCACACATTTGTTATAAAGGGAATGTTTATATTCTTGTTACTATATGAATGTCTTTTCTATCTAAAGAGGTTTTTGTTGAAATTGCTGCTAGAATAACTCGACAACCTGAAAATACATTTAAGAATCTGAATAGTAGAGTTGAACTGTATTGTGAAGCAGATGGATCACCTGAACCCATAATACGTTGGCATTATGAAGATGTGCTGATTGAAGGAGTAGTTGGGTCACCATTTGTGATACAAAATGTTAATAGAAATAATAGAGGATACTACACATGTACAGCTACAAATGTTGTTAATACTGTCACATCTAGACGAGCATTAGTGAATATACCAGGTGAGTCAACATTATAAAGCAATACAGATCAGATACATGTACATATATGACCACTGTCCCTCATCTTAGAATTTATTCCGAGATTGGCTGATTACCATATAACCAATTAATTTGCATGCACAATACATTCTACATTTGAAGTTTGTTCCAGAACAATAGACTGTTTCTGGCACACTAATAGTTAGACAAAAAAACCAAACTCTAATGCCTGTAAACAGAAAGAAACACTAAATAAAATTATAGCTGTAGACTAATACTGGTTGTGCTTACATAGTGGCTAATTAAACTTCACAAAATTATTAGTCATTAAAAATGGCATAATGCATTTTGTCATAAAAAATGAAAGAACATGTAGAGATATCAAAAACTGAAAAAGTACACAAACAATTAAACTAACCACTTCATATATTCTTACATACATGTAAATAGCTAGTATGTACAGTGTATGTATAGTATAGTGAAGTGGTTAGTTTAGATTTGTTGCTAAGGTACTATCCCAATCTTTTTTACACAGAGTTTTATTATATACTCTATACATAATCATTACTATATTCTTCCATTGATAATAGATATTGCTGAGTACTTAGCTAGACTCATTATACCAATAACTCAATTTCAGGGCAACAATTTAATATCAGCAGCTGACACAATTGTAGAGAATGTAAGTTTATCTTTAACACTATAATTATATAATGCATACAAGAAACTCACTTGAACATGTATATGCTTGTAGCTGTGAGATATCCTAAGCTCACTGATAGGTAATTATATGATACCATTGATTCATTATCATGAACGAATTATCATGATTTTGGTATAAACATGATACTACTGATATGCAGTACTTCACCTCATACCTTTTTTTGTAAGTGCAAGGCTTAGCTTATGCAAGACAAATTGTCTGCCATTTTATATTATTATATTTATGTAGTGCGATACATGTACATGTACATGTATATCAAATTATTCCTATCACCCAGACATGGGCCAAGTACTTCTGATGTACTTAAGTACAAGTACAAGTACTAGTAAGTTTTGCTTAGTAACAAGTACAAAGTACACACATTGTGTTGTGAAAGAACTTAAGTACAAGTGCAATGAATGTTGGGCTGCACTGAACCCTCACCACCGTGACACGATAAATAGTACGTGTGAATATTGAATCAAGATGATTGTTGTTGATTTCACATAAATATTTGTTCTCCTTTTATTCTGAGTCTATTTGTACCTCAATGTACTTGGTAGACCTGACCAACAGGTAAAAAAACGGATCCAGGTAAGAAGTTGAATAATTATTTGGGTACCTGTTCAATTTTAATTCCAAATTTAGTGTGTGATGGGTGCATTTTAACCACTTTTCTCAGCTCTGCAACTTTAGCAATTTAAACTTGTCTCGAAAGAAGCATTCTTTGCTACACAAAAGAGCTTCTAAGAACGCCAGAATCAAGCTTGTAAAATAATAAAGCAAAACGAGTGTTTGAATTTCGAATACATGTGGGACAATGCCAACATTTGTATTGCTTGTAATAGACTTTCTGTTTAGTACAACACTAGCATGAGTTTATAGGACATTTTATTGAATAAATATTTCTCTTTTGCATTCATTTTTTATGACCCAAAGGACCATCCCTAAGATTGCTTTCCATGGGGTTTATTGTATATAATTATAATCAGACATGGGTTTAAGCACTTTAGAAGTACAAGTACAAGCACAAGCACAAGCACTTTATAATTTTTTGAAGTGCTTAAGTCCAAGCACAAGTACTCACATGAAGTACTTATGTACATTTAAACACATGACTCCTTTAATTAACACTTTCTATTAACCACAGTATACAATTTCAATAACTATTACATCTAATAAACATTAGCTGCTCAAATTTTTTGTCTGTTAGTCGGCATCGCTCAGGTGAGAACACCTTGCCAGCAATACTAAATAGCTGCTCTACTGGAGCAGAAGATGAAGGTACGCCAAGTGCTTGAAAGTCCTTGAAAAGGGCTTGATAAGCTCTTGTCAAACAACCAGTGATTAAGCACAAGCACAAGCACAAGCACTTGGAAATTATTTCTAGTGGACTTAAGCACAAGCACAAGCACAAGCACCTAAAAATATATGCTTAAGCACAAGCACCCAAGTGCTTGAAACCATGTTGATTATAATTATTATAAGTAATAGTTAGAGTCTTTTTGAGAGGACTCTCACCAACACTATTGCATACTAATTGCCTAAGAACATGAGAAAATATGAGGGCGTAGCCCAAGTATTTTTGAGTATTTAAAGAACAATTAGTATACAATAGTGTTGGTTAGAGTCCTCTCAAAAGGGCTCTAAGTGACTTAGATCTAGTACAGGATGAGAATAATGAATTTAATAATAATTACATGTATATGTGATTTACTAATTAAGTTCAGTTGTTGTAAGTTTATGTTGATTGTGAGTGGTTTAATCTGACCCGAGGCAACTGAGGTTGAAGGTACATTTTTCCTGGCAAATAGATCGTGATCAACCGATGGACGTTGTAGCATCTTCTATGTCCATCTGACGCTGAATGAGTTGTTTGTCAATATTGTGTTTGCACATGTCATTTTATCACTGCGGGTAGTGTAGCTGGTTTGAGTGCAGAAATCCTTCACAATTTATTGCAATTGTTTTTACCCACAACATGTGTCATATGGTCATAGGATCGTCGACAATAAGATATGAATTGGTTGTAGTATATCAACTTTTGTTACTTCAGTAACAAATCTCTCCTTTTTACTGTTTGCAATACTGCAGCTTATTGTGATTGCTTTGTGGGTGTAGAACTATGAACTCTTTGTTAAGCACCAAAGCTTATACAAACATTTTGATTGGATATTCAATTAATATGTTGGGCATATGTACATGTGATGATTAATGCTAACCGAGACTCTGCTCTAATCAACACTATTATACCGCTTTTGTGCAATCTGATTGGGTGATTTCTTTTTGGTATGATCTAATTATAATTATTTGCTTATGTCAGATGCGTGTTGTATATGTAGTTATAGTAGTTGCGTTATTATGGTGGGCATGGTCACTTAATGGGTGTTGCACATAAACGAACACACACTTGAGGTATAGCAGTGTAGAATTCAGCTTGGGGAAACTGCAATCACCAGCTGTTGTAGTTAAAATACATTGCAAAACAAATACAACAAGAACTGTTAACAAATGAGAAGAATGGAAAAACAAGTAACATTGTTTGGCTTCGACTTTCAAGTCAAAAATATCAGGTACTCAAGTACACTTAGCCAGGTAAAGTACTTGATGTTATCATAATTATAGGCTAACTTTTGATTCTATGATGATAATTATTAACATTGCTTACGTTATTTAATGTGTGAAGTAAACTAGCAAGGAGTTATTGTACTAGATGTATAATAAAAAGTATGACTTTTATCCAATTCCTCTAACTTTTTTCTGCCTTTATTATCGTATCACTACTCATAAACTCCAACACGAAATCATGATTGTGGATTTATAAATGTTTATTTATTTTCATATCATGTAGATAAATTTTGAGGTAGCTGGAAGAGCTGTTCAAGGTGGTGATGATGAATTTTATGTTATAGAGAGAAGAGGAAACCCCGTGTAAGTATCTTATACAAATATCAGAGAGTGCGGTAGTACTCTCTATGTAGGGATGGCATGGGAATAAAATGGCTGCCCATACATTTCAATTGCAAGTGACAAGCTGAAATCTCTGGTAATATATACAGATAAGTTTTAATACACACATAACTTTTCAGATCTAGTGTTTTTATGACTATCAACGCCTTCTAGATGGTTGTTAAGGGGTAGAGAACCGGCGAATGGCAAAACTGGCAAAATCTTCATATTATTATTATTATTATTATTATTATTATTTTCCAGACAAATCATTTTTTTTTGTTTGTTAAACTATCACAATGATTCTAGCACAATTCCAGTCGCATTCATAGTAAAAGTCTGGTCTACAAGTATTGAGATGATATCTTCAGATACTCTGAAGGAAGACAGTCTCAATGATTACAAAGATTTGATCTCGAATTGGACGCCATTTTCATAAGTGTATTCATTAATTAACCCACATGAAATTTAATTGCGCATGTGCATTTATAACTCAGAAAATGGAAGCTGAAAAGAGAAAGTGCTTGTTGCATGACCATAGTAATAAACGTTGTTCTCTTATAATAATGAATGTAATAGTTATTAATATTAAAGCCATTGTATACTAATAATATATACTATGATAAGCATGACTGTTACAGTGACTGACACTACTTCTTGTGGGACTGCAGACAGTGCTGTAAGTGAAAGAGATCAATTCATAAAAATAAAACACTAACCTTCATTGATGAATGAGATTTAATGCAATTATAATTGTATGATTTCATATAACTTACACCAGTATTGCTATTCACACCATTCAGGAAAAAAAAAGCAATGGAAACAAGAATATTAAAAAAACATTTTCAATAAAAGTGAAAGAAGATGTAGGGGTGTCAAAACCTAAAAAGGATGCGAACAAGGTCGGGAGACTAACATGGGACCCAAAATTAAACAAACCACTTCCATATAACCCTACATAAGTAGAGCTCTTTGTATTTTGCTTTATAAGTACTTATGTAGGGTTATGTGGAAGTGGTTTGTTTAATTTTGGGTCCTACGTTAGCTTTCCAACCTTGTTCACATGCTTTTTAGGTTTTGACATCCCTACATCTTCTTTCACTTTTATTGAAAATGTTTTTTTATTATTCTTGTATGTATATCTATTGTAGAGCTTGATTCAAACAAAGACTTTTAACTCCTCAATATGTTTTGTCAATAAAACCTTCTTCAGTTTGATGTATATGCAACACCTATCAACACATAGACATGTATGTAATTATAATCTGATACAGATTTATTTTTACGAGGTTTAGTAATAAGTCTACCTTTTCCACAAACAAATTTTGATTGAATGCTTACCTTTAATTGCTGTAAGGAAACCAACAAAATTTGTATCCAAGGTTACCAAATTCAATTGCTCACAATATGCTATCAAACCAGTAACTGTGCATAGAAATAAATGAATTCATATCTCCCTCACAGTAACAATACTAATAATGTAACCGTACCTATTATTGTCACTATACAAATTGAAGAAGGAGGGCTGGCAAGTGAAGCTCTACGTCAACGTGTTGAAGAAGATGTCAGGACATTTGGTTTCGAGTTACAGATCAGTGATGAAGGTGGAATCATTAGATTTAGTAAGTGATAGGAAGTCACATGCAATAGTATTCAAATGTTATATTATTCTCTATGTTACATATCATGTATTCCCTCATGAATAATTATTGATGTGTGGTTGATTTAGGGTTAGGTTGCCATTTTTGGACAACACTCCTAATTAGTGGATTTTGAGACATTCATTAATAATTAATTAAAAGTTTTAATTACTACAAACAATGGATTTTATTCCTTTTATCAGACTATTGTCCACCCGAGACAACTGATCTTCCATCACCTGATGGAGACCCAAGTCTGGACTTACAAATAAACTGGAATGATACTCAGATTGGTATAGTAGCGAGTGTGTCTTGTCCTTGTAACTTTAGCCTTGGTTCTACGGCACTTATTGCAACTCGTGAATGTGGTGGAGATTTTGTTACTGGAGCAGTGTGGTTAGAACCTAATACAGCTGCTTGCGAGTTCAGTGTTACTGCAAGAATGTTATGCAGACTAGCAGATGTGAGTTACTTATTTAAGAAATTGTGTGTGAATTTGTATTTATACTCTACAACATAATATATCATTTAGCATGAATAATTTACTTGATAAACAAACTTACTGCTTCATTTACATAAAATTTGCACATTTTTTCTATTTTGTTTATTTTATGATCAGAGCTCAAAATTAGGTTAATTAACTTTAGATATCAGTTGTCCATGCACACCACTTATGACATTTGAGAACTTATTTATATTTATTTGTTAGCAACTTAGCACTGATCTATTATTTATTTTAATTCATACTGAACTCTCAACACATGATACTCAATATTGGTGTTAGAGTGATAACTGGGACTTCAGAAGACCTTTTCACTTTTCTTGAGGCATCCCAAAATTAACGTCGCTACTACATCCAATTAGTGTGGCACAAATTGGGAGTGACAATTTAAGATGGTGGCTGGTGTAGTTGTCTGCTAACTTTTGTTGTCTCAAAGCAAAAAGTGGTTTTTAGGACAAGTAGACAATTTCGAGCCATGTAAAACTACATGATACATAAAATATAAATAGAATTAGAACATTTCTTAGAATCTAATAATTATCCCTTCATAAGATTTCTTCTTGAAACATGAGAATTATGTTTCTAATGGAAAGCACAGTTTATACTATGTCATCCATTATAAACATTTAGGTAGAAATGCATTTATCCCATCTATTTGTTAGCCAACCATAACATAACATTTACCAGTATGATACAACATGCAACTACATGTAATATAGCCAACCCAAACAACCAGCTAATGTTTACTGGATATCTAATTCCTACTACATACTACATATTGGTTTGAGTACTAGAATTTTACATGGGGTCTAAAATAGTTGAACTGGTCAGTATATATATATGTCACTTCAGCATGATGAATAGACTAGGATCACCATGCTGTTTACCATTAATTATTATCTCAATGAAGTTGATGAAAATCTAGTTTGAAAAGTATAAAGAACATGTGTAACATTATAGTAATAATGTATATTATCAGTATGACTGCTAGTATGTGTTGTTTTAGTTTAACATTTAACTAAAACAAAAACTAAAATGCATTTTAGTAAGGGCCAACACTTTTAGTATTAAACTATAACTAAAACTAAATTTAGAAATAATTATGTCTAAACTAAAACAATACTCCAATCTCATGTTTCTTCTACTGATGCTCACAGGTGGGAAAGATATGACCAGTAAACAACAATATTACTAAAAGTTATGCTACCAAAGTCTGTATTACTATACCTACTAAACCAACACTAATTCTAAAGCTAAAGTGACTTCTAAGTGTTAAGAAAATTAAAACTAAAACATGACCACCTTCACTAAAACTAAAGCTAAAACATGGCTAACTAAAGCAACACCAGACTTCATTACATGCACAACAGATATATTTAGTGACTCTGCTGATTTAGGTTATTAGTATATATACCAATCTGATATTGAAATGAAAACACTAAATTTACATACATATTTTACACCACACAGCTTACTCCTGCAGAGCGTGTCAATAGCCTAGCAGAGCTTACACGAGATTCAATAAACTTGGGACCCACTGAAGTGACAATTGGTGCATCAGTGATAGAAAGTACTGAAGAAATTTCAATGGGGAATAACACAGTGAGTAGTGTAATAGTGATTTAGAAAGACTGGGCATACAGTGCTCCATTCCTTTCTAAGCCATTGTGACTGTCCTTAAAATTTCTAAGCCATTGTGGCTGTCCCTAAATTTCCATTGTGATTGTTCCTAACTTTTCTAAGCCATTAGTGCAGCTGTTAAGCCAATGTAGGTTTAAAATCTTATATAAAGTATGGAAACTGAAGTACTCTTCAGTGTTCTAAATGATAACTTCCTCATGTCTGAAACTCAAAACTTATTAAACCCCATGGAAAGCAATTATAGGTATGGTATTTTGGGCCGTAAAAAACTATGCCAAATTTATATTGATCTGAATCAACCCAATGACAGAGTGCAAAAGCTTTTATCACAAAGACTCACTAATAGCCTAAGCAGTAGTAGCTATACAATGAAGCTGCAGATTAAGAAGGCTCGTCTTTTTGTTGTTGTTTAATTGCATATGAAATCAGAATGGGTGAACTTTGATAAGATGATACAGTAGTCCAATTAGACAAGCCAGTGAATACCAATATTTAAGATGTGGTTGTTGTAAAATCTCAGTTATTATCTCATTAAACTTTAGAAATTTAAGATTTGATTGTAATTTATATTTTGGTACATGAAACAGAATGACATTCAGTCATATCTGTGACATCTGCACAACTAATCAAATGACGAAAGTATATAACTAAAGTGTTGTTAATCTGCATTATTATGACATCACATCTTTTTGTCACACAGAGAATAAATACATCTCTAACTACTTTGGATAATGTGCTTAGGGCAAATCGTAGTAGTCTATTGGAAAGCCAGAGAGCTTCCAGAAGTCAAGGAAGGTATTTGATTATTAAAATTATTGTGTATCATTCCAATATTGTGAGAAATGGAAGTTGTTATACGATATAATGATCTACACAAAATTTTATTAATTTTGAGTTTCTAATTAAAGTAGGAATGGAATTTTAGTGCACAGAAGTTGCACTATTGCATTCCTTTTTCTGGCAACTAATTTTATAAATGCTTTATTTTTATTTTTAACTTTATAAGCAGTAAGCTATTTGCTCTACGGGTCAGAATTGTATTTTGATATCAGATAGTAATTGAGTGATACCTTTAAATTTTTTAAAACTGTCAAAATTTACAAATCAAAATCTGCCATCTTGTTTTTATGTGCCATCGTATAAAACAAAATGGCAGATTTCTGATCTACTTGGTGAAATGAACTTCAATAGCTATCACTGTTATCTAGTAGTTTGGTAGTGAATGTGAAGTGCCTTTCCAATTGCTTGTAATATTATTGAGTTCAAATGTCTATTAAAGTAATATAAGTAATTTGTATTGCAGTTTTTGTAAACTAACATTTGGAATGAGAATTAACAGTTGGGATAGTAATTTGATGCAATCACTATGAGTACAATTTTAGAATACAATAGTTTCACTCATTGGATACATTGTTTTCACTTGTCCTATAGACCCGTGTTGCAAGCATGAATAGTGATCAATTATATGCTTTCTCCAACTCATAATATATCTTAGTACATGTGTGTATCTGTACAATAATGCATAAGTATTAACTAAAAAAATAAAATAAGAAAATAAAATTGAGTCCAAAACCAATGTGTAAGTTTATAATTTCTCTCTCATCAGATTTATGAATGTTTTCGCAAATTTGACAGCTTCATATCAAGTCGCATCTGAGAGGAATGAGACAATTATAAGAGATACATTCCTAACATTTATCTCTGGAAATTCATCATTTGCTAATCTTACTTTGAATTCAAGTAATTTAGCTATACGTAGTCCTGAAACTAATTTAGCTCTACGTAGTCCTGAAACTAATGTAGATGAACCACAACGTATTGCGGAAGCTAATATAGAAGTACCAAGATTCAGACGAAATGATGGATACTCATTTTCAGCTTTTGCCAACGATGGTTTGTTTATACCACGTCAATCTGAATCAACAAATATTGCTGCAACAGTGCTAGATTTCACAATTAATTCACCAGATTCTACACTAATGGAACCAGTAAACTTAACATTCAGTGTAAGTTAACGTATTTGCACAAGCAAAACTGTGAAGGAGCGTCCAACTGTGATAACACAGATTGTTTACAAAAGCATCCCTATAAGACAGTTTACATGGGCAGTAGGATATGAATGTGCAGGTCACTCACTGAAAAGGGACCTGTACGATAATACTATCACAGGTACTCAAACAATTAAACAGTCTGATCACTGTAGAAGTATATATTGCAGTTGGACGCTCGTTCGTGGCTTTGCTACTCATAAGCTCTTAGTATTTGTAAAGTATCTTAATGACATCAAATTTGACGACTTTTATATATACTATTAATAATCAGAGAGTCTGGTAGTACTCTCTATGTAGGGATGGCCCGAAAAAACAATGGCTGCCCATACATCATTTCAATTGCAAGTGGTAAGCTGAAATCTCTGCTAATATATATATATATATAGATAAGTTAAAATATACCGGTACATACAACTTTTGATAATGAGTAATTTCATAACTAACAATACCTTTTTGATGCCCAGAGTTAGTCGTTAAAGTAGAGAACCGGCGAGTAGCAAAACTGGCAAAATCTTCATATTATTATTTACTATTCTTCTTTTTCATAAAAATAGAATTCTATGTTTCTAAAACTAGCAGTTTTAGCACAAATACAAATTTATTTTAAGTTCAGTTTAGATGAACAATTGTAGTACTGTTCTGTTTCTTGACCTAGACAATGAATAGTTTCTTCCAATCCTAGCTATACATCTACTTTCCTCAGTGGAATTACATATATTTTATTATTGTTATTATTTTTGGTACAGACAAAAGCAAAATTGGTTTTAAAAATGATTCCATAAGAGATGTTTTCAGTTTAAATTTAATGGTTGGCTAATGACTGGTAATTGGGTTCCAAAGTCTTGGCAGAACCACGAACAAAGAAGATTCTGATTGAATTGGTGATTTGCCCAGCTGCTAGTTTTTCACAGCTCAGGCTGAATAGAATGCTCTTGAGGCCCCGGCTGCTGAAAAGTTGACTAGAGTATGTGACTTCAGTAAAAAATCTCAAAAGATCAATACACTGACGATGTAGCCAAGTTTCACAAAAATGATGTGTTGCCCTGATTATGCACCATTTGACTCCTCAATAGCGCAAATATCACATCTATGAATATGCTCTTTTGTTAATAATAATAATAATAATAATAATAATAATAATAATAATAATAATAACAAAAGCAATAATAATACAAGACAAGAAATTAAGAGAATGGGAATATAAAATTATCGTATAATTTTGTGAATGACTTATGAAACTGAATATCATAATATTTTCTATTTACATTTTATAGAACAGGGGAAGTAGTTTAAGTACCAATCAACTGAATCAAGCAAGTGCTAGATGTGTCTTTTGGAATGAAAGATTGGATGGTATGTATTATACACAGTTGATAATATATAATGCAGTAAATTATGTATGGTCTCTGAATTATTATTCATGTTTAAGCACTATACATGCTGATATGTGTAGAGTGAAATTGAGGGCACTTCCACATTCTAAGTTCCAGGAAATTGTCATGCAGCGATTTATAAACATAACTCTACTAAATAAAATAAACCTGTGGCATATGGTTTGTAACCCAGTGTATGATCTATATATAATATAATACAAACTATATATAACAGACCATATACAACTTTATGTTAAAATTTGATCACCTAATTGATTGCATGCATACATATGTATGTGTGTGTATACACTGGCATGTTAAAGGGGGCCTGGTGGGGCTGAGGTCCACCCCCCCTGTTTTTTTTTGTACGATTTTAAAATAATATTCTAAATAATGACCTTGTGCAAGCAATAGATAGACATGTGAAGAGGAATAAATAAACTGAAATGAGCCTTCTAAACTACTTTTCTATTCAGTTAACCTTCAGTTAAATAGACCTGTGTTGAAAAAAAACTGACAAGACTCTTTGTCGTATTATTGATGTTTATGAATGTATTATATATATAGTACAGATATAATATTATTGATATGCTTACTGTTTATATGTTAATGATGCAGTTCTCTCTCGCGATTCTGTCACTGCAGTCAGATTTTTAGAAATTTGTTACAATCATTTACTGTTGTTGATCGACTGACTGGCTGACAGACACTATTCAATAAAACCATGCCCCTTATGAATAATTAATTAGCTGTAAAAATGTCACTTTGTGTACTTCAGTCCCCCTCCCAGTTGTAATTTCCTGGCTACACCACTGTATGAATACATATACAAGGTTTCATACAGTGGGGGGAAGGGAGGATATCCCCCTCCTAGATTTCAGGCCAAATGTATTTCAACATGCAGCAATATCTCAGCTACAAGCCTTCTGGGACCCCAGAAGCCACTAGAAGCAATCTCAGAGAGCCTAAGTTAAAACCTTTCTTGGGGGAGCATACCCCCGGACCCCTCCTACCCCCAAGAAGCAGTGTGCTATACATGATCGATTCTTTCCCCTCCCTAACAAACAAAAATCCCTTATGAAGCCCTATATACATACAAACATACATGTACATACAAACTGAAACATACATGTGCATACAGTACATGGAACCTCGTTATAAAGGACACCTTGGGACTGGCCACTAGAAATACCTTTTGAATGGAGGTGTCCTTTATACAGAGGTCATTTAAGAAGTCATTTGTAAGATGTGCATGTTAATAAGAACTGTCAGAAGGGATTATAAATGTATCATTGCCATTGGACAGGTAAATACATATTGTTTGACATGATACAGTGATTACAGGCACCCAATATGTATAGCCACTTCCTCTGCCTTAGTTAGCTCTATTATTTACTGTAGAGTATAACTTGATCGAAATCAACAAATTAGTGAGTCAATCACTAATTAGGCACTTGTTGTTAGGTCTAGGCACTGGGTAACACTAGCAATATTATACTGTATTTAACGATTTGTTACAGATGGATTTGGAGACTGGGATACTGAAGGATGTAGACTTGTATCTTCAGATGATCCTTCATCACGTGAATTTAGGTGTCAATGTGACCATCTCACTAGTTTCTCTATTTTACTGGTAAGATTGAGAATGATTATATAGTACATTGATATTTGGGTGAGAATGGGTGTGGATGCTCAGTAGAACCAAAAGTATTTCTTAAACAGCAAAGCATTTAGGATGCACCTTTTAGTTATACATGTAGTTACTAAAGTAATATTTGACTTACCTAAAAGTGGGCAGAGCTTCATTTGATTTAATAGTTAAAAGATAAAGATAAATCACTATAACTAAAAGGGTAGTTATTATTAATAATATTTTAGATATTATCATACTTATTATTATTATAGATCTTAAATACTCCTATATGCATGTTTTATACTGTAATATAATTATATATGACATTATGTATATTATATAGTTGTACATTACATGTAATTCTATTATTATAATATATATAATTATATAATGTACAGTGTTCTGCCCAGGATATTTATAGTGGTGGTTGGATTATAACATGCATTTAGTGCTGTTTACCCAGTATATACTTAACACTATCTCAATAGATGAGAGGTGGTTAACTCATCTGAGAGGTGGTTAAGTCATCTGATGATCTGAGTGGTGGTTATTCCCGACCAGTGCTGACCAGTGTGGGCAGAACACTGAATATATATAATTATATATATATAAGTATATATCATCTATGTAAATTATAGTGTTTGGTTCTCCTTAACTTTGTAGTTTATTAGTTATAATATTATACATAATACATATAATGTATATTGTATTATATATATAATTATGTAATTATATATGTATTTGATCTCAAATCTTGTTTCTCCTGATATCTAGGATGTATCTGCTGAGGAGACACCACCACCAGATGAAGCTTTAGCTTTTGAACTATTTACTTTTGTAGGCATCAGTGTGTCTGTTGTCTGTTTAATTATAACCCTAGTGACTTACCTAGGATCAGTGTAAGTTATATGTTATGTGATATAAGTAAAAGCTGTAGAATTGAGAAATAGCTCAAAACTCATTTCTTTATTAACCCTTGCCATTTATAGGTGGAGGGCTATGGTAGTCTTGTTGTCTGTGTGTATTATCAGCCAGAATTAAAACAGTACCCAATATTACTATTCTGTTAATAACTATTTTTGTGTGTGTAGTTGTACTGTGCCAAGGGTTCTTGTACAGCATGGCGTTCACTATATAATAGTAGTGAATAAATATGAATTCATCTTCTTTGTGAGGGAAGGGAGGGGTAACACTCTTTGATCAGTTTGTACATAGTATCTAGATTTTAACATTTCTAATTCACATACTCCCCCCTTCAAGAGACAGACAGCGCATACTCTAACTCTTCCCATCTATAATTTCTGATATAAAAATGTTGTAAATATTACTTAGTTATTCAGTTAAAATATCTTCTTTTTTTCGTTTTAGGAAACTCCGTAAATCTGAAGCAAGTCAGCTGTTGATCAACCTTTGCTTTGCTCTGTTGGGACTCTACCTGACTTTTGTGTTTGCAGCACAAGGCCAGAAAATCAGCACTTTCTTTTGTGCATTAATTGGTGCCCTGCTTCATTACTTCCTGTTGGTTGTATTTTTTGTCATGGCTGCTGAGGCAGTTGATCTTTTTATTAAACTGGTCATTGTTTTGGGTTCAAGAATACAACACTATATTACAAAGGCTTCTATCATTGCTTGGAGTAAGTAAAGAACAATGCAATGGTACTATTAAGAAGATCACATAGCCACCATCTCTACCGCAACATTTTATGTATTGTATGTATGTATGTATGTATGTATGATTGTATGTACATGTGTATGTATGTATGTACATACGTATGTACAGATATAGCTATGTATGTATGTATGTATGTATGTATGTATGTATGATTGTATGTACATGTGTATGTATGTATGTACATACGTATCTGCAGATGTAGCTATGTATGTATGTATGTATGTATGTATGTATGTATGATTGTATGTACATGTGTATGTATGTATATACGTATGTACAGATGTAGCTATGTATGTATGTGCTCATATGTTAACCATGTTTGTGAAACTTGACTGTTTCAAGGAAGATTATTTTATCAAATAAAATATGTACATGTATAGCTAATAATGTTCCTCCAAACTATGAAATTTCACAAACCACATCACATTATGTATGAATAATTATGTATGTAATGTGTATTATAATTATACATTTACAAATAGGATTACGTACATGTACACATGTTACGTGTATTAATAAATACATTATGTAATATTATATTTTCTACAGTTCTTCCAGTGTTCATTGTGCCATTTGCTTTCTCTCCACATTATTTGAACTATGTTCATGCTCATTAGTAAGTTGTAATTTATCTATAATTTAATGATGACAAACCATGTTATAATATGTTGTAGTCTAGTAGATCATGAAGGCTGTAAAGCTATAATAGAGAAGAAATCACACATACCATTCAGGAAAATCCCTTTGTGTGTTTTACAAATGATAGTGTGTACATTATACTTATAAGAGAGTACTTACTATCCTCTTATAGAAGATAGAGAGAATGTTAGAGCTTCATCAGAAGAACAATTAAGTGTAGATGTAGTTTTACCTAATGCTTTTACTATAATGCTGTGCACCATGTAATATCAAATTTAAAATGTGAAAAAGTAGTATGTACTGTATAGTGTAGTACCTATCTTTAGCACAGGCCATTCTGTTGTTTTGGTAGTACCATAACTAAAACTAAAAATATATGTATTTGTATTTTGGTAAGAGGTGTAGAATATTGGTACTAAAACTAATACCATAATCATATATGCCATAATTCGGAACTAATATTCATAAAAGAATAGTTTTAAATTAATACTCTACCTCATCTCTTAGATTGATGGATTAGGACTACATATATGATTATAGTGTTGACCAGTGTTTCCCACAGAAATTTATGAAAGAGCGCAATTTTAAATTAACAATGTGACCACGTTTACTATCTCCACCCACTTAAATGAAAGAGGCTGAGACTGAAGGATCATATATAGAATCTCCAAAACTAGTATACTCCTTGCCATTGCAAACTAGAACAGAACTTGATTTCGATTTTTTGTACTCTCTGCATCTTTCAGGATACACATAGTTTAGTTCTAAGCTCTCTGCATCAAGTAGAAAGCCACCTTGAGGTTGGCATTGGCCACCATTGAAATATAACTAATCTCCAGCATTCGTGTATGCACAGAGCCTTTAACTAGCTTCAAAGGTCTGAGGTCAGTAATAAGGCTTTCAAGCATGGCTATACAATTTCAAAATGTTTAAGAAAGCAATGAAAATTTTCTTTATCCTCCACTCATCTTGAAAAGTGTGGCTTCCGCATTGCTCTTTAAAGCACATTGTACACTGGTGTTGCCATTAATACAGTGTGTAATACTAAAAATGATGATACTAAAACTATTTTACCAACATGCAGTACCAAAATAGAAATACTAAAATTCAAATTTTCTTCACAATAAAATAAGTTTTCTTAACTAAATAAAGTCTGTTTAAATTGTCCAACATTTCAGTGATAATAATTATTTTTACTTCATTATTTAGTTGTGGAGCTACTGGTCCAGCACTGTATGTTGGAGTTTTGGTACCTTTCCTAGTTGTTTACATCTTCAACTGGACAATATTTTTCATAATTATGATCAGTCTGATAAAGAAGAGTAGTAATAAACGTTTCAGTGAAGCCAAGAAAAGGAACAGAAAGGCAGAAACAAAACAACAGTGTCGCGTTGCATTTACTGTTTCTGTTCTGTTTGGACTTGGATGGGGCTTTGGTCTTCTTGCCTCTCAGGCTATTGATGTACAAGGGGTTCGTGTTGTCTTCAATACACTATTCACAATTTTCACAACATTTCAAGGATTTTTTATCTTTGTTCTCTATGTCCTATTATCTCCTAACGCCCGCAAAGAATGGAAGAGGTGGATTCTACGCAAAGAAGATAAGGGTCGTGAAGCAACCTCGTCTGGTGTTGGTTCTTCTTCACGACAAACAAAGAGCACGTCTGTCAAATATTCTTCTGCTGCTCACAAGAGGAGAACAGGAACACTCTACCACAATGTCTATTCCTCTCAAATGTCTTCTAAAGCTAGCTTCCCATCTGTAACAGAAGAATACAACAGTAGTGTGTATGAGGCACATCAGCCTGTATTTGATGAATTAAAACAAGAATTGAATCTCAAAGATATTAACAACTCAACGTTCTTATTAAACCCACTTGATGACTATGGTGATGTACTTTCACTTACCTCGGAATGTGACGACACGAAGTCTTTAGGAGAAACCACATTTGCTTTTCCTAATCCAAACCCTCCCTCCCTTCCGTCATCTCAGGATGATGAACTACACACTGGAGAAGATGAAGGCACAGTAGATGAATGTACTACCTTAGACAACCCGTTCCTAACTATGAAAGGTGAACGTCATTTAACGATGGACGGTGAACAGTTGCAGCTTTTATCACAACGCACTGATGATAGCGAAGAAGGAAAATCTAAAAATGAAAATGTTGTTATACCTATTGATATGAGTGAGTCTATGACTCAGTCTCAAGGGTATTATGGAGAGGAATCATTCTTGATTAAAACCAGTGAAATTACTAAACTCTAAAACTATAAGCTAACATTTTTTAAAACTAATTTTGTGGTACTATAATTATGTAAGTTTTTTTTATTTCAGTGTATTTTGGATTTTAGTATACTCAAGTTTTTGGTTTCTTGTTTTACAAAATATGTTAACATAGTAATTACATAATTATGTTGCGGCTGCATAGTTTGAGGGCTTGATCACAACCATAGTTTCCATCTACATAATATACGAACAGAATATAGCCTAATGTTGTACTTAACATGTCTATAATTATACTTGTATAAATTCCTTTGTGGTCCCTGTGCATCTGATTAGCAGCCAAGTCCCCTAACATAGTTAGGGGACTTGGCTATGAAAATTTTAGAGATGAGCAGTTGAAGGTAAATATAGCCAAAATTAAACAAACTGCTTCCATATAACCCTACATAAGTACCTACAATGCTATATATGCCGA